>CAUDMG010004006.1:0-22376 GCA_958450375.1 Homarus gammarus | reverse complement strand
GTGTGGTACTACAGGGGCCCTCCCGTCACTGTAGGAGTGAGGTGTAGTACTATAAGGACCCTCCCGTCACTGTGGGAGTGAGGTCTAGTACTAGGGGCCCTCCCTTCACTGTCAGAATGAGGTGTAGTACTACAGGGGCCCTCCCGTCACTGTGGGAGTGAGGTGTAGTACTATAGAGGCCCCCCGTCTCTGTGGGATTAAGGTGTAGTACTACAGGGTGCCCTCCTGTCACTGTGGGAATGAGGTGTAGTACTACATGGGCCCTCCCGTCAGTGTGTAAGTAAGGTGTAGTACTACAGGGGCCCTCCCGTCACTGTGGGAGTGAGGTGTAGTACAACAGGGGCCCTCCCGTCACTGTGGGAGTGAGGTGTAGTACAACAGGGGCCCTCCCGTCACTGTAGGACGGAGGTGTAGTACAACAGGGGCCCTCCCATCACTGTAGGAGTGAGGTGTAATACTGCAGGGGCGCTCCCGTCACTGTAGGGTTGAGGTGTAGTACTACAGGGGCCCTTCCGTCACTGTGGGAGTAAGGGTAGTACTACAGGGGCCCTCCCGTCACTGTGGGAGTGAGGTGTAGTACTACAGGGGCCCTCCCGTCACTGTGGGAGTGAGTTGTAGTACTACAGGGGCCCTCCCGTCACTGTGGGAGTGAGGTATAGTACTACAGGGGCCCTCACGTCACTGTGGGAGTGAGGTGTAGTACTACAGGGGCCCTCCCGTCACTGTGGGAGTGAAATGTAGTGCTCCGGGGGCCCTCCCGTCACTGTGGGAGTGAGGTGTACTACTACAGGTGGCCCTCCCGTCACCGTGGGAGTGAGGTGTACTACTACAGGTGGCCCTCCCGTCACCATGGGAGTGAGGTGTAGTACTACAGGGGCCCTCCCGTCACTGTAGGAGTGAGGTGTAGTACTACAGGGGCCCTCCCGTCACTGTGGGAGTGAGGTGTATTACTACAGGGGCCCTCCCATCACTGTGGGAGTAAGGTGTAGTACTACAGGGGCCCTCCCGTCTCTGTGGGAATAAGGTGTAGTACTACAGGGGCCCTCCCGTCTCCGTGGGAGTGAGGTGTAGTACTACAGGGGCCCTCCCGTCATTGTGGGAGTTAGGTGTGGTACTACAGGGGCCCTCCCGTCACTGTAGGAGTGAGGTCTAGTACTAGGGGCCCTCCCTTCACTGTCAGAATGAGGTGTAGTACTACAGGGGCCCTCCCGTCACTGTGGGAGTGAGGTGTAGTACTATAGAGTCCCCCCCTTCTCTGTGGGATTAAGGTGTAGTACTACAGGGTGCCCTCCTGTCACTGTGGGAATGAGGTGTAGTACTACATGGGCCCTCCCGTCAGTGTGTAAGTAAGGTGTAGTACTACAGGGGCCCTCCCGTCACTGTGGGAGTGAGGTGTAGTATAACAGGGGCCCTCCCGTCACTGTGGAAGTGAGGTGTAGTACAACAGGGGCCCTCCCGTCACTGTAGGACGGAGGTGTAGTACAACAGGGGCCCTCCCATCACTGTAGGAGTGAGGTGTAATACTGCAGGGGCGCTCCCGTCACTGTAGGGTTGAGGTGTAGTACAACAGGGGCCCTCCCATCACTGTAGGAGTGAGGTGTAATACTGCAGGGGCGCTCCCGTCACTGTAGGGTTGAGGTGTAGTACTACAGGGGCCCTTCCGTCACTGTGGGAGTAAGGGTAGTACTACAGGGGCCCTCCCGTCTCTGTAGGAGTCAGGTGTAGTACTACAGGGGCCCTGCCGTCACTGTGGGAGTGAGTTGTTTTACTACAGGGGCCCTCCCGTCTGTAGGAGTGATGTGTAGTACTATAGGGGCCCTCTCGTCGCTGTAGGAGTGAGGTGTCGTACTACAGGGGCCCTCTCATCACTGTATGTTGAGGTGTAGTACTACAAGGGCCCTCCCGTCACTGTGGGAGTGAAGTGTAGTACTACAGGGGCCCTCCCGTCACTGTGGGAGTGAAGTGTAGTACTACAGGGGCCCTCCCGTCACTGTGGGAGTGAGGTGTAGTACTACAGGGGCCCTCCCATCACTGTAGGAGTGAGGTGTAGTACTACAAGGGCCCTCCCGTCACTGTGGGAGAGAGGTGTAGTACTACAGGGGCCCTCCCGTCACTGTAGGAGTAAGGTGTAGTACTAGAGGGGGCCTTCCGTCACTGTAGGAGTGAGGTGTAGTACTACAGGGGCCCTCCCGCCACTGTGGGAGTGAGGTGTAGTACTACAGGGGGCCCTCCCGTCACTGTGGGAGTGAGGTGTAGTACTACAGGGGCCCTCCCGTCACTGAGGGAGTGAGGTGAAGTACTACAGGGACCCTCCTGTCACCGTGGGAGTGAGGTGTAGTACTACAGGGGCCCTCCCGTCACTGTAGGAGTGAGGTGTAGTACTACAGGGGCCCTCCCGTCACTGTGGGAGTGAGGTGTATTACTACAGGGGCCCTCCCATCACTGTGGGAGTAAGGTGTAGTACTACAGGGGCCCTCCCGTCTCTGTGGGAATAAGGTGTAGTACTACAGGGGCCCTCCCGTCTCCGTGGGAGTGAGGTGTAGTACTACAGGGGCCCTCCCGTCACTGTGGGAGTGAGGTGTAGTACTACATGGGCCCTCCCGTCAGTGTGTAAGTGAGGTATAGTACTACAGGGGCCCTCCCGTCTGTAAGAGTGAGGTGTATTACTACAGTAGGGTGTGTCAATTTAGGGGGTGAACTGGCTAAATTGAAAATCGAGTAATTTGGTAGCAATTTATTGTAGTCTTTAAGCATGCAAAACAATATTCTGGCATACATTTTTTTTTATAATAAGTCCTACCTACATCAAATGGATTTTTAAATGTACATATTTGTGAATTTATAACATAACCAGCGTTTGCACACATGTTACTGTTTCAAGTTTCATATTATTATATTTTATTATCCGTAGTCTATTTGGTTTCTTGTCATCAGTAGTCTGCTTGCTATTTGTGCTTTGATGTAACCTTCTCGCCTCTCGTGGCTGTAAACATGGCCCGCTGCTTCTGTGACCATTTTCACACATCTCTCCACACTTTGAGTGTGGGAAGGCCACTTCGGCACCTGCATTGGAGTCTCTTTAAGGTTTCTCAATTCTTGGCTAGTTAGACTTGTTGTCAATGGTGGCTCTAAGACTTCCAAACTCAAGTCAACCAATTCTGACAATTTGGTGGCATTGACGTTTATTGGGGGAACTTTTCTTGAATGAAACGAACAGTCTCCCAACTGGTCGTCATCTATTAGCGTTCCTCTAATCTTTAGAATGACTTCTACAGCCTCGGTTCGGAGATTGGTACATTGACTGCAAAGCATTGCTTGCAAAACTGCTTCTGATCGAGCATACCAAGCGGACCTTCTTGCCACAGGTAACACGATGTCCCTCACTACCTTCCTCTGTGTTCTTACTAGCTGCAATTGAAACAAAAGGTGATTGGGCCCATCCACCCACATAGGATTAAGTTTCACACTAAACCACTGGGGAAGATAAACTCCAATAATAAATTCAACAATTAACCTCAAATTCTTCAGCACTTTGCCCTTCAATTCGTGTTTGGAAATCCAAATCCTGCAGAAACGAAGAGCTGTAGTTAACCAACGGCTGTGACTGACAGGTCCAATCTCCAAGAGAGCCAATGACTGAGGTACTTCTCCTGATCTTATTGCTTGGGCAATACGATAAGCATAGGATTGATCTGTGCTGAGATCTTTGATGACTCCTTCAGACAACGCTGGAAGGGGAGGGCCAACTTCGACCTTTGGAAAGGTTGTATTTATTTCTAGTTGTGTTGCTTCATCCAGCATGATGCCAAGGGGACCTGACCACTTGTTGTTGCTCTTTGTAGGACCATCAAGTTCCTGGATGAGATGACGAAGAGGTAGCTCGCCTGTATGTAAATCACATACAATCCAAACAAGTCTTCTTCCTAGTTTTTTCTCTAAATGCGTCATTACACCCCCCTGCCATCCGGTGTTCACTGCAGTTGAATCTCCACCAACAGCCTGCAGTGAACTGCCAAGTCCTCTCTCCTGAACCCAACATAAAATATGATCAGCAATGACCTCTGCATGTTTCTTCCCTTCTACTTCAGTTTCGGGAGCAAAGTGAAACAAAAACCGACCACCAGGCTCAGAACAGACGGAGTAGTGTTCTTCTTTGATGAGACCTGGAAACTTTCTGTTCACTCCCTCTACTTCTAGCAAAACTTTTGTGTCATCTATTCTTCCATCAAACAAAAGACAGGAGAGCCCTCCCTCGCTTAAATCTTTTTCATGCTGATCAGATATTTCCTTCATTATTTTTTCTTGTGCTCTTCTAATTTTATTATGATCTATCACCAAAGATACATCCTCTCGGCTGATGAGGCCTGCATCTATCCAAGCGGCAGTTGCAATTTCTGCAGCCTCACGAAGTCCAGCATGGTGGCGAATACTAGCTAAAGCAATGTTTGAAATATTTCTTGTGTTGTATTTCATTTTCTTTGGTAAAGGTTCAGATGGCTCTTTGGAACTATCATCTGATGTTGCTTCCTGTTCATCAGAAGAACTATCAAAGAAGTGATAAACATCTTGACACAGCTCTTCCTCTCTTTGGATGGCTTCTTCACTCTTCATTTTCTTCTTTTGTTCCCTCTCTCGGATTTGTTCTCTCTTCTTGGCATTAGCAATCTGCTTCTTTGTTTCTGAATAATCTATTGAACCCATTTGCATACTTCCTTGGCCTTCTGCCTTTGTCCTCTGTGCCTTTATAAATTCAAGCTCTAAAACAGGGATCTTCTTTTCACGAGGACAACCACAATCAATGTGGGAATTATTTCCTCTCTTACCTGAGTGAGAACAGTTGGATTCAGAACATAATTGTATGGAGCACTTGCAGGTCAAAATGTCAAACAGAGTATCAAGTGTGTGCAGAAATTCATTTTTCCTGGCCAAGTTTCCTTTACCAAGTGATGTTTCAACTGCTTTGTGCCATAATTTCGTTCGTTTTAGCTCAATAGTTCGACACTGATTAATCACAGGTGGTTTGAATAGTGCATTAGCTTTTGTCCATTGATGCAGAAGAGGGACTATCATGTCATTTATGAGTTCTTTATCTGTATAGTTCCTTCTGTCCTTTGCATTTTTTTCTCGAAGGAGTAACCCTAATCTTAGCATGTCTCACTGTTGGAAGTTCTGATACAGGAAGCTCCTTCCCTTTACCAACTAGCAGGCTCAAGTGGGTTGACAACTGACTTCTTGTCTTCAATTTTGACATCTTCACACTATCTGACAAATAGAAAAATATTTCAATGTTTCATAATTCAATTGTTTCAAAAAATATCAATTTGTTTATCAAAAATGCTGTAACAGAAATAACATAATAATTTCTTAGAACATAATGTTTTATACAATGATATAAGTAACTGCGACAATCAATATGCCCTACTTACAATAATTAAAATGTAGAATTCGTCTGGTAGAGTAGGTGCAAGTGCAATGAGAGCAAACCACCGTCTATGATATCTAGAAGGAGAGTGAGCCGGGCGCCTTATCCTCACGCTTGGTACAAGTCAAAACAAGAATTAAACTGTCCCACACGGAGAGCCTGTTCATGTTCATGTTCTGACATGCATATTATACACAAGCTATAGAACCATAAAATACTCCATAATCCATATGCTTACATGAGATTAGTTAATATCAAGTGAATAATTCTAATCAAGTCTCATTAATTTGTTGAAATACTGATATTTGAAACTTTAAGGTATAATTGATGTAGGTGAGGGTTATTTCAATTCATTTTTGTTTGCTAATCTCAAGTTTAGACATAAAGAGGCACAATATTTTGACTACCAAATTTGATTTTTAACATGTTGACAAAATTGACACACCCTATTACTACAGGGGCCCTCCCGTCACTGTGGGAGTAAGGTGTAGTATTACAGGGGCCCTCCCTTCACTGTATGAGTGAGGTGTAGTACTACAGGGGCCCTCCCGTCACTGTGGGAGTGAGGTGTAGTACTTAAGGGGTCCTCCCGTCACTGTAGGGGGAGGTGTATTACTACAGATGCCCAACATCACTGTAAGGGGGAGCTACAGTACTACAGAGGCCCTCCCTTCACTGTAGGAGGGAGGTGTAGTACCACAGGGGCGTTCCTATCACTGTAGGAGGGAAGAATAGATACTACATGGGCCCTCCCGTCACTTTAGCGGGGGCGTATAGTACTACAGGGGCCCTCCGTCACTGTAGGAGGGATGTGCCTTTTTAGATGGACCCTTCCATCACTGTAGCAGGAAGTGTAGTAATACAGGTGCCCCCCGTCACTATAAGAGGGAGGCGTTGTAAACCTGGAGCGTCCCGTCACTATGAGAGAGAGGTGTGGTAATGCAAGTAATGATAGTGACGAGGTATCACACTATATTGTGTTGTCTGGGGAAAACAGCTTCAGTGTTGTAGTCTGGGAACCATTTCGAAAGCATCAACATTTAATATTCTGTTGTAATTCCTTAGTAATATATGGAAACAGGTATCTTTTAGAATGCTCTTGCAAAATTACCTGGTTTTGACTTACAAGCATGAAATTTAGCTTAATTGTAGATCACAGCCAAAAGAATGTTTCCAGAAGTGAAGTCACTGAAAATAAGTCCTATGCTGTCCCGGCGGCAATTTTTTAAAATGGCCGTCAAAAGCCATGATGTATTTATATAAACTTAAAAGTGTCCATCTATCAAAATATCATTCCAATATGGTAAAACCTTGTATTTAAGATGCAAATGATGAACTTTATAACTCCCCCAGCTGGCAGAATAAATGCACACCAAGCAACTGTGTGCACCTTGCACATCTTGGTAAAAAAGACATACGCCCACTACATGGAGTCCATAGAGCCAGGAGACCAACCAGTGGCCTTTATCGATTGGTGTGCTCGGCGGAGACAATTTTATCCCAAGTTCCAGTTCTGGCACACAGCGCTTCATTTGGAATGCCTTATCTTAACATATATGTCAGGTCACTGCAGGCTGCAAACTTTCCAGTGTTCATGGACTGTTTGATTACCAATTATGCAAGATGGGTGCCAGGGACAAACGAGACAGGGTTAATCTGAACGATGCCCTCCCGGAGATCACTGCCTAATTCAACAATGGCAACTTACAGTGCACACGACTGTACGGGCTTTCTCATCCATAGAGATTGATCAAGCGCATGAGCAGAACAATGATACTGTGAAGAGTGACAGATAAGTAGTTGGTATGACCCAAAATGTTGAGGCTCTCAGATGCTGGAATGCACAAGGAAATAGCCTAGGAGACCGCGTCACCACGAGCAGCAAAGAGAACTCACGTGATCTTTGTTCAGCATGTCAAAAGTCTGGTTGGGGTGATGGGAGAAATGGGCAACCCATTAGTGAAGGAGAGCAACGACCTGTTGAGACTAGACAAACGAGACAGCCTATAGCATAGATCCAGCTGTGACATATTCAATTCACTAGGCAGATGAGATAGGCAGCAAAAGCATCAGACTTTCATGACTGATTGACTGCTGAAAGATCAACACATATTTCAGACCTGATCAAGAAGAGCCAAGTTTTATTGTGCAATCGACGTCTCCCGAGAGAGCAGTCTTAAGTCATGCCTGCAAGTATCTTCCCCGAACATTGACATTTCTCTATTCTCAAGACTCTACATTGCCTATGAGTCACGAGATGATAATCGTGACTATTTTTCCATCACGGGAACCAATATCTTAGTTTGGCAAGTTAGACTGGAAACCAAATCTGACCCTCTGAGATGTTTTGAGTAACACGTAGATTTTAATGGTGATGTCCCAGCCATTGATGTCATGATCCAAGATGGGACTGTGATGATCAACTTCCTCAAACCGCTTGCTGCCAAAACCTTTGAAGACTATGTACTGAAGGTCTTCTTGCCATACATAGAAGGTCAACTGCAGCATGCAAGCTGAGTCGACATAGTCTGCGATGAGTACCATGAGAATAGCAAAAAGATGCAGACAAGTAGAAAGCATGGGAAGGGCATCAGAAGGGGAGTAGATGCAATCACAGAAGGTTCACAAGATTTGTGCAGCGCCATAAAGGACACCAGTGGTCTAGCCCCTTGCGATCATGGAGAGGCTGAGACGCGAAAGATCCTACACGTGGCAAATGCAGTCAATGAAGGTTTCCAGAAGATTCTCGTCTTGGTCATCTTGGCAGTGGCAGCAGCAGCTAAGATCGATATCCAGGAGCTGTGTATGACATTTGGGACAGATCAGCACTTTTGATATATACCTGTCCACGAGATAGCTGCATTCCTTGGTCCCGACAAGTCCCAAGCTCTGCCAGTTTTTCATACCTACACTGAGTGTGACAATGTCATCGTTTAGTACAAAGGGAAAGAAGGCGGCATGGGACACCTAGGGAGTACTTGAGGAAATGTTACCAATTCTCCCAAATCTATCCGAAGTGCCAGCACAAATAACCAATGAGGACTTTGTTGTGCTGGAGCGGTTCACCATCCTGCTCTATGACCGCACAAGCACTATGATGAACATAGACGAAGAGGACACGGATGCTATTTCATCAACCAGAGCATCTCTAGTACAGCATACCAAGAGGGCTGTTCACCAAGGTGGGCACTGCTGGGGCAATGTGTTAAAAAGTTGCCATTGTCATGCCATCCCCTGGAAACTGGGGGTGGGTCAACTCCCTCAACTGGAAACCCATGTGGACTACCCTGCCTGTAGCCAGCAATGCATCGAAAGAGCTATTTAGCTGTGGCTTCAAAAACGGATGCAGAGGAAGTTTTAATTACAAGAAAGCAGCCTTGACATACACTGCACTGTGCCAATGTGGTGGACAACTTTGTGACATGGAACAAATGAAAGGCTCACTGTGCTACTGTATGAAACGCAATTCTCACATCAATCATGACAAGAACACTATTTCCAATATTTGATAATTTACTACAATGAAACAATGAAATATAATTGAATATAATGCAAAACTCCCAATCCCCAAAATGGTTTTGGGCGACCTTTTTAAAAAATGGCCGCCAAGACCAACATAGGACTTATTTTCAGTGGCTTCACATCTGAAAACATTATTTGGACCATGGTCTACAATTATGCCAAGTTTCATGCTTGTCTGTCAAAACCCACAATTGTTCCATACACCTGCACACTTCTGGCTCATTATTAAATCCACATGACTGGTGGAAATATAACTTGCAGGTGATGATATCTACACTGTAAAAATTGTGAGGTATAAAAGGGAATTTGGGGATAAAAAGGGTGTATATACTGCAAAATAGCCCTTAATTTGTAAAACAACTTTCTTTTAACAAGGTTGGGTATATTGCTGTCCATACTGCCCTTCTGTTGCAGTTGGCTCTTACATGTCCCCTGCGGTTTTTTCTCTTTCTCACTAGATATCTTCGATTCATTCTTTGTAAAATATTTGGAATATAACACTGAGTGTGAGTTAATACACGATTTCTATTTGCAAGGGTTTGTCATTAGGGACAGTCAAAAAACTTCTTGAAACCCTTTTACTGCTCAATCTTTCTGCAGTGTAGTTCAGCATTGTATGTTGCAGTGTGATTTTATTTGTCTACCGGTGTTATTGGTGGGCAATTAAGTGTTTATGCGTATTTTATATGTGACTTGCTACATGGGAAGCTACCGGATGGATTCTGCAAATATAAAATCATTGAAAGTAACAATCGTTCTGCAAGTCATATTGAACAACAGGCATTCCTCAGAACAAATACATAAATTTCTTAAACTGTGTTTTGAAAATAAATTACCACATGAGAAACATAAACAGTGTGCAGTATACATTATAATTTTGAGTGTTTTTATATAAGATATTTGTCGATAACAAAATAAAAATTCTCTTTATCCTCACATAAGAGAAAAAAAATGTTTTAGATGGTTTGGGGGCATTTGCTTTGTAGTGGAAGGGGTATTTGTTCATATGCCGCCTTTTGCTTCAGATCATTTGTCAGGGAGGAAACAGGGTTTACTGACCCACAAAAATTTTCTCTTCCAGTCAACACCAGCTTCCACAGTCATACCCTCTGATAATATCATATGAGATCTAGAGACCACATACAGAAATTGGCCGGCCAGATTATAGGAACTCCACTTGTAATAGGTGGCGGCCTCAGAGATGAGAAGAAATTTATCAAACCTTCTGTTTTCTTTCCCCCAATCTATTACAACTTTTCTCACAAGTCACTGAAGACTGACAAAATCTTCAGTACTTTTAGAGAACTATCCAACTTATATTCCCCCCCCCCCCCCCCGTGTGCTGTGTGTGTGTGTGTGTGTGTGTAATAATAATAATAATAATATTAACGGTTTATTGAAAAAGTTTTGCAGCCCAAAGGCTGGAAATATACATTGGACAAAAATGACTTATTACATACAAAGACATGGGGTGGGTGGGTCGTTAAACAAAAGCCTTCATAACTGAAAGAAGAAGGAACATGAATTGAACATACAAATTATTATAGTTTACAGTTCATTGCCCGGGCCTGGGCTGGTCTTTGAGACACCAGGTGGTGTAAGTTCACGTGGTGCAGTAACTCGTCCTTGGGTGTTGATATGAAGGACCTCACGTGGTCATGGATACTTTGGGTGGTGTGGTGTTCACGTGGTGCAGTAACTCGTCCTCGGGTGTTGAAATGAAGGACCTCACGTGGTCATGGATACTTTGGGTGGTGTGGTGTTCACGTGGAGTAGTAACTCGTCCTCGGGTGTTGATATGAAGGACGTCAAGTGGTCATATGGACACCGGGTGGTGTCACAGTACCTCACTCTGCTGGGTGGTGTTGTGTTATCTCATAGTCAGGTGCATAGCCGGTCCCCTGATGTTCCCAGGGTGGACGGATTAACACCGTCTGGCCAGAGGATGATTCCCAGAGATGCTTATCTCACTGGTGGGTAGCGGCTCTTTCTGGTACTCTTTAGTGCTGAATTCACTGGCTTGAACACTGTTCATCACTGTTCAACACTGATCCCACTTCTCTTCGAAACAAAATTGTCACTTTTGATTACGTAGATATCCTGGTGGTGAGGATGGGTCGGGAGAGGGACTTAAGGAATGGGGCAGAACATGGCCAAGGGGGGCCGCTGCTCAGCAGGAGCAGCGCCTGAATAGGTCTTGACCCTATGGTGGTCAAGAATGTAGTGTGTGTGTGTGTGTGTGTGTGTGTGTGTGTGTGTATATGTGAAGCATTGAAAAACGCCATCCGTCACAATAATTCTACGATTCCCTTCCATTTTCCATTAACCATTTTGTATACACATGAATGAAAAAAAAAATATTACTATAATTACCACCAAAGATGTCCTCGAGTTTCTCCTCAGAAGGGCTCGAGGCCAGTATGGAACAAACGTTATCCCTCTGGATTGCTACACTAAGACACTGGATCAGGTAACTGAGAGCCTTGAAGCCTTAGTTTTATCTCTCTCTCTCTCTCTCTCTCTCTCTCTCTTTCTTGTCATGCAAACACTGTGTCAATATTAATTCAGATGGATCATTGATGTTAACTGGAAGTCTAGTAAGCGAAGGAATTTTCTAGATTTTATCATTGAATACAAGCTTCAGGGTGAAAGTCTAGATTCGTCTCGAGAAAATGAAACTATTTTATCAACACTGGAATCCACATTTTTAATTCATTATGACAAAAACTTTCCGGTCTGCATATCTGTCTGTTACTCCGTATGTTCATCACCATATCCAATAATAAAATAGAGAAGATAACCAAAGAACAATGGCTAAGACTCACTACCATAGACATAGCCACATTAGTTTTATACGCGAAGTGAAATTTAAGATTTGACTACGGATGCCACGCACAAAACAACCTCCAAATTATAACAGGCTTACTAAACGTGAAGTTAATCACATAATCTAATTAACAACGTAATTGGTAAAAAAAAATTGTTATCACCTGTAGCATCACGAGTAGAAAGGATGGCCTCTTCAGACCCCAAATGCCACGTTCAGGTAAGTTTTAAGGGTGTTTTTTCATGGTCTAAGTCATGAACATTTCGTAAGTGAAGAAATGTGCCGTGAAGAGCAGCTTCAAACATAGGTTGGATGGATAAATGAGCGATAGGGGTTGGGTGTAAATAGGACCTCACAGTATCCGGGTCGCTTCAGTTTCCTCCATTCTTATGTTCTTTTGGACATAAAAAATTCCCATGTTCGCATCAGCTCTGCTGTCATGTATTCATACCTGGCAGAAGTTTTTTGTTCAGTGCATTCACAGAGTATATCAGTACTAGATGGAGATACGAGTAAATTTAGAAGTAATGAAATTGTCTGGATTTTGTTCTGAGACTGTCTGATACTTGGTAAACATGACAACATAGTGCTGTTATTGTTTTGATGATTCATTAATGGACCACTGGGATATATCATCATTTAATTAATTAATGGGTAAAATATTACTGTAACTACCATAAGTATTTGGATGTTTAGATTCGAGATAGACTATATTGGCTAAATGTTAGGTTTTGGTCATCCCTGTACATAGACATGCAGACTGTGCTTTTTCTGGTGTTTGTGATGTGTTATGAACGATTTGGACCTTCATATCTATCGGAAATCACTAGTTTTGAGTTACTACCCCCCCCCCCCCTCCCCCTCCCCCTTACTGATGTATGTTAAGGTAACCTTATAACTCATCATACCCTAACCTAACCTAACCTAACCTAACATATGATCTGTATTTTCTTATGCGATCGAAAAATGTTTTGCGATAGAAATCCTATAAAGATAATGTGTCTTATTGTTTAAAGACTTAATCCAATACAGTAGTTAGTATCTTAAGGCTCCCCAGATGACCACAACCAAAATAATGCCAATATTGTTTGGAAAGTTTAAACTATGAAATTTGTTACATGGGCAGCTAATATCCATTGAATTAATTGATGTGCTTAGTAATATTTATATATCCAAAATAGTATTACTGTGTTGCACAATAAAGCACAATTAATTATCTAATAATATTTATTTACAGAGCCGATCAGCCGAGAAGGTTGGACAACTACAGTTGACTGACTCCCGCTGGGAAGCTCACCCCAAACCAGTGACATCGCAACCAATCACAGAGCTTTTCGCAGTCAGGTGACTTTTTAGCAGCTTTAACCCTTATTTTTTACACTTTTTTGACCCAATTTATTTTAAAATATCATTACCATAGTGAATTTAAGCGTTTCTTTACCCATTGACCTTTTTTTATTTATTTATTTTTTTTTTTTACGGGAATTAGCCCACCCGGGCACAGGTCAAACGACCCACAACGGAGCTTCGGGGGGCGAAAAAAAAGAACGGAAAGAAATTGTAAATATAGAAAAAAAAGGTTATACTGTATTAATCTACACCACGAAGATGCCGGAAAACCAGCTTTTTAAAGTGAGACATTGTAAGAGTATGGAAACACAGAAGAAGGCAGAGCATTCCACAGTTTGGCTGTGTGAGGAAAGAAGGAGGTACTAAAACGGGTTATTCTCGTGTGACCGACATCCACAGAGAAACGATCGGCACCGCGGGCAACCCACGGCCTTGCCGGCGGTGCACAGGATTCCAAGTCCACCGAACATTGCCCGTTAAAGTACCTGCCATTTTAGGAAAAAAATCCGACCGTCAACTAGTCCAAAATAAAAGTTGAAATTGCTATAATTCTCAATGATCTCACAGTAATGGCAGAGTTGTGCTGAATCTAATTATAACAGTCTCTATAACTTTTGGTGACTTTCTTATTTAATGTAATAATTTAGAAATGTTAAACACTGGCGCAACCAAGGCGACCATCTCTTCTTGTTGTCACAATGGCCTGGGTTCCTCCTGCTCTTGTTGTCACAACTTGACCATGACCACACCCCTACCACCACATCTTAACCATGACCACACCCCTACCACCACATCTTAACCATGACCACACTCCTACCACCACACCTTACCCATGGCACCACCCCTACCACCACACCTAGCCCATGACCACACCCCTACCACCAAACCTTGTCCATGACCACAATCCTCCCCCACCACACCTTGACCATGACCACACCCCTCCCACAGCTCCTTGGCCATGACCACACCAACCTTGAGGGAGGAGGTAAAACTACATATATGAGGCTTAGTCATTACCAGGAACACCAAGTAATGAACACAAGGCAACATTTTATTTCTTATGTAGAGGCCACCACCACACAGTGAGAGGCCACCACCACACAATGAGAGGCCACCACCACACAATGAGAGGCCACCACCACACAGTGAGAGGACACCACCACACAGTGAGAGGCCACCACCACACAATGAGAGGCCACCACCACACAGTGAGAGGACACCACCACACAGTGAGAGGCCACCACCACACAGTGAGAGGCCACCACCACACACTGAGAGGCCACCACCACACAGTGAGAGACCACCACCACACAGTGAGAGGCCACCACCACACAATGAGAGGCCGCCACCACACAGTGAGGGGACGCCACCACACAGTGAGAGGCCACCACCACACAGTGAGAGGTCACCACCACACAGTGAGAGGCCGCCACCACACAGTGAGAGGACACCACCACACAGTGAGAGGACACCACCACACAGTGAGAGGACACCACCACACAGTGAGAGGACACCACCACACAGTGAGAGGACACCACCACACAGTGAGACGACACCACCATACAGTGAGAGGACACCACCACACAGTGAGAGGCCACCACCACACAGTGAGAGGACACCACCACACAGTGAGAGGACACCACCACCACACAGTGAGACGACACCACCACACAGTGAGAGGACACCACCACACAGTGAGAGGACACCACCACACAGTGAGAGGCCGCCACCACACAGTGAGAGGACGCCACAACACAGTGAGAGGACACCACCACACAGTGAGAGGCCACCACCACACAGTGAGAGGCCACCACCACACAGTGAGAGGCCACCACCACACAGTGAGAGGCCACCACCACACAGTGAGAGGCCACCACCACACAGTGAGAGGCCACCACCACACAGTGAGAGGACACCACCACACAGTGAGAGGACACCACCACACAGTGAGAGGACACCACCACACAGTGAGAGGCCACCACCACACAGTGAGAGGACACCACCACACAGTGAGAGGCCACCACCACACAGTGAGAGGCCACCACCACACACTGAGAGGCTACCACCACACAGTGAGAGACCACCACCACACAGTGAGAGGCCACCACCACACAGTGAGAGGCCACCACCACACAGTGAGAGGACACCATCACACAGTGAGAGGCCACCACCACACAGGGAGAGGCCACCACAACACAGTGAGAGGCCACCACCACACAGTGAGAGGCCACCACCACACAGTGAGAGGACACCACCACACATTGAGAGGACACCACCACACAGTGAGAGGCCACCACCACACAGTGAGAGGCCACCACCACACAGTGAGAGGACACCACCACACAGTGAGAGGCCGCCACCACACAGTGAGAGGCCACCACCACACAGTGAGAGGACACCACCACACAGTGAGAGGACACCACCACACAGTGAGAGGCCACCACCACACAGTGAGAGGACACCACCACACAGTGAGAGGACACCACCACACAGTGAGAGGACACCACCACACAATGAGAGGCCACCACCACACAGTGAGAGGACACCACCACACAGTGAGAGGCCACCACCACACACTGAGAGGCCACCACCACACAGTGAGAGACCACCACCACACAGTGAGAGGCCACCACCACACAATGAGAGGCCACCACCACACAGTGAGAGGACACCACCACACAGTGAGAGGCCACCACCACACAGTGAGAGGCCACCACAACACAGTGAGAGGCCACCACCACACAGTGAGAGGCCACCACCACACAGTGAGAGGACACCACCACACAGTGAGAGGCCACCACCACACAGTGAGAGGCCACCACCACACAGTGAGAGGACACCACCACACAGTGAGAGGCCGCCACCACACAGTAAGAGGCCACCACCACACAGTGAGAGGACACCACCACACAGTGAGAGGACACCACCACACAGTGAGAGGACACCACCACACAGTGAGAGGCCGCCACCACACAGTGAGAGGACGCCACCACACAGTGAGAGGCCACCACCACACAGTGAGAGGTCACCACCACACAGTGAGAGGCCGCCACCACACAGTGAGAGGACACCACCACACAGTGAGAGGACACCACCACACAGTGAGAGGACACCACCACACAGTGAGAGGACACCACCACACAGTGAGACGACATCACCATACAGTGAGAGGACACCACCACACAGTGAGAGGCCACCACCACGCAGTGAGAGGACACCACCACGCAGTGAGAGGACACCACCACACAGTGAGAGGACACCACCACCACACAGTGAGACGACACCACCACACAGTGAGAGGTCACCACCACACAGTGAGAGGCCGCCACCACACAGTGAGAGGACGCCACAACACAGTGAGAGGACACCACCACACAGTGAGAGGACACCACCACACAGTGAGAGGCCACCACCACACAGTGAGAGGACACCACCACACAGTGAGAGGACACCACCACACAGTGAGAGGACACCACCACACAGTGAGAGGCCACCACCACACAGTGAGAGGACACCACCACACAGTGAGAGGCCACCACCACACAGTGAGAGGACACCACCACACAGTGAGAGGACACCACCACACAGTGAGAGGACACCACCACACAGTGAGAGGACACCACCACACAGTGAGAGGACGCCACCACACAGTGAGAGGCCGCCACCACACAGTGAGAGGACGCCACCACACAGTGAGAGGACACCACCACACAGTGAGAGGACACCACCACACAGTGAGAGGTCACCACCACACAGTGAGAGGCCGCCACCACACAGTGAGAGGCCACCACCACACAGTGAGAGGACACCACCACACAGTGAGAGGACACCACCACACAGTGAGAGGCAACCACCACACAGTGAGAGGCCACCACCACACAGTGAGAGGACACCACCACACAGTGAGAGGACACCACCACACAGTGAGAGGACACCACCACACAGTGAGAGGCCACCACCACACAGTGAGAGGCCACCACCACACACTGAGAGGCCACCACCACACAGTGAGAGACCACCACCACACAGTGAGAGGCCACCACCACACAATGAGAGGCCGCCACCACACAGTGAGGGGACGCCACCACACAGTGAGAGGACACCACCACACAGTGAGAGGCCACCACCACACACTGAGAGGCCACCACCACACAGTGAGAGACCACCACCACACAGTGAGAGGCCACCACCACACAATGAGAGGCCGCCACCACACAGTGAGGGGACGCCACCACACAGTGAGAGGCCACCACCACACAGTGAGAGGTCACCACCACACAGTGAGAGGCCGCCACCACACAGTGAGAGGACACCACCACACAGTGAGAGGACACCACCACACAGTGAGAGGACACCACCACACAGTGAGAGGACACCACCACACAGTGAGAGGACACCACCACACAGTGAGACGACACCACCATACAGTGAGAGGACACCACCACACAGTGAGAGGCCACCACCACACAGTGAGAGGACACCACCACACAGTGAGAGGACACCACCACCACACAGTGAGACGACACCACCACACAGTGAGAGGACACCACCACACAGTGAGAGGACACCACCACACAGTGAGAGGCCGCCACCACACAGTGAGAGGACGCCACAACACAGTGAGAGGACACCACCACACAGTGAGAGGCCACCACCACACAGTGAGAGGCCACCACCACACAGTGAGAGGCCACCACCACACAGTGAGAGGCCACCACCACACAGTGAGAGGCCACCACCACACAGTGAGAGGCCACCACCACACAGTGAGAGGACACCACCACACAGTGAGAGGACACCACCACACAGTGAGAGGACACCACCACACAGTGAGAGGCCACCACCACACAGTGAGAGGACACCACCACACAGTGAGAGGCCACCACCACACAGTGAGAGGCCACCACCACACACTGAGAGGCTACCACCACACAGTGAGAGACCACCACCACACAGTGAGAGGCCACCACCACACAGTGAGAGGCCACCACCACACAGTGAGAGGACACCATCACACAGTGAGAGGCCACCACCACACAGGGAGAGGCCACCACAACACAGTGAGAGGCCACCACCACACAGTGAGAGGCCACCACCACACAGTGAGAGGACACCACCACACATTGAGAGGACACCACCACACAGTGAGAGGCCACCACCACACAGTGAGAGGCCACCACCACACAGTGAGAGGACACCACCACACAGTGAGAGGCCGCCACCACACAGTGAGAGGCCACCACCACACAGTGAGAGGACACCACCACACAGTGAGAGGACACCACCACACAGTGAGAGGCCACCACCACACAGTGAGAGGACACCACCACACAGTGAGAGGACACCACCACACAGTGAGAGGACACCACCACACAATGAGAGGCCACCACCACACAGTGAGAGGACACCACCACACAGTGAGAGGCCACCACCACACACTGAGAGGCCACCACCACACAGTGAGAGACCACCACCACACAGTGAGAGGCCACCACCACACAATGAGAGGCCACCACCACACAGTGAGAGGACACCACCACACAGTGAGAGGCCACCACCACACAGTGAGAGGCCACCACAACACAGTGAGAGGCCACCACCACACAGTGAGAGGCCACCACCACACAGTGAGAGGACACCACCACACAGTGAGAGGCCACCACCACACAGTGAGAGGCCACCACCACACAGTGAGAGGACACCACCACACAGTGAGAGGCCGCCACCACACAGTAAGAGGCCACCACCACACAGTGAGAGGACACCACCACACAGTGAGAGGACACCACCACACAGTGAGAGGACACCACCACACAGTGAGAGGCCGCCACCACACAGTGAGAGGACGCCACCACACAGTGAGAGGCCACCACCACACAGTGAGAGGTCACCACCACACAGTGAGAGGCCGCCACCACACAGTGAGAGGACACCACCACACAGTGAGAGGACACCACCACACAGTGAGAGGACACCACCACACAGTGAGAGGACACCACCACACAGTGAGACGACATCACCATACAGTGAGAGGACACCACCACACAGTGAGAGGCCACCACCACGCAGTGAGAGGACACCACCACGCAGTGAGAGGACACCACCACACAGTGAGAGGACACCACCACCACACAGTGAGACGACACCACCACACAGTGAGAGGTCACCACCACACAGTGAGAGGCCGCCACCACACAGTGAGAGGACGCCACAACACAGTGAGAGGACACCACCACACAGTGAGAGGACACCACCACACAGTGAGAGGCCACCACCACACAGTGAGAGGACACCACCACACAGTGAGAGGACACCACCACACAGTGAGAGGACACCACCACACAGTGAGAGGCCACCACCACACAGTGAGAGGACACCACCACACAGTGAGAGGCCACCACCACACAGTGAGAGGACACCACCACACAGTGAGAGGACACCACCACACAGTGAGAGGACACCACCACACAGTGAGAGGACACCACCACACAGTGAGAGGACGCCACCACACAGTGAGAGGCCGCCACCACACAGTGAGAGGACGCCACCACACAGTGAGAGGACACCACCACACAGTGAGAGGACACCACCACACAGTGAGAGGTCACCACCACACAGTGAGAGGCCGCCACCACACAGTGAGAGGCCACCACCACACAGTGAGAGGACACCACCACACAGTGAGAGGACACCACCACACAGTGAGAGGCAACCACCACACAGTGAGAGGCCACCACCACACAGTGAGAGGACACCACCACACAGTGAGAGGACACCACCACACAGTGAGAGGACACCACCACACAGTGAGAGGCCACCACCACACAGTGAGAGGCCACCACCACACAGTGAGAGGCCACCACCACACAGTGAGAGGCCACTACCACGCAGTGAAAGGCCACCACAACACAGTGAGCGGAAACCATCACACAGTGAGAGGCCACCACCACACAGTGAGAGGCCACTACCACACAGTGAGAGGCCACTACCATACAGTGAGAGGCCACCACCACACAGTGAGAGGCCACCACCACACAGTGAGAGGCCACCACCACACAGTGAGAGGCCACTACCACACAGTAGTGAGAGGCCACCACCACACAGGTTGTGAGAGGCCACCACCACACAGTCAGTGAGAGGCCATCACCACATAGTCAGTGAGAGGCCGCCACCACACAGTCAGTGAGAGGCCAGGACCAGACACACTTCCAGGCTGTGTTGTTGAAGGCATTAGTTTCGCCTCAGGTGACAGACGCCTTCCGTCCAGTCATCTGTGCTCCTCCACCTTGACAATATTAACGCCACAAGTCTCTTACTTCACCAAAGTTTTCCTCATTAAGTGTTAAACATACATTAAGATGTCATATGTGGTAAGCTGAACGAGAAGATCCACTTTATGTGGTGGATAATGAAGGTCTAAGTCACTGTTTAAGAGAACTACAATGGGATAATAGGTTCATGTCTTAAGAATATCATATTTGGAATATATAATGATTGTGCCATCTAGGAAGACTGGCAACCCAAATCTTCGTAATCAGGTTGAAGGTAAGGGAGTTGGCGGGTGGAATAAAGAAAGTTATGTGATGGAAAGCTGTGGGTTGCCGGAGACTCAGGAAGTACTTCTGTAATGCTGTACAATGTGTTCTTGGAGGCTCAGGACGTACTTCTCCAATACTGTACACTGTGTTGTTCCAGAAAGTGCCTATGAACCAATTTCTGTTCTTAAAACACCCAAAAAGTGCTTGGTAGTATTGTGCACTGCTGGAAGCTCCAGAAAATTATTTGGTAACACATATATGTTGTTTACGTTTCTGTACCTTTCTATTTTGTAGACACACAGGAAGTTCTTAAAGTAGTGTATTGTTATTTTCAACAATACTTTATGAAGGAAAATTTTCAGTGCTGAAAATGTTTACCTTCAAACATTTTTACTCTGAAACTATTTCGTCATTTTATGTGTTTGGGTTTACTGAATGTTTTTCCTCTTACTGCACTCGATCGTTTTCATTCCCACACCTTGAAAATTTTGAAGTGCCCGAACACTACACCCAGCTCACGGATGACAACAGAGAGGAAGTACCCGAACAATACACCTAGCTCACGGATGACAACAGAGAGGAAGTGACCGAACAATACACCCAGCTCATGGATTACAACAGAGAGGAAGTGACCGAACAATACACCCAGCTCACGGATGACAACAGAGAGGAAGTGACCGAACAATACACCTAGCTAACGGATGATAAGAGAGAGGAAGTACCCGAACAATACACCTAGCTCATGGATGACAACAGAGAGGAAGTGACCGAATAATACACCTAGCTCATGGATGACAACAGAGAGGAAGTGACCGAACACTACACCCAGCTCACGGATGACAACAGAGAGGAAGTGACCGAACAATACACCCAGCTCATGGATTACAACAGAGAGGAAGTACCCGAACAATACACCCAGCTCACGGATGACAACAGAGAGGAAGTACCCGAACAATACACCCAGCTCACGGATGACAACAGAGAGGAAGCGCCCGAACACTACACCTAGCTCACGGATGATAACAGAGAGGAAGTACCTGAACAATACACCTAGCTCACGGATGACAACAGAGAGGAAGTGACCGAACACTACACCCAGCTCACGGATGACAACAGAGAGGAAGTACCTGAACAATACACCCAGCTCATGGATGACAACAGAGAGGAAGTGACCGAACACTACACCCAGCTCACGGATGACAACAGAGAGGAAGTGACCGAACACTACACCCAGCTCACGGATGACAACAGTTTATCACCAAATTTTTGTAGTAAAACAATTTATCTCTAGGATTAATAGAGCTAACTTATGATATCAGTGAGCCAAATCTTTAACCAATAGTTGATATCCAAATGATCAGCAACCAGAGTGTGTAGTGGTAAGGTACTTAGAGGGACTTGGTAATAAAGAAAGTATATAATTGGTGACGAAATGAGAGAGGCGCCTTCACTGTACATGATCCAATTTGTAATTAATATTTGACCTTCAATTACTCTTACATTGTTCTATGAAAATGTAAGACCAGAATCATGGTATATAAGAAACAGATTATGTTATAAAAATCTTTCTCACACTTTTATACCATTCTCTCCCTGCTACCACACACCACCACTCTCCCTGCTACCACACACCACCACTCACACTGCTACCACACACCACCACTCACCCTGCTACCGCACACCACCACTCTCCCTGCTAACCACACACCACTACTCA
>CAUDMG010004004.1:0-392393 GCA_958450375.1 Homarus gammarus | reverse complement strand
GTCGTGGTTATATGTGTGGTGGAGTGTGGTGAGGCTATATGTGTGTTGGAGAGTGGTGATGTTGTTCTTATATGTGTAGTGGAAAGTGGTGAGGTCGTGGTTATATGTGTGTGGTGGAGTGTGGTGAGGTTATATGTGTGATGGAGAGTGGTGAGGTTGAGATTACATGTGTGATGGAAAGGGTTGAGGTTGTGGTTATATGTGTGGTTTAGAGTGGTGAGGTTGTGATTATATGTGTGATGGAGAGGGGTGAGGTTATATGTGTGGTGGAGAGTGGTGAGGTTGTGGTTTTATGTGTGGCAGAGAGTGGTGAGGGAGTGGTTATATGTGTGGTGGAGTGTGGTGAAGTTATATGTGTGGTGGAGAGTGGTGATGTTGTGGTTATATATGTGGTGGTGAGTGATGAGGTTGTGGTTAAATGTGTGATGGAGAGTGGTGAGGTTGTGGTTATATGTGTGATGGAGAGTGGTGAGGTTGTGGTTAAATGTGTGGTGGAGAGTGCTAAGGTTATGGTTATATGTGTGGTGGAGAGTGGTGAGGTTGTTTTTATATATGTGGTGGAGAATGGTGAGGTTGTGGTTATATGTGTGGTGGATAGTGGTGAGGTTGTGGTTATGTGTGTGGTGGAGAGTGGTGAGGTTGTGGTTATATGTGTGGTGGAGAGTGGTAAGGATATCTGAATGGTGGAGAGTGGTGAGCTTGTGGTTATATGTGTGGTGGAAAGTGGTGAGGTCATGGTTATATGTGTGGTGAAGAGCGGTGAGGTTGTGGTTATAAGTGTGGTGGAGAGTTGTGAGGTTGTGGTTATATGTGGGTGTGAAGAGTGGTGAGGTTGTGGTTATATGTGTGGTGGAGAGTGATGAGGTTATATGTGTGGTAGAGAGTGGTGAGGTTGTGGTTATATGTGTGTTGAAGAGTGGTGAGGTTGTGGTAATATGTGTGGTGGAGAGTGGTGTGGTTGTGGTTATGTGTGTGGTGAAGAGTTGTGAGGTTGTGGTTATATGTGTGACGGAGAGTGGTGGGCTGTGGTTATGTGTGTGATGGAAAGCGGTGAGGTTGTGGTTAGATGTGTGGTGGAGAGTAGTGAGGTTATATGTGTGATGGAGAGTGGTGAGGTTGTGGTTATATGTGTGTTGTAGAGTGGTGAGGTTGTGGTTATATGTGTGGTGGAGAGTGGTGAGGTTGTGGTTATATGTGTGTTGGAGAGTGGTGGGGTTGTGGTTATATGTGTGGGAGAGTGGTGAGGTTGTGGTTATATGTGCGATGGAGAATGGTGAGGTTGTGGTTATATGTGTGGTGGAGAGTGCTGAGGTTATGGGTAGATGTGTGGTGGAGAGTGGTGAGGTTGTTTTTATATGTGTGGTGGAGAGTGGTGAGGTTGTGGTTATATGTGTGATGGAAAGTGGTGGGTTGTGGTTATGTGTGTGATGGCGAGTGGTGAGGTTGTGGCTAGATGTGTGGTGGAGAGTGGTGAGGTTGTGGTTATATGTGTGATGGAGAGTGGTGACGTTGTGGTTATATGTGTGGTGGAGAGAGGTGAGGTTTTGGTTATATGTGTGGTGGAGAGTGGTGAGGTTGTGGTTATATGTGTGGTGGAGAGTGGTGAGGTTGTCGTTATATGTGTGATGGAGAGTGCTGAGGTTATCAGTGTGGTGGAGAGTGGTGAGGTTGTGGTTATATGTGTGGTGGAGAGTGGTGAGGTTGTGGTTATATGTGTGATGGAGAGTGGGGAGGTTGTGGTTATTTGTGTGGGAGAGAGTGGTGATATTGTGGTTATATGTGTGATGGCGAGTGGTGAGGTTGTGGTTATATGTGTGGTGGAGAGTGGTGAGGTTGTGGTTATATGTGTGGTAGAGAGTAGTGAGGTTGTGGTTATATGTGTGATGGAGAGTGGTGAGGTTGTGGTTTTATGTGTGGCGGTGAGTGGTGACGTTGTGGTTAAATGTGTGATCGAGAGTGTTGAGGTTGTGGTTATATGTGTGATGGAGAGGGGTGAGGTTATATGTGTGGTGGAGAGTGGTGAGGTTGTGGTTATATGTGTGATGGAGAGTGGTGGGCTGTTGTTATGTGTGTGATGGAAAGTGGTGAGGTTGTGGTTATATGTGTGGTGGAGAGTAGTGAGGTTGTGGTTATATGTGTCTGGCAGAGAGTGGTGAGGTCGTGGTTATCTGTGTGGTGGAGTGTGTTGAGGCTATATGTGTGGTGGAGAGTGGTGATGTTGTTCTTATATGTGTAGTGGAAAGTGGTGAGGTCGTGGTTATATGTGTGTGGTGGAGTGTGGTGAGGTTATATGTGTGATGGAGAGTGGTGAGGTCGTGGTTATATGTGTGGTGGAGTGTGGTGAAGTTATATGTGTGGTGGAGAGTGGTGATGTTGTGGTTATATATGTGGTGGTGAGTGATGAGGGTGTGGTTATATGTGTGATGGAGAGTGGTGAGGCTGTGGTTATATGTGTGGTGGAGAATGGTGAGGTTGTGGTTATATGTGTGGCGGAGAGTGATGAGGTTGTGGTTATATGTGTGAAGGCGAGTGGGGAGGGTGTGGTTATATGTGTGGTGTGGAGTGATGAGGTTGTGGTTATATGTGTGGTTCAACATGGAAAGGTTGTGGTTATATGTGTGATGGAGAATGGTGGGCTGTTGTTATATGTGTGATGGAAAGTCGTGAGGTTGTGGTTATATGTGTGGTGGAGAGTGGTGAGGTTGTGGTTATATGTGTGGTTCAGCATGGTGAGGTTGTGGTTATATGTATGATGGAGATTGGTGAGTGTTAAGTTATATGTGTGGTGGAGAGTGGTGAGGTTATATGCGTGGTGGAGAGTGGTGAGGGTATATGTGTGATGGAGAGTGGTTAGGTTGTGGTTATACGTGTGGCGGATAGTGGTGAGGTTATATGTGTGGCGGAGACTGGTAAGGTTATGGTTATATGTTTGGTGGAGAGTGGTGAGGTTATATGTATGGTTGAGAGTGGTGCGGTTGTGGTTATATGTGTGGTGGAGAGTGCTGAGGTTGTGTTTTATATGTGTGATGGAGAGTGGTGAGGTTGTATTTATATGTGTGGTGGAGAATGGTGAGGTTATATGTGTTTTGGAGAGTGGTGGTGAGGTTGTGGTTAGATGTGTGGTGGAGAGTGCTAAGGTTATGGTTAGATGTGTGGTGAGTGGTGAGGTTGTTTTTATATATGTGGTGGAGAATGGTGAGGTTGTGGTTATATGTGTGGTGGAGAGTGGTGAGGTTGTGGTTATGTGTGTGGTGGAGAGTGGTGAGGTTGTGGTTATATGTGTGGTGGAGAGTGGTAAGGATATCTGAATGGTGGTGAGTGGTGAGCTTGTGGTTATATGTGTGGTGGAAAGTGGTGAGGTCATGGTTATATGTGTGGTGAAGAGCTGTGAGGTTGTGGTTATAAGTGTGGTGGAGAGTTCTGAGGTTGTGTTTATATGTAGGTGTGAAGAGTGGTGAGGTTGTGGTTATATGTGTGGTGGAGAGTGATGAGGTTATATGTGTGGTGGAGAGTGGTGATGTTATATGTGTGGTGGAGAGTGGTGATGCTATATGTGTGGTGGAAAGTGGTGATGTTGTATGTGTGGTGGAGAGTGGTGAGGTTGTGGTTAGATGTGTGGTGGAGAGTGCTAAGGTTATGGTTAGATGTGTGGTGGAGAGTGGTGAGGTTGTTTTTATATATGTGGTGGAGAATGGTGAGGTTGTGGTTATATGTGTGGTGGAGAGTGGTGAGGTTGTGGTTATGTGTGTGGTGGAGAGTGGTGAGGTTGTGGTTATATGTGTGGTGGAGAGTGGTAAGGATATCTGAATGGTCTTGAGTGGTGAGCTTGTGGTTATATGTGTGGTGGAAAGTGGTGAGGTCATGGTTATATGTGTGGTGAAGAGCGGTGAGGTTGTGGTTATAAGTGTGGTGGAGAGTTCTGAGGTTGTGGTTATATGTAGGTGTGATGAGTGGTGAGGTTGTGGTTATATGTGTGGTGGAGAGTGATGAGGCTATATGTGTGGTAGAGAGTGGTGAGGTTGTGGTTATATGTGTGGTGAGAGTGGTGAGGTTGTGGTAATATGTGTGGTGGAGAGTGGTGTGGATGTGGTTATGTGTGTGGTGGAGGTTGTTCAGGTTATGGTTATATGTGTGATGGAGAATGGTGAGATTGTGGTTATATGTGTGGTGGAGAGTGGTGAGGTTGTGGTTATATATGTGGTGGAGAGTGATGAGGTTATAGGTGTGGTAGAGTGTGGTGAAGTTGTGGTTATATGTGTGGTGAAGAGTGGTGAGGTTATGGTTATAAGTGTGGTGGAGAGAGGTAAGGTTGTAGCTATATGTGTGGTGGAGAGTGGTGAGATTGTTATTATATGTGTGGTGGAGAGTAGTGAGGTTGTTGTTGTATGTGTAGTGGAGAGTGGTGAGGTTGTGGTTATGTGTGTGTGGTGGAGATTGGTGAGTTTGTGGTTATATGTGTGGTGGAGAGTGGTGAGGTTACGTTTGTGGTGGAGAGTGGTGAGGTTATATGTGTGGTGGAGAGTGGCAAGGTTGTGGTTATATGTGTGGTGTGGAGTGGTGAGGTTGTGGTAATATGTGTGGTGGAGAGTGGTGAGGTTGTGGTTATATGTGTGATGGAGAGTGGTGAGGTTATGGTTTGATGTGTGGTGGAGAGTGGTGAGGTTGTGGTTATGTGTGGTGGAGAGTGGTGAGTTGTGTTATATGTGTGGTGGAGAGTGGTGAGGTTGTGGTTATATGTGTGATGGAGAGTGGTGAGGTGTGGTTATTTGTGTGTTGGAGAGTGGTGAGGTTGTGGTTATATGTGTGGTGGAGAGTGGTGAGGTTGTGGTTATATGTGTGATGGAGAGTGGTGAGGTTGTGGTTATATGTGTGGTGGAGAGTGGTGAGGTTGTGGTTATATGTGTGTTGGAGAGTGGTGAGGTTGTGGTTATATGTGTGATGGAGAGTGGTGAGGTTGTGGTTATATGTGTGGTGGAGAGTGGTGAGGTTGTGATTATATGTGTGATGGAGAGTGTGAGGTTATATGTGTGGTGGAGAGTGGTGAGGTTGTGGTTATATGTGTGGTGGAGAGTGGTGAGGTTGTGGTTATATGTGTGATGGAGAGTGGTGAGGTTGTGGTTATATGTGTGGTGGAGAGTGGTGAGGTTGTGGTTATATGTGTGGTGGAGAGTGGTGAGGTTGTGGTTATATGTGTGATGGAGAGTGGTGAGGTTATATGTGTGGTGGAGAGTGGTGAGTGTTATATGTGTGTGGAGTGGTGAGTGGGTTATTTGTGTGGTGGAGTGTGGTGAGGTTATATGTGTGATGGAGAGTGGTGAGGTTGTGGTTATATGTGTGATGGAGAGTGGTGAGGTTGTGGTTATATGTGTGGTGGAGAGTGGTGAGGTTGTGGTTATATGTGTGGTGGAGTGGTGAGGTTGTGGTTATATGTGTGGTGGAGAGTGGTGATGTTGTTATATGTGTGGTGGAGAGTGGTGAGGTTGTGGTTATATGTGTGGTGGAGAGTGGTGAGGTTGTGGTTATATGTGTGGTGGAGAGTGGTGAGGTGTGGTTATATGTGTGGTGGAGAGTGGTGAGGTTGTGCTTATATGTGTGGTGGAGAGTGGTGAGGTGTGTTATATTTGTGGAGGAGAGTGGTGAGGTAGAGGTTATATGTGTGGGAGAGTGGTGAGTTGTGGTTATATGTGTGTGGAGAGTGGTGAGGTTGTGGTTATATGTGTGGAGAGTGGTGAGGTGTGGTTATATGTGTGTGGAGAGTGGTGGTGTGGTTATATGTGTGGTGGGTAGTGGTGAGGTTGTGGTTATGTATGTGGTGGAGAGTGGTGAGGTTGTGGTTATATGTGTGGTGGAGAGTGGTGAGGTTGTGATAATGTGTGTGGAGAGTGGTGAGGTTGTGGTTATATGTGTGGAGAGAGTGGTGAGTTGTGGTTATATGTGTGGTGGAGAGTGGTGAGGTTGTGGTTATATGTGTGGTGGAGAGTGGTGAGGTTGTGGTTATATGTGTGGTGGAGAGTGGTGAGGTTGTGGTTATATGTGTGGTGGAGAGTGGTGAGGTTGTGGTTATATGTGTGGTGGAGAGTGGTGAGGTTGTGGTTATATGTGTGGTGGAGAGTGGTGAGGTTGTGGTTATATGTGTGGTGGAGATTGGTGAGGTTGTGGTTATATATGTGGTGGAGAGTGGTGAGGTTGTGCTATATGTGTGGTGGAGAGTGGTGAGGTTGTGGTTATATGTGTGGTGGAGAGTGGTGAGGTTATATGTGTGGTGGGAGGGTGAGGTTATATGTGTGGTGGAGAGTGGTGAGGTTGTGGTTATATGTGTGGTGGAGAGTGGTGAGGTTGTGGTGATATGTGTGGTGGAGAGTAGTGAGGTTATATGTGTTGTGGAGAGTGGTGAGGTTGTGCTATATGTGTGGTGGAGAGTGGTGAGGTTGTGGTATGTGTGTGGTGGAGAATGGTGAGGTTGTGGTTGTATGTGTGGTTCAGAGTGGTGAGGTTGTGGGTATATGTGTGGTGGAGAGTGATGAGGTTGTATGTGTGATGGAGAGTGGTGAGGTTGTGGTTATATGTGTGGTGGAGAGTGGTGAGGTTGTGGTTATATGTGTGATTGAGAGTGGTGAGGTTGCGTTATATGTGTGAGAGAGTGTGAGGTCGTGGTTTTATGTGTGGTGGAGTGTGGTGAGGTTATATGTGTGGTGGAGTGTGGTGATGTTGTGGTTATATGTGTGGTGAAGAGTGAAGAGGTTATATGTGTTGTGGAGAGTGGTGAGATTGTGGTTATGTGTGTGTGGGAGAGTGGTGAGGTTATATGTGTGGTGGAGAGTGGTGATGTTGTCTTTATATGTGTATGGAGAGTGGTGAGGTGTGGTTATATGTGTGGTGGAGTGTGGTGAGGTTATATGTGTGATGGAGAGTGGTGAGGTTGTGGTTATATGTGTGATGGAGAGTGGTGAAGTTGTGGTTATATGTGTGGTGGAGAGTGGTGAGGTTGTGGTTATATGTGGGTGGAGAGGTGAGGTTATGTTATATGTGTGGTGGAGAGTGTGAGGTTATATGTGTGGTGGAGAGTGGTGAGGTTGTGGTTATAGTGTGGTGGAGAGTGGTGGAAGTGGTTATTGTGTATGGCGAGTGGTGAGGTGTGGTTATATGTGTGGTGGAGAGTGATGAGGTTGTGGTTATATGTGTGATGGAGAGTGGTGAGATTGTGATTATATGTGTGGCAGAGAGTGGTGAGGTTGTGGTATATGTGTGGTGGAGAGTGATGAGGTTGTGGTTATATGTGATGGAGAGTGCTGATGTTATCTGTGTGGTGGAGAGTGGTGAGGTTGTGGTTATATGTGTGGTGGAGAGTGGTGAGATTGTGGTTATATGTGTGATGGAGAGTGGTGAGGTTGTGGTTATATGTGTGGTGGAGAGTGGTGAGGTTGTGGTTATATGTGTGGTGGAGAGTGGTGAGATGTGGTTATATGTGTGATGGAGAGTGGTGGATTGTGGTTATATGTGTGGTGGAGAGTGGTGAGGTTGTGGTTATATGTGTGATGGAGAGTGGTGAGGTTGTGGTTATATGTGTGGTGGAGAGTGGTGAGGTTGTGGTTATATGTGTGATGGAGAGTGGTGATGTTATATGTGTGGTGGAGAGTGGTGAGGTTGTGGTTATATGTGTGATGGAGAGTGGTGAGGTTGTGGTTATATATGTGGTGGAGAGTGGTGAGGTTGTGGTTATATGTGTGATGGAGAGGGTGAGGTTATATGTGTGGTGGAGAGTGGTGAGGTTGTGGTTATATGTGTGGCAGAGAGTGGTGAGGTCGTGGTTATATGTGTGGTGGAGTGTGGTGAGGTTATATGTGTGGTGGAGAGTGGTGAGGTTGTGGTTATATGTGTGGTGGAGAGTGGTGAGGTTGTGGTTATATGTGTGGTGGAGAGTGGTGAGGTTGTGGTTATATGTGGGTGGAGTGAGGTGAGGTTGTAGTTATATGTGTGGTGGAGAGTGGTGAGGTTATATGTGTGTGGAGAGTGGTGATGGTATATGTGTTGTGGAGAGTGGTGAGGTTGTGGTTATATGTGTGATGGAGAGGGTTGAGGTTATATGTGTGGTGGAGAGTGGTGATGTTGTGGTTTTATGTGTGATGGAGAGTGGTGAGGTCGTGGTTATATGTGTGGTGGAGTGTGGTGAGGTTGTGGTTATATGTGTGATGGAGAGTGGTGAGGTTGTGGTTATATGTGAGGTGGAGTGAGGTGAGGTTATGGTTATATGTGTGGTGGAGAGTGGTCAGGTTATATGTGTGTGGAGAGTGGTGATGGTATATGTGTGTGGAGAGTGGTGCGGTTGTGGTTATATGTGTGGTGGAGAGTGGTGAGATGTGGTTATATGTGTGATGGCGAGTGGTGAGGTTGTGGTTATATGTGTGATGGAGATTTGTGAGGTTGTGGTTATATGTGTGATGGAGAGTGCTGATGTTATCTGTGTGGTGGAGAGTGGTGAGGTTGTGGTTATATGTGTGGTGGAGAGTGGTGAGAAAGTGGTTATACGTGTGATGGCGAGTGGTGAGGCTGTGGTTATATGTGTGGGTGAGAGTGGTGAGGTTGTGGTTATATGTGTGATGGAGAGTGGTGAGGTTGTGGTTATATGTGTGGCGGAGAGTGGTGAGGTTGTGGTTATATGTGTGGTGGAGAGTGGTGAGGTTGTGGTTATATGTGTGATGGAGAGTGGTGAGGTTGTGGTTATATGTGTGGCTGAGAGTGGTGATATTGTTGTTATATGTGTGATGGCGTGTGGTGAGGTTGTGGTTATATGTGTGGTGGAGAGTGGTGAGGTTATGGTTATATGTGTGGCAGAGAGTGGTGAGGTTGTGGTTATATGTGTGATGGAGAGTGGTGAGGTTGTGGTTATATGTGGTGGAGAGTGGTGAGGTTGTGGTTATATGTGTGGTGGAGAGTGTGATGTTATCTGTGTGGTGGAGAGTGGTGAGGTGTGATTTTTTGTGGTGGAGAGTGGTGATATTGGGTTATATGTGTGATGGCGAGAGGTGAGCTTGCGGTTATATGTGGTGGAGAGTGGTGAGGTTGTGGTTATATGTGTGGCAGAGAGTGGTGAGGTTGTGGTTATATGTGTGATGGAGAGTGGTGAGGTTGTGGTTATATGTGTGGCGGAGAGTGGTGAGGTTGTGGTTATATGTGTGATGGAGAGTGGTGAGGTTGTGGTTATATGTGTGGTTGAGAGTGGTGAGGTTGTGGTTATATGTGTGGTGGAGAGTGGTGAGGTTGTGGTTATATGTGTGATGGAGAGTGGTGAGGCTGTGGTTATATGTGTGGCGGTGAGTGGTGAGGTTTTGGTTATTTGTGTGATGGGAGTGGTGAGGTTGTGTTTATATGTGTGGTGGAGAGTGGTGAGGTTGTGGCTATATGTGTGCTGGAGAGTAGTGAGTTGTGGTTATATGTGTGATGGCTAGTGGTGAGGATGTGGTTATATGTGTGGTGGAGAGTGGTGAGGTTGTGGTTATATGTGTGATGGAGAGTGGTGAGGTTGTGGTTATATGTGTGGTGGAGAGTGGTGAGGTTATGATTATATGTGTGATGGAGAGGGGTGAGGTTATATGTGTGGTGGAGAGTGGTGAGGTTGTGGTTATATGTGTGGCAGAGAGTGGTGAGGTCGTGGTTATATGTGTGGTGGAGTGTGGTGAGGTTATATGTGTGGTGGAGAGTGGTGATGCTGTGGTTATATGTGTATTGGAAAGTGGTAAGGTCATAGTTATATGTGTGGTGGTGTGTGATGGGGTTATATGTGTGATGGTGAGTCGTGAGGTTGTGGTTATATGTGTGGTGGAGAGTGGTGAGGTTGTGGTTATATGTGTGGTGGAGATTGGTGATGATATATGAATGGTGGAGAGTGGTGAGGTTGTGGTTATATGTGTGGTGGAGAGTGGTCAGGTTATATGTGTGGTTCAGAGTGGTGAGGCTGTGGTTATATGTGTGGTGGAGAGTGATGAGGTTGTATGTGTGATGGAGAGTGGTGAGGTTGTGGTTATATGTGTGGTGGAGAGTGGTGAGGTTGTGGTTATATGTGTGGTGGAGAGTGATGAGGTTGTGGTTATATGTGTGGTGGAGAGTGGTGAGGTTATGGTTACATGTGTGGTGGAAAGTGGTCAGGTTATATGTGTGTTGGAGAGTGGTGATGGTATATGTGTTGTGGAGAGTCGTGAAAAAGTGGTTATATGTGTGGTGGAGAGTGGTGAGAAAGTGGTTACATGTGTGATGGCGAGTGTTGAGGTTGTGGTTATATGTGTGGTGGAGAGTGATGAGGTTGTGGTTATATGTGTGATGGAGAGTGCTGATGTTATCTGTGTAGAGGAGAGTGGTGAGGTTATGGTTAAATGTGTGATGGAGAGTGCTGATGTTATCTGTGTGGTGGAGAGTGGTGAGGTTGTGGTTTTTTGTGTGGTGGAGAGTGGTGATATTGTGGTTATATGTGTGATGGCGAGTGGTGAGGTTGTGGTTATATATGTGGTGGAGAGTGGTGAGGTTGTGGTTATATGTGTGGCAGAGAGTGGTGAGGTTGTGGTTATATGTGTGATGGAGAGTGGTGAGGTTGTGGTTATATGTGTGGTGGAGAGTGGTGAGGTTGTGGTTATATGTGTGATGGAGAGTGCTGATGTTATCTGTGTGGTGGAGAGTGGTGAGGTTGTGGTTATTTGTGTGGTGGAGAGTGGTGATATTGTGGTTATATGTGTGATGGCGAGTGGTGAGGTTGTGGTTATATGTGTGGTGGAGAGTGGTGAGATTGTGGTTATATGTGTGGCTAACAGTGGTAAAGTTGTGTTTATTTGTGTGATGGAGAGTGGTGAGGTTGTGGTTATATGTGTGATGGAGAGTGGTGCGGTTGTGGTTATATATGTGGCGGAGAGTGGTGAGGTTGTCTTTATATGTGTGATGGAGAGTGGTGAGGTTGTGGTTATATGTGTGGTGGAGTGTGGTGAGGTTATATGTGTTATGAGAGTGGTGAGGTTGTGGTTATATGTGTGATGGAGAGTGGTGAGGTTGTGGTTATATATGTGGTGGAGTGTGGTTAGGTTATATGTGTGGAGGAGAGTGTTGAGGTTGTGGTTATATGCATGGTGGAGAGTGGTGGGGTTGTGGTTATATGTGTGGTGGAGAGTGGTGAGGTTATATGTGTGATGGAGAGTGGTGAGGTTGTGGTTATATGTGTGATGGAGAGTGGTGACGTTGTGGTTATATGTGTGGTGGAGAGTGGTGACGTTGTGGTTAGATGTGTGGTGGAGAATGGTAAGGTTATATGTGTGATGGAGAGTGGTGAGGTTATATGCGTGATGGAGAGTGGTGAGGTTGTGGTTATATGTGTGGTGGAGAGTGGTGAGGTTGGGTATATATGTGTGGTGGAGAGTGGTGAGGTTGTGGTTATATGTGTGGTGGAGAGTGGTGAGGTGGTTATATGTGTGGTGGAGAGTGGTGAGTGTGGTTATATGTGTGGTGGAGAGTGGTGATGGTTATATGTGTGATGGAGAGTGGTGAGGTGTGGTATATGTGTGGTGGAGAGTGGTGAGGTTGTGGTTTATGTGTGGTGGAGAGTGGTGAGGTTGTGGTTATATGTGTGGTGGAGAGTGGTGTGGTTTTTTGTGTGGTGGAGAGTGGTGAGATTGTGGTTATATGTGTGGTGGAGAGTGGTGAGGTTGTGGTTATATGTGTGGTGGAGAGTGGTGAGGTTGTGGTTATATGTGTGGTGGAGAGTGGTGAGGTTGTGATTATATGTGTGGTGGAGAGTGGTGAGGTTGTGGTTATATGTGTGGTGGAGAGTGGTGAGGTTGTGGTTATATGTGTGGTGGAGAGTGGTGAGGTGTGGTTATATGTGTGGTGGAGAGTGGTGAGGTTGTGGTTATATGTGTGATGGAGAGTGGTGAGGTTGTGGTATATGTGTGATGGAGAGTGGTGAGGTTGTGGTTATATGTGTGGTGGAGAGTGGTGAGGTTGTGGTTATATGTGTGATGGAGAGTGGTGAGGTTATATGTGTGGTGGAGAGTGGTGAGGTTGTGGTTATATGTGTGGTGGAGTGTGGTGAGGTTATATGTGTGGTGGAGTGTGGTGATCTTGTGATTATATGTGTGTGGAAGTGGTGAAGTGTGTTATATGTGTGGTGGAGAGTAGTGAGGTTATATGTGTGGTGGAGAGTGGTGAAAATGTGGTTATATGTGTGGTGGAGAGTGGTGAGAAAGTGGTTATATGTGTGATGGAGAGTGGTGAGGTTATGGTTATATGTGTGGTGGAGAGTGGTGAGGTGTGGTTATATGTGTGGTGGAGAGTGGTGAGGTTGTGGTTATATGTGTGGTGGAAAGTGGTGAGGTTGTGGTTATATGTGTGGTGGAGAGTGGTGAGGTTGTGGTTATATGTGTGGTGGAGAGTGGTGAGGTTGTGGTTATATGTGTGGTGGAGAGTGGTGAGGTTGTGGTTATATGTGTGGTGGAGAGTGGTGAGGTTGTGGTTATATGTGTGGTGGAGAGTGGTGAGGTTGTGGTTATATGTGTGGTGGAGAGTGGTGAGGTTGTGGTTATATGTGTGGTGGAGAGTGGTGAGGTTGTGGTTATATGTGTGTGGAGAGTGGTGAGGTTGTGGTTATATGTGTGGTGGAGAGTGTTGAGGTTGTGGTTATATGTGTGGTGGAGAGTGGTGAGGTTGTGGTTATATGTGTGGTGGAGAGTGGTGAGGTTGTGGTTATATGTGTGGTGGAGAGTGGTGAGGTTGTGGTTATATGTGTGGGGAGAGTGGTGAGGTTGTGGTTATATGTGTGAGGAGAGTTGTGAGGTTGTGGTTATATGTGTGTGGAGAGTGGTGAGGTTGTGGTTATATGTGTGGTGGAGAGTGGTGAGGTTGTGGTTATATGTGTGGTGGAGAGTGGTGAGGTTGTGGTTATATGTGTGGTGGAGAGTGGTGAGTTGTTATATGTGTGGTGGAGAGTGGTGAGGTTGTGTTATATGTGTGGTGGAGAGTGGTGAGGTTGTGATTATATGTGTGATGGAGAGTGGTGAGGTTGTGGTTATATGTGTGATGGAGAGTGGTGAGGTTGTGGTTATATTGTGGTGGAGAGTGGTGAGGTTGTGGTTATATGTGTGATGGAGAGTGGTGAGGTTGTGGTTATATGTGTGGTGGAGAGTGGTGAGGTTGTGGTTATATGTGTGTGGAGAGTGGTGAGGTCGTGGTTATATGTGTGGTGGAGTGTGGTGAGGTTATATGTGTGGTGGAGAGTGGTGAGGTTGTGGTTATATGTGTGGTGGAGAGTGGTGAGGTTATATGTGTGGTGGAGAGTGGTGAGGTTGTGGTTATATGTGTGGTGGAGAGTGGTGAGGTTGTGGTTATATGTGTGGTGGAGAGTGGTGAGGTTGTGGTTATATGTATGGTGGAAAGTGGTGAGGTTGTGGTTATATGTGTGATGGAGAGTGGTGAGGTTATGGTTATATGTGTGGTGAAGAGTGGTGAGGTTGTATATGTGTGGTGGAGATTGGTGAGGTTGTGGTTATATGTGTGATGGAGAGTGATGAGGTTGTGGTTATATGTGTGGTGGAGAGTGGTGAGGTTGTGGTTATATGTGTGGTGGAGAGTGGTGATGTTGTGGTTATATGTGTGGTGGAGAGTGGTGAGGTTGTGGTTATATGTGTGGTGGAGAGTGGTGAGGTTGTGGTTATATGTGTGGTGGAGAGTGGTGAGGTTGTGGTTATATGTGTGGTGGAGAGTGGTGAGGTTATGGTTATATGTGTGGTGGAGAGTGGTGAGGTTGTGGTTATATGTGTGGTGGAGAGTGGTGAGGTTGTGGTTATATGTGTGGTGGAGAGTGGTGAGGTTGTGGTTATATGTGTGATGGAGAGTGATGAGGTTATATGTGTGGTGGAGAGTGGTGAGGTTGTGGTTATATGTGTGCAGAGAGTGGTCATGCTATATGTGTGGTGGAGAGTGGTGAGGTTGTGGTTATATGTGTGGTGGAGAGTGGTGAGGTTGTGGTTATATGTGTGGTGGAGAGTGGTGAGGTTGTGGTTATATGTGTGGTGGAGAGTGGTGAGGTTGTGGTTATATGTGTGGTGGAGAGTGTGAGGTTGTGGTTATATGTGTGGTGGAGAGTGGTGAGGTTGTGGTTATATGTGTGGTGGAGAGTGGTGAGGTTGTGGTTATGTGTGTGGTGGAGAGTGGTGAGGTTGTGGTTATATGTGTGGTGGAGAGTGATGAGGTTGTGGTTATATGTGTGGTGGAGAGTGGTGAGGTTTGGTTATATGTGTGGTGGAGAGTGGTGAGGTTGTGGTTATATGTGTGGTGGAGAGTGGTGAGGTTGTGGTTATATGTGTGGTGGAGAGTGGTGAGGTTGTGGTTATGTGTGTGGTGGAGAGTGGTGAGGTTGTGGTTATATGTGTGGTGGAGAGTGGTGAGGTTGTGGTTATATGTGTGGTGGAGAGTGGTGAGGTTGTGGTTATATGTGTGGTGGAGAGTGATGAGGTTATATGTGTGGTGGAGAGTGGTGAGGTTGTGGTTATATGTGTGGTGGAGAGTGGTGAGGTTGTGGTTATATGTGTGGTGGAGAGTGGTGAGGTTGTGGTTATATGTGTGGTGGAGAGTGGTGAGGTTGTGGTTATATGTGTGGTGGAGAGTGGTGAGGTTGTGGTTATATGTGTGGTGGAGAGTGGTGAGGTTGTGGTTATATGTGTGGTGGAGAGTGGTGAGGTTGTGGTTATATGTGTGGTGGAGAGTGGTGAGGTTGTGGTTATATGTGTGGTGGAGAGTTGTGAGATTGTGGTTATATGTGTGGTGGAGATTGGTCATAGTATGGTTATATGTGTGATGGAGAGTGGTGAGGTTGTGGTTATATGTGTGGTGGAGAGTGGTGAGGTTGTGGTTATATGTGTGGTGGAGAGTGGTGAGGTTGTGGTTATATGTGTGGTGGAGAGTGGTGAGGTTGTGGTTATATGTGTGGTGGAGAGTGGTGAGGTAGTGGTTATATGTGTGGTGGAGAGTGGTGAGGTTGTGGTTATATGTGTGATGGAGAGTGGTGAGGTTGTGGGTATATGTGTGATGGAGATTGGTGAGGTTGTGGTTATATCTGTGGTGGAGAGTGGTGAGGTTGTTATTATATGTGTCATGGATAGGGGTGAGGTTATATGTGTGGTGGAGAGTGGTGAGGTTGTAGTTATATGTGTGATGGAGTGTGGTGAGGTTATATGTGTGGTGGAGAGTGGTGATATTGTGGATATATATGTGTAGTGGAAAGTGGTGAAGTCGTGTTTATTTGTGTGGTGGAGTGTGGTGAGGCTATATGTGTGATGGAGAGTGGTGAGGATGTGGTTTTATGTGTGGTGGAGAGTGGTGAGGTTATATGTGTGATGGAGACTGGTGAGGTTATGGTTAAATGTGTGGTGGAGAATGGAGAGGATGTGGTTATATGTGTGGTGGAAAGTGGTGAGGTTGTGGTTATATGTATGGTGGAAAGTGGTGAGGTCGTGGTTATATGTGTGGTGGAGACTGGTGGGGTTGTGGTTATATGTGTGGTGGAGAGTGGTGAGGTTGTGGCTGTATGTGTGGCGGAGAGTGGTGAGGTTGTGGTTATATGTGTGGTGGAGAGTGGTGAGGTTATGGATATATGTGTGGTGAAGAGTGGTGAGGTTTTGGTTATATGTGTGGTGGAGAGTGGTGATGTTGTGGTTATATGTGTCGTGGAGAGTGGTGAGGTTATGGTTATATGTGTGGTGGAGAGTGCTGAGGTTGTGGTTATATGTGTGGTGGAGAGTGCTGAGGTTTTGGTTATATGTGTGGCGGATAGTGGTGAGGTTATGGTTATATGTGTGGTGGAGAGTGGTGAGGTTGTGGTTATATGTGTGGTGGAGAGTGCTGAGGTTGTGGTTATATGTGTTGTGGAGAGTGGTGAGGTTGTGGTTATATGTGTTGTGGAGAGTGGTGAGGTTGTGGTTATATGTGTTGTGGAGAGTGGTGAGGTTGTGGTTATATGTGTGGTGGAGAGTGGTGAGGTTGTGGTTATATGTGTGGTGGAGAGTGGTGAGGTTTTGGTTATATGGGTGGTGGAGAGTGGTGAGGTTGTGATTAGATGTGTGGTGGAGAGTGGTGAGGTAGTGGTTATATGTGTGGTGGAGAGTGGTGAGGTTGTGGTTATATGAGAGATGGAGAGTGGTGAGCTTGTGGTTATGTGTGTGATGGAGATTGGTGAGGTTGTGGTTATATCTGTGGTGGAGAGTGGTGAGGTTGTAGTTATATGTGTGATGGAGTGTGGTGAGGTTATATGTGTGGTGGAGAGTGGTGATATTGTGGATATATATGTGTAGTGGAAAGTGGTGAAGTCGTGTTTATATGTGTGGTGGAGTGTGGTGAGGTTATATGTGTGATGGAGAGTGGTGAGGTTGTGGTTTTATGTGTGGTTTAGAGTGGTGAGGTTATATGTGTGATGGAGACTGGTGAGGTTATGGTTATATGTGTGGTGGAGAATTGTGAGGTTGTGGTTATATGTGTGGTGGAAAGTGGTGAGGTTGTGGTTATATGTATGGTGGAAAGTGGTGAGGTCGTGGTTATATGTGTGGTGGAGACTGGTGGGGTTGTGGATATATGTGTGGTGGAGAGTGGTGAGGTTGTGGCTGTATGTGTGGCGGAGAGTGCTGAGGTTGTGGTTATATGTGTGGTGGAGAGTAGTGAGGTTATGGTTATATGTGCGGTGAAGAGTGGTGAGGTTTTGGTTATATGTGTGGTGGAGAGTGGTGATGTTGTGGTTATATGTGTGGTGGAGAGTGGTGAGGTTATGGTTATATGTGTGGTGGAGAGTGCTGAGGTTGTGGTTATATGTGTGGTGGAGAGTGCTGAGGTTGTGGTTATATGTGTGGCGGAGAGTGGTGAGGTTATGGTTATATGTGTGGTGGAGAGTGGTGAGGTTGTGGTTATATGTGTGGTGGAGAGTGGTGAGGTTGTGGTTATATGTGTGGTGGAGAGTGGTGAGGTTGTGGTTATATGTGTGATGGAGAGTGATGAGGTTATATGCGTGGTGGAGAGTGGTGAGGTTGTGGTTATATGTTTGCCAGAGAGTGGTCATGCTATATCTGTGGTGGAGAGTGGTGAGGTTGTGGTTATATGTGTGGTGGAGAGTGGTGAGGTTGTGGTTATATGTGTGGTGGAGAGTGGTGAGGTTGTGGTTATATGTGTGGTGGAGAGTGGTGAGGTTCTGGTTATATGTGTGGTGGAGAGCTGTGAGGTTCTGGTTATATGTGTGGTGGAGAGTGGTGAGGTTGTTGTTATTTGTGTGGTGGAGAGTAGTGAGGTTGTGGTTATGTGTGTGGTGGAGAGTGGTGAGGTTGTGGTTATATGTGTGGTGGAGAGTGATGAGGTTGTGGTTATGTGTGTGGTGGAGAGTGGTGAGGTTCGGTTATATGTGTGGTGGAGAGTGGTGAGGTTGTTGTTATGTGTGTCGTGGAGAGTGGTGAGGTTGTGATTATATGTGTGGTGGAGAGTGGTGAGGTTGTGGTTATGTGTGTGGTGGAGAGTGGTGAGGTTCTGGTTATATGTGGTGGAGAGTGGTGAGGTTGTGGTTATGTGTGTGGTGGTGAGTGGTGAGGTCGTGGTTATATGTGTGGTGGAGAGTGATGAGGTTATATGTGTGGTGGAGAGTGGTGAGTCTGTGGTTATATGTGTGGTGGAGTGTGGTGAGGTTGTGGTTATATGTGTGGTGGAGAGTGGTGAGGTTGTGGTTATATGTGTGGTGGAGAGTGGTGAGGTTGTGGTTATGTGTGTGGTGGAGAGTGGTGAGGTTGTGGTTATATGTGTGGTGGAGAGTGGTGCGGTTGTGGTTATATGGGTGGTGGAGAGTGGTGAGGTTCTGGTTATATGTGTCGTGGAGAGTGGTGAGGTTGTGGTTATGAGTGTGGTGGAGAGTGGTGAGGTTGTGGTTATATGTGTGGTGGAGATTGGTCATGGTATGGTTATATGTGTGATGGAGAACGGTGAGGTTGTGGTTTTATGTGTGGTGGAGAGTGGTGAGGTTGTTGTTATATGTGTGGTGGAGAGTGGTGAGGTTGTGGTTATATGGGTGGTGGAGAGTGGTGAGGTTGTGGTTATATGTGTGGTGGAGAGTGGTGAGGTAGTGGTTATATGTGTGGTGGAGAGTGGTGAGGTTGTGGTTATATGTGTGATGGAGAGTGGTGAGGTTGTGGTTATGTGTGTGATGGAGATTGGTGAGGTTGTGGTTATATCTGTGGTGGAGAGTGGTGACGTTGTTATTATATGTGTCATGGATAGGGGTGAGGTTATATGTGTGGTGGAGAGTGGTGAGGTTGTAGTTGTATGTGTGATGGAGTGTGGTGAGGTTTTATGTGTGGTGGAGAGTGGTGATATTGTGGATATATATGTGTAGTGGAAAGTGGTGAAGTCGTGTTTATATGTGTGGTGGAGTGTGGTGAGGTTATATGTGTGATGGAGAGTGGTGAGGTTGTGGTTTTATGTGTGGTGGAGAGTGGTGAGGTTATATGTGTGATGGAGACTGGTGAGGTTATGGTTATATGTGTGGTGGAGAATGGTGAGGTTGTGGTTATATGTGTGGTGGAAAGTGGTGAGGTTGTGGTTATATGTATGGTGGAAAGTGGTGAGGTCGTGGTTATATGTGTGGTGGAGACTGGTGGGGTTGTGGTTATATGTGTGGTGGAGAGTGGTGAGGTTGTGGCTGTATGTGTGGCGGAGAGTGGTGAGGTTGTGGTTATATGTGTGGTGGAGAGTGGTGAGGTTATGGTTATATGTGTGGTGGAGAGTGGTGAGGTTGTGGTTATATGTGTGGCGGAGAGTGGTGAGGTTATGGTTATATGTGTGGTGGAGAGTGGTGAGGTTGTGGTTATATGTGTGGTGGAGAGTGGTGAGGTTGTGGTTATATGTGTGGTGTTGAGTGGTGAGGTTGTGGTTATATGTGTGATGGAGAGTGATGAGGTTTTATGTGTGGTGGAGAGTGGTGAGGTTGTGGTTATATGTTTGCCAGAGAGTGGTCATGTTATATCTGTGGTGGAGAGTGGTGAAAGTTGTGGTTATATGTGTGGTGGAAAGTGGTGAGGTTGTGGTTATATGTGTGGTGGAGAGTGGTGAGGTTGTGGTTATATGTGTGGTGGAGAGTGGTGAGGTTCTGGTTATATGTGTGGTGGAGAGTGGTGAGGTTCTGGTTATATGTGTGGTGGAGAGTGGTGAGGTTGTGGCTGTATGTGTGGCGGAGAGTGGTGAGGTTGTGGTTATATGTGTGGTGGAGAGTGGTGAGGTTATGGTTATATGTGTGGTGAAGAGTGGTGAGGTTTTGGTTATATGTGTGGTGGAGAGTGGTGATGTTGTGGTTATATGTGTGGTGGAGAGTGGTGAGGTTATGGTTATATGTGTGGTGGAGAGTGCTGAGGTTGTGGTTATATGTGTGGTGGAGAGTGCTGAGGTTGTGGTTATATGTGTGGCGGAGAGTGGTGAGGTTATGGTTATATGTGTGGTGGAGAGTGGTGAGGTTGTGGAAATATGTGTGGTGGAGAGTGCTGAGGTTGTGGCTATATGTGTGGTGGAGAGTGGTGAGGTTGTGGTTATATGTGTGATGGAGAGTGATGAGGTTATATGTGTGGTGGAGAGTGGTGAGGTTGTGGTTATATGTTTGCCAGAGATTGGTCATGTTATATCTGTGGTGGAGAATGGTGAGGTTGTGGTTATATGTGTGGTGGAGAGTGGTGAGGTTGTGGTTATATGTGTTGTGGAGAGTGGTGAGGTTGTGGTTATATGTGTGGTGGAGAGTGGTGAGGTTCTGGTTATATGTGTGGTGGACAGTGGTGAGGTTCTGGTTATATGTGTGGTGGAGAGTGGTGAGGTTCTGGTTATATGTGTGGTGGAGAGTGGTGAGGTTGTGGTTATGTGTGTGATGGAGAGTGGTGAGGTTGTGGTTATATGTGTGGTGGAGAGTGATGAGGTTGTGGTTAGGTCTGTGGTGGAGAGTGGTGAGGTTCGGTTATATTTGTGGTGGAGAGTGGTTAGGTTGTGGTTATGTGTGTGGTGGAGAGTGGTGAGGTTGTGGTTATATGTGTGGTGGAGAGTGGTGAGGTTGTGGTTATGTGTGTGGTGGAGAGTGGTGAGGTTCTGGTTATATGTGGTGGAGAGTGGTGAGGTTGTGGTTATGTGTGTGGTGGAGAGTGGTGAGGTTCTGTTTATATGTGGTGGAGAGTGGTGAGGTTGTGGTTATGTGTGTGGTGGAGAGTGGTGAGGTCGTGGTTATATGTGTGGTGGAGAGTGATGAGGTTATATGTGTGGTGGAGAGTGGTGAGGCTGTGGTTATATGTGTGGTGGAGAGTGGTGAGGTTGTGGTTATATGTGTGGTTGAGAGTGGTGAGGTTGTGGCTATATGTGTGGTGGAGAGTGGTGAGTTTGTGGTTATATGTGTGGTGGAGAGTGGTGAGGTTGTGGTTATATGGGTGGTGGAGAGTGGTGAGGTTCTGGTTATATGTGTCGTGGAGAGTGGTGAGGTTGTGGTTATATGTGTGGTGGAGAGTGGTGAGGTTGTGGTTATATGTGTGGTGGAGATTGGTCATGGTATGGTTATATGTGTGATGGAGAGTGGTGAGGTTGTGGTTTTATGTGTGGTGGAGAGTGGTGAGGTTGTTGTTATATGTGTGGTTGAGAGTGGTGACGTTCTGGTTATACGTGTGGTGGCGAGTGGTGAGTTTATATGTGTGGTTGAGAGTTGTGAGGTTATATGTGTGATGGAGACTGGTGAGGGTGTGGTTATATGTGTGATGGAGAGTGATGACATTGTGGTTATATGTGTAGTGCAGAGTGGTGAGGTTATGGTTATATGTGTGGTGGAGAGTGATGAGGTCGTGGTTATATGTGTGGTGGAGAATGGTGGGGTTTTGGTTATATGTGTGGTGGCGAGTGGTGAGGTTTTGGTTATATGTGTGGTGGAAAGTGTTGAGGTTGTGGTTTTATGTATGGTGGAGAGTGATGAGGTCGTGGTTATATGTGTGGTGGAGAATGGTGGGGTTTTGGTTATATGTGTGGTGGCGAGTGGTGAGGTTTTGGTTATATGTGTGGTGGAGAGTGGTGAGGTTGTGGTTATATGTGTGGTGGAGAGTGGTTAGGTTGTGGTTAAATGTGTGGTGGAGAGTGGTGAGGTTGTGGTTATATGTCTGGTGGAGAGTGGTGAGTTTGTATTTGTGATGGAGAGTGGTGAGGTTGTGGTTATATGTGTGGTGGAGAGTGGTGTGGTTATATATGTGATGGAGAGTGGTGCGGCTATGGTTATATGTGTGGTGGAAAGTGATGAGGTTGTTGTTATATGTTTGGTGGAGAGTGGTGATGTTATATGTGTGGTGGAGAGTGGTGATGTTGTGGTTATGTGTGGTGGAGAGTGATAAGGTTATTTGTGTGGTGGAGAGTGGTGAGGTTGTGGTTATATGTGTGGTGGAGAGTGGTGAGGTTGTGGTTATATGTGTTGTGGAGAGTGGTGAGGTTGTGGTTATGTGTGTGGTGGAGAGTGGTGAGGTTCTGGTTATATGTGTGGTGGAGAGTGGTGAGGTTGTGGTTATGTGTGTGGTGGAGAGTGGTGAGGTTGTGGTTATATGTGTGGTGGAGAGTGATGAGGTTATATGTGTGGTGGAGAGTGGTGAGGCTGTTGTTATATGTGTGGTGGAGAGTGGTGAGGTTCTGCTTATATGTGTGGTGGAGAGTGGTGAGGTTGTGGCTATATGGGTGGTGGAGAGTGGTGAGATTGTGGTTATATGTTTGCCAGAGAGTGGTCATGTTATATGTGTGGTGGAGAGTGGTGAGGTTGAGACTATATATGTGGTGGAGAGTGGTGAGGTTGTGGTTATGTGTGTGGTGGAGAGTGGTGAGGTTGTGGTTATATGTGTGGTGGAGAGTGGTGAGGTTGTGATTATATGGGTGGTGGAGAGTGGTGAGGTTGTGGCTATATGTGTCGTGGAGAGTGGTGAAGTTGTGGTTATATGTGTGGTGGAGAGTGGTGAGGCTGTGGTTATATGTGTGGTGGAGAGTGGGGAGGTTGTGGTTATGTGTGTGGTGGAGATTGGTGAGGTTATATGTGTGGTGGAGAGTGGTGAGGTTGTGGTTATATGTGTGGTGGAGAGTGGTGAGGTTGTGGTTATATGTGTGGTGGAGATTGGTCATGGTATGGTTATATGTGTGATGGAGAGTGGTGAGGTTGTGGTTAGATGTGTGGTGGAGAGTGGTGAGGTTGTTGTTATATGTGTGGTGGAGAGTGGTGACGTTGTGGTTATATATGTAGTGGAGAGTGGTGAGGTTGTGATTATATGTGTGGTGAAGAGTGGTGAGGTTGTAGTTTTATGTGTGGTGGAGAGTGGTGAGGTTGTGGTTATATGTGTGGTGGAGAGTGGTGATGTAGTGGTTTTATGTGAGGTGGAGAGTGGTAAGGTTGTGGTTATATGTGCGGTGGAAAGTGGTGAGGTTGTTGTTATATGTGTGGTGGAGAGTGGTGAGGTTGTGGTTATATGTGTGGTGTAGAGTGGTGAGGTTGTGGTTATATGTGTGGTGGAGAGTGGTGAGGTTCTGGTTATATGTGTGGCACAGAGTGGTGAGGTTTTGGTTATATGTGTGGCGGATAGTGGTGAGGTTGAGGTTTTATATGTGGCGGAGAGTGATGAGGTTGTGGTTATATGTGTCGTGAAGACTGGTGAGGTTTTGGTTATATGTGGATAGTGGTGAGGTTGTGGTTATGTGTGTGGTGAAGAGTGGTTAGGTTGTGGTTATATGTGTGATGGAGAGTGGTGAGTGTTATATATATGTATGTTTATATGCTGCCTTTATTGAATATATATATATTATATATTATGTTACTTCTTACCAAAGTCAGAAAGTGTTTAGGCCTGTGTAAACACCTAATGTGTTAGGCACGTTGTAAAGAAGAACAGAGAATAAACGCCCAGCCAGACCGACCATGTGTTTGTCATTCTCTCTTTAAATAACCCAAGATACTACACTGGCGATGAGGATGGGATTCACAAAGTGTTGGTGAAATCCTTGAAGAGAGGATAGTGACCACTGAAGGGAAGGCTACTCTGAACCTGGAGAATTTAAGTGATGAGAGCAACCATGGCTGGCGTCAGTGGATACATCGGACGATTGAGGGAGTATGATGCAGACAAGGAAGATTTTACATCATATTGTGAGAGAATGGACTTCTTTTTTCTGGCAAATGAATTAATGGACGATGGTGGTGATGCTCAGAAGAAGAAAGCCTTTCAAGAGAAAAGGGAAGCAATCTTTTTGACAGAGGTAGGAGCTAATGTTTATTCTACTCTCGTCAATCTGCTTACTCCAGACAAACCCAAGGACTCCTCACTGATTCAGATTACCAAGATTCTGATGCAACATTTTGATCCTGCTCCACTTGAGATCACTGAAAGTTACAGATTTGGTACCAGAGATAGAGGTAAAGATGAATCAGTAAGTAATTATATAGTAGCTTTGAAGAAGTTATCCATTCACTGTAACTTTGGACAGTTCTTGAACCGAGCTCTAAGAGACAGGTTTGTAATAGGCCTGAATTATGAAAAAATACAGAATAAGTTAATGAACACTGTAGGGTTACGTGATATTATGTTGTCTAGCACTCAGGATGGGATTGATGGAAACTCTAGGTGGTGGTTTTCTTATATAATATAAGTTATATGAAAGACAGTCTGGTGCTGGAGATGCCGTGTGGTGAGGAGCTGCTCAGTAGACACGTTCGGTGAGTAGCGTGCTGAAGGAGGTAGATGTGCAGGAGCTTCGTTAGAGGAGATGTTGCCTGTTGCTGGCCTCCAGGTTGAATGAGAGCTGGACAGGGAGGAGCTTGCTTGGAGGAGGTATTGCGTGTTCAGGAACGTAGAGTTGAATGAATCTTAATGGAGAGACAGAGCTTATATACACAGCAGCCGGAAGTAAACCCGTGGGAACTCGCCGGTTTCTCGACCCCCCGCCCCCCCCGTGTTGCTAGGATACGGTAGCAGCTGGTGACGCCCCCCCCCCCCCTGGGCCGCTCGTTTGGTTGCTAGGATACTGTCGCATTGGAATGGGGGCACGCAGTTGTAGGGGAGACGTCCACTACAACACCACTTACTTAACTTTTGAAAGTGCATGTCAGATAGCTACAAGCATGGAATTGGCTGAGAAAAACACCAGAGAACTTGTTCCCAGTGCTGGTAGTGAAACAGTTAGCAGTAGTACATAAGAAGAACATAAGAATGGAGGAAACTGCAGCAGGCCTATTGGCCCATACTGGGCAGTCCCGTTTACACCCAACCCCTATTGCTCATATGAGCATCCAACCTATGTTTGAAGCAATTCAGCGTATTCGAGTTAATGATGATATTTGGTAACTTGTTCCATTCATCCACTACTCTGTTTCCAAACCAGTGTTTACCTATTTCACGCCTAAATCTAAATTTGTCCAATTTAAAACCATTGTTACGAGTTCGCTCCTGGTTGGATAATTTGAGTACCTTTGTAATGTCCCCTTTGTTTAGCCCTGCCTTCCATTTATACACCTCTATCAGGTCGCCCCTCGCTCTACGTCTCTCAAGGGAGTGCAAATTAAGATGCTTTAACCTGTCTCTATACTCAAGGTTCCGAATGCCCGGGATTAGTCTTGTCATTCTCCTCTGAATTCTTTCCAAGGATTCTATATCCATTCTGTAATACGGTGACCAGAACTGGACTGCGTAATCCAGGTGTGGTCTCACAAGAGCAAGATACAGTTTTAGGATGACCTCGCTAGTCTTGTAACTAACACTCCTTTGTATGAACCCAAGTACTTTATTAGCCTTGTTACGAGCAAAAACACATTGTTTACTTGGCTTAAGGTTCCTACTTATCATTACTCCTAAATCCCTCTCGCAGTCGGATTTCTCTATGGCATCGTTGTTCATCTGGTATCTGGTTTCCCTGTTTACATCTCCTATACTGAGTACTTTACATTTGTCAACGTTGAATTTCATCTGCCATTTTTCAGACCATTCGAAAAATTTGTTTAGATCTTCCTGTAGTTTTGCCGAGTCCTCGTCAGATTTGATAACACGTCCTATTTTAGTGTCATCAGCAAATTTACTTATGTTGCTGTCTATGCCGATATCTATGTCGTTTATGTATATAATAAACAATAATGGTCCAAGTACTGAGCCTTGGGGAACTCCACTTGTGACGTTGCTCCAATGGGACTTAGTGCCGTTAATGCTCACTCGCTGTTTCCTGTCCTGTAACCACGCCCTAATCCATTTAAGGATGTCACCTTTGATGCCATGAGCTTCTACCTTTCTAATTAGTCTTTCGTGGGGTACTCTGTCGAAGGCTTTGCTAAAGTCGAGATATACCACATCATAATTGTGCCCCTCGTCCACCGATTCGAAAACTGATGAAAAGAATGTTAATAGATTAGTTAGGCAAGAACGTCCGCTTGTGAAGCCATGCTGGGAATCATTGATCAATCTGTGCTTCTCCAGGTGATTTCGAATAGAGTTTGAAATGATTGCTTCCAGTAATTTGCCTACTATTGATGTTAGACTGATTGGGCGGTAGTTAGAGGATAGTGATCTATCCCCCTTCTTGAAGATCGGTATTACATTCGCTATCCTCCAGGATTCTGGTACTACACCTGTTTTTAAGGACATGTTAAACAACTTTGCTAAGGGCATACTGAGCTCTTCCTTACATTCCTTTAATACTCTGGCAAATATCTCATCGGGACCAGGTGACTTATTAGGCTTTAGTTTGTCTATTTGCTTACTAACATCGTTACTAGTCACTACTATCTCACTTAATTTGTTTTCTTCACTATCTCTGAATAGAGTCGGTGCCTCGGGTATCATGTTTAAAATTTCGATGGTGAAAACTGTTGAAAAATATTTATTCAAATAATTGCTCATTTCCCCGTCGTTATCAGTGAGCTCGCCTGTATCTGACCGTATTGGTCCAATCTTTTCTCGTGTTTTAGTTTGATACATTTGGTAGAATCCTTTGGGGTTTGTCTTCGCCTCCCTTGCTATCCTTACCTCATTATCCCTCTTTCCTTTCCTTATCTCGGTTTTAACCCTACTCGCCAATACCCTATAATATTCCCGGAGGTGAATTTCGCCACGATTTATCCTTCTACCTATAGCCTTCCTTTGGCCAATGATGTTCTTTAAGTAATTATTTATCCATTTAGGGTCATTGTTGTTTGATCTGAGTTTTTTGTATGGTATGTTCTGCCTTTGTGCATTAAGTAACTCACTATTTAAATTGTCGTGGAACTCGGCAATCTCAGATCTCGTTATCAGGTCGGTGTCATCTGTCAGGTTCACGGCCAAGCGCGACACCCCCTCTCTCAGCTGCCTCTTTAAACTGTCAAAGTTTGCCCTTCTGAAATCTGGTACTTTAGTGGAATTTTCCTTACTTCTGCCCTGAAAATCTAACTGGAATCGAATTTCTTTGTGATCGCTGTTTGCAAGTTCGTTCCCTACCTCGACATTGCTAATGAGGTTTTCTCTGTTTGACAGAACTAGATCCAGTATATTATTACCCCGTGTGGGTTCGGTTATATGTTGACTTAGGAAACAGTCCTGGATCGTCTCGAGAAAATCCTCTGATTCTGAGTTACCCGTAAGGTCAGTCCAATCTATTTGGCCAAGGTTAAAGTCGCCTACTATACAGACTTTGTTGTGTATGGAAGCCCTGCGCATTTCATCCCAGATAAGTCGCTCATTGACGCTGTCAAGATTGGGGGGTCTATATATTACTCCTGTGATTAATTTTTCCCGACCGTCGCTTAATTCTATCCAAATTGTTTCTGTATTCCTCTCAGTTTTTATTTCCTTATTTATTTCACACTTCAGATTATCCCTAACATAGATTGCTACTCCGCCTCCTTTCCTGGTCTGCCTATCGGTATGGAACAGTTTGTAACCCGCAATTTGGTATTCGACTGGTAATTCACGTGTGTCTAGGTTGATCCATGTTTCAGTGAATGCAATTATATCGATTTCTTCGGTACATACCAAGGCCCTAATATCATCCATTTTGTTTCTCATACTTCTACTGTTCGCGTAGTATACATTTAAGTTAGTCATGTTCTGAGTCCTCCCCTTGCCGCATTTAGTTTTAGACTCCCTGTCTAATTTAGTTTTGTCATCATTCCTAACACTATTTCCCTGTAATCTTTCGCCTTGTTTACCCGCTCCCCCTGCAGTCTCCTCCACCCCCGTGCCCATATGTTCTCTTAGCAGTTTAAAGACTTCGATATCTTTTGAACTGCCCCCTCTAGAGCCCCAGCCAGGGTTGCTACTCCATCCCTAGACAGTTGCACCCCATCCCTAGCATAAAGGTCCCTTCTGCCATAGAAGTTGTCCCAGTTGTCAATGAATGGGACTGATATTGACTTGCAATATCTGTCAAGACGGTCGTTGACACCAACTGCCCTTGACGACCATTCACTGCCAACTCTCCTTCTAGGCAGGACACCGCATATGATAGGGATCCCTCCCTTAGTCCTGATACGATCTATGGCTGCCTTGAACTTATCAAGAAGTTCCTCGCTCCTACACCGGCCAATATCATTGCCTCCTGCACTGAGGCAGATAATGGGTTTGTTCCCATTACCGGACAAGATATTGTCCATCCTGTCAATTATATCTCCCACCCCAGCTCCTGGCAAACACACCCTCATCCTATTTTTGGTTTTACCACAAAAGGCCCTGTCTTTGTACCTTACCTGTGAGTCACCAACAATTAAAGTTTTTATACCTTCCTTGTCATCCCTGTCCCTGACTGTACTAACGTCCAATTCGTCTATCAAGGGACTGAACGGGTTGATACACTTAGCTGTTGTTGTCGTCGTTGTTGTCGTATCCTTCGTGTGCTTCTTTGCCACCAGCTTGGTCTTCCCACTAGTCACAATTTTCCACTCTCTTGATTTTTCGTCAGACACTGGCTTTACTCGTCCAGCCTCTCCTTTTAACTTCGCCAGCTCTTTCTTTAATTTCAGGTTCTCCAACGTGGCCTTCTCAATTTCTAACTTGGCCCTCGCCAATTCTTCAATGGACCACCCCAGTTTGGTCAACAAACTCTCATACCCAAGACCGCACATAGCACTGTCCATATCTGGTAATTATCCCTCCGGAGCTAACCCTGCCGTGACCTTTCCCCGAGTGAGGTAAAGTAACTGTAGCTAAAAGGAATAAGTATACCACAAAACAAGGAACACATGCTGATTTAAAATGTAAGAGGTGCCGAGGGAAACATGAAAGCTTTCAGTGTAAGTTCAAGAATTCAAAATGTTACAATTGTCAACGTATTGGACATATTGCTCCTGCCTGTAGAAGTGGAGAGAAGGAAATGAAAAACAGTATTCATGAGAGTGTTAGTAATTTTGGATCGGATAATGATGAGAGTGCCTATGTGTTTACTATTTACACCAGTCGTGAAGAGAAAGTTAAACATAGGTATCATGTGGACTTGTGTATTAATGACACACCTGTAACCATGAAAATGGATACTGCAGCTGATTTCTCCATAATGAGTAAAGATCTGTATGAGAAATTATTTGCGCATGTGCCTTTAGAAGACTCAGGTGTCAAGTTGAGAACTTATACTGGAGAGATTTTGAACACAGAAGGTAAATTAGAGTGTGAGGTAAAATACAAAAATCAGAATTTAAAGTTGCCATTAATTATAGCTAGTTATGTGAATAGACCAACTTTGTTCGGTAAGAACTGGTTGTGTGAACGTGAGATGGGCTGGAAGGAGATATTTAGTGTTAGAATGTGTAACAGTATTCTAGGTGTTGAGAAATTGCTTGAAAAATACAAGATTTTATTTGTAAAGGGACAGGATGGTATAAAGGGTTATGAAGCTCATATCACCATTGACAAAGATGTTACACCCATATATGCTAAGCCCAGACCTGTTCCTTATGCATTGAAAGGTGAGGTTGAGAAGGAATTAGACAGACTTGTGAGTGAGGGAATTATTGTGAAAACCGCCAAGAGCAATTGGGCTGCTCCAATAGTAATTGTACCAAAAGCTGATAAATCTGTTAGACTATGTGGTGATTATAAGTTACCATTAATCAAGCTGTTGATGATGAGCAATATCCCTTACCCACATCTCAAGATTTGTTTGCTGCACTAACAGGTGGAACCATTTTCACTAAGTTAGACTTGTCCCAAGCATATGCTCAGGTCTCTGTTGATGCTGAAAGTCAACAGTACCTTACCATCAACACTCATAAAGGATTGTATAAGTTCAAAAGGTTGCCTTATGGTGTTAAAAGTGCACCAAAGTTATTTCAGTGCATCATGGACCAAATTCTTGTGGGTCTTCCCAATGTGTTATGTTTTCAGGATGAGGTCCTCATTGTTGACAGTGTCATCCAAAATCATGTCAAAGCCCTAGCCACAGTATTCGAAAGATTGTTGGCACACAATGTCAGGCTCAACAAGAGCAAATGTTCATTCCTAGCTAAAGAAGTAACTTATCTTGGCTACAAAGTGAATGCAGAAGGGCTGAGACCTGTAGAAGATAAAGTAGGAGCCATAGTAAATTTACCTGCTCAAAAAAATGTCAGTGAATTGAAAGCTTTCCAAGGTATGATACAGCATTATTCAAGGTTCTTGAGTGGACTTTCATCAGTTTTAGCCCCTCTGCATGAACTATTAAAGAAAGGGATACCATGGAAATGGAACAGTGCATCTCAGAAGTCATTTGAAGATTGTAAAGCTGCTCTGTCTAGTACTGATGTTTTGGTCCACTATGATACCAGTAGAACACTAAAGCTTGCTTGTGATGCATCGGGCTATGGATTAGGTGCTGTCATAATGACATGATCGTGATGACGGCTAACCTGAAAACCTTAAGGATTCGTATTATGCTCAAACGTCCTCAAAACCTTCCGAGCCCCCCCAGTGGAAACGTCCCCCGCTTTCTCTGTTTCCTTGATGGCGTCATCGATAGGCCGTCTTTGTCCAAAGGGAACTTTGAATATAATCCGCGGATTTCGTAGCAAGACGCTGTATGTTGGGACCTGTTGCCATCCAACCCTTTGTAATCAATTTAATTTTGCTTTTGATAGCTCAGTCAGAACATTATTAGTGAGGATAATAGTAGGAAATGAAACTGAGTTCATAGTCTCAGTTTCAACGTCAGAGTGTACAGTAAATTAATTCATCGAAATAGAAGTAGGTGGACTCCCTGACCTATTCTGAGTGAGGGTGCTGCGGGCATTTCAACTGTTAGTAAGTGCTCGCCCCTTCACCCATACAGATAGGCCATTCCACTCTGTGTTGTAATTCGCCCTTCTTTAAGTGATTTGACCCAATTAATAGTTGATTGTGCAAGTGTTACAGTAACGTAGTTGATATGCTCTGAGTGAAGTCATATTTATGTCTTTAACGTCCCCTGAAATGTGATGTCGTTGTCACTGTTAGTAAGTGCTCGCCCCTTCACTCATACAGGTCCCTAACGCAGCCTAGGCTGTCTCTGTAGCGTGGATGTTGTATCCACTATGTCTGGGGAGATGTCCGAGGTCCAGTAGGATCGGTTACCCTCGTGAGACCCGACCGTCAGACACTTCAGACTACCTATGGACCCCATAGCTGGCTCGTCTGACCCTAACGCTCGGCCTGCGAGGTGACCCTGGATCACCAAGCCACACACCACTACCAGCCCCCATCATTGGTGGATGAGTGTCTAACTCAGTAGGGCTATTTGTGTTGTGGGGTTAATCCACTGGGATCTTCAGAGTTCGTCGGAAAGTACCCCATGGTGGCAGGACCCCATGGCGGTTGCTTGAGTATCACTCCTGACGACTGAGTGTTGTAGCGGCAGTTGCCCCTGGTCTTTATGGTGCTAAGTGACTATAAGAGTTATGTGTTATTGAGTATGTCCACCCAGTAGTGGTGTGAGTTTTATTGAGTATGTCCACTCGGTAGTGGTGTGAGTATGTTGAGCCTGAGGGCATAGTACCAGATTTCGTCTGTTGGTACATATATATTCTTTCTCCTACCTCCATATTAAGGTTTAAATAAATTTTGTATATGTATATTGTGTCTATTATTTACCTACAGTATCTACCGTTATTTCTTCCCTATTACTTGATACTATCATTACACATACCCACGAGCCTCCTTTCGTCACGCTACCAATGGTAATAAGTATTAGAGTAAAAAGAATTGTTACTGACACACAGGCCGTTATAAAATGGTGGCAGCGCAGGCTCTTATAATAAGTCACATAATGGATAACGGTGAAGAAAGACCCATTGCATATGCCTCGAGAACTCTTACCCAAAGCGAGAAAAATTATGCACAGATAGAGAAAGAGGCTTTGTCTATCATAGTTGGAGTAAAGAAATTTCACTAGTATTTATATGGGAGGAATTTTGTCTTAATAACTGATCACAAGCCTCTCTTGGCAATTTTGGGTCCTAAATCACCTGTTCCTACACTTGCTGCAGCAAGAATGCAGAGATGGGCTTTGATATTGTAGGCATATGACTATGAGATACAGTACAGCCGTTCAGATGATCATTCCAATGCAGATGCTTTGTCAAGGTTGCCATGTAGTGCATCAAATGATGGAGTAGAGCCTAAGGTTTATGCTGTAACCATGATAGCAGAAGATTTTCCAGTCACCTCCGGAATGATTGCTCATGAAACTAGGAAAGATGTTGTATTAGGAAGAGTCCTGGAGTATACACTAAATCAGTGGTTCTCAACCTTGTTGCCCCATGCACCCCTTTCACCAAATGTCAGAATGTCATTCCCCCTCCTTTCCAAGATTGTCTGCCTCAAAAAGTGCATTCCAAAAAATATGCAAATAATACTGGAAATCCTTTATTTTTTCCATATTAGTGCATATACATTTACAATTTTACATGGATTATTTTACAGTGGAGTTTTACAAATTAAATGCCAATTGAAAATGTTGATGGATTTACAAAACTTGAATAAAAGTAAAATAGTTTTTACTTTATTTATAATGAATTACTTAACAGACCAAACTGAAGCATAATGCAATAAACAAAAAGTTCAATAGAATACCAGGATATTGTAAATTTGTAATTAATTTTATTCAGATGAAGATTACAGTCAATGAGAAACCTGTGATTGTTTTTTCTTCGCCAATTCTGGGATACGCGGAGGAGTGCTTGAAAGGGCACAACGCAGGTCATTTTCTACCTCTAATCTACTACGTTGCTTCGTTTTAATTTGTAACAGAGTTGAAAAGCCTGACTCACAATAATATGTCGACACAAACGGAAGCAATACACGGATAGCTCTTTCTGCCACTTTTGGGTAGGAATCGCACATCAAGGGCCAAAATTCTGTGATTGATTTCTCATCGAACATATCTCTTGCTCCCGAATCAGTTTCCCCCCCCCATGAAAACCTGAATTCCCCCCCTGGGGGGAATTCCCCCCTGGTTGAGAACCCCTGCACTAAATGGATGGCCAGAGATTTGTCCATCCTTAGACTTTCAACCGTATCATTTAAGGAGATGTCAATTATCAGTAGAACAGGGATGTTTGTTGTGGGGTATGAGAGTGTTAATTCCACAGTGTTTTACTTAGGCTTAAACAACATAAATACAGTGTTAGGACAGGCCAGGAATCCAATGCTCTGTTTGTTCATTTGAGGGATAAGAAGCATTGCATTGACTGGGATAATGCCTCCTCAATATTACCTTGTTATTCAATTGATAGTAGGAACATCATAGAATCTAGTCTCATTAAACATACCGAAGCATTCAACATGAATTTGAGCAATGGCATTTACAAACTGGACAATTTTGTAATTAAGAAGATTTGTAACCAGGTGAAAAGGTTGGGTCACCTTACCCTCTGACCTGACTACCGACCGTTGCGGTGCTATTTAAAGATAAGTAGGGTCATTACCTAATACCTGACCATTGTGGACATGGTCTCACCCTCCTCTGTATATATACACCTTGTTTTGTACTTCTCTTTAGTCTGTACTCACCCCTGAAGATGTGAATTACACGAAAGCGCTTGGGAACTTCGTGTTTTCTTCTTTCCTTGTGGTTATCAGCATATATATATATATATATATATATATATATATATATATATATATATATATATATATATATATATATATATATATATATATTGTTGTATAGTGTAGTGTTAAGGAGTTACTAGGTCAGGAGAAACTTGCTCAGAGTTCCTGTAGGGCGAGGAGCTTTCTGAGGGTGCGGGTGGTGTGGTACTGTTGAGAGATGTTGCGGGTCCAGTAGCCGAGTGTAGAGTGACCTTTCCGGCCAGCCGGGCCCGTTGTTGTTGTTGAGATTGTCGGACCGTAGTCCGACACGGGCCTTTGCCTATAGGCGGCCCGTTTGGTGGTTCCCGCTGGAGCTCCAGGAGCAGCCAAACCGGATTGGGATTGGAGGTGGTCCCACCTGCAGATTGGAGGGATACTGCAGGTTGCAAGTGTGAGCGGACCCCCGATCAGTGGACGCTTACCACCAACCCCCACTCTTGGACGTGGTCAGTTTCGGAGTGGCGCGCCCCCCGAACTGGGGTCCGCACTTGCTGGGAGAGGATGCTTTCTAAGCTATCTGGGTTGTGGGTATCGTGTGATGACCCGGAGTAGGTGGTGAATGTGGTCTGTATGGGCCTTTCGGGTTAGAGTGGCCGCTGGTGTTGTGTGTGTTTCTTGGGAGATTTGAGTTCTGTTTCGGAGGCTTTGTGTGACCTCGCAATCGAGGAGATAGTGTTCAAGTGGGTTGGCTGCTGGCTCCTGACAGTAGGTGCATTCCATGACGTCATTTCCGATCATCTGCCAGGAGCACTTGTACCCTAGTCGTAGTCGATGAAGGCTGACTTGGGTTTGTCTTGGAGTTTTCTTGTCAGCGAAAGGTGGTTCCCCTTTTGTGGCCGCCAGGTACCATTTGGCTGATTGGGAACCAGCGTTGAATGCATGAAGGAAGCTCTTTTTGATGTGGAGCTTGCTAGTCTTTCTGAGGTGATTCTTGATCTGTTGCACACTTGCTGGAACTTGGATGTGTACGCTACTAGAACGTGTAGCTGCCTTGGCTGCTTCGTCTGCCACGTCGTTTCCTCCGATCCCTACATGACTGGGAATCCAGTGTAAGACGACTGGGCGGTTTTGGCTTTGGAGTTCCTGTAGCTGTGCGAGGATCGAGGTAATGATGTGGACGTTGTCTCTTGGTTGACTGTGTTGCAGTGCCTGCATGGCCGATCTCGAGTCCGTGTGAATTATGATGGACTTGTTGTGTTGTGTTGCAGCGTGTTGTAGGGCCTTTGAGATTGCTACCAGCTCTGTTTGTAGGGTGGAGCAGTCATTGGAAAGTCTCCATCGGAGGGTCTGACCTTGGGTGTAGAAGGCCGCTCCGGATCTATGATGTTTTGGGTCCACCGAGCCGTCTGTGAAGTATGATGCTGCATCAGCCGGTGTCTCGGTGGCTATAGCTTCCAGAGTTATTTTTTTCAGGTCCTCCTTCTGGAGGTTGGCTTTACTATCGCCTAGGTCGGTAATTTTGAATGTGGCTGGTGGAGGGCTCCATGGTGGAGGAACAACGTAACCATTATCTCGTATGTCTTGGTTGTTCTTGACGAGTGTTTCTGCTTGCAGGTGTCGGATGACCTCGCTTGCCTCGTGCGACCAGGTGGCCCCTCGCACTCTGTGGTCGAGGTGGAGGGAGGCACTGATTCGAATTTTGGCAACTGTGGGCTTATCTGATCTACAGATTTTGGCGAGGAGACCGGCTGTCACCTGCTTGACTCGTACTGCCAGGGGTGGTAGTTCGGTTTCCATTTGCAGATTGCAAATTCTGGTCCACATGGGTACTCCGAGCATGGTCCTGAGAGCATTATTTTGGATTACTTCTAGCTTGGCTATTTGGTCTTCTCTCAGTCCAATGAGTGCTGGAGCACTGTAATCTACCAGCGATCTGATGGCGGCCATGTAGTAGGCTTTGAGCACATGAAGGTTTGCTCCTGCGGTTGTGCTGGTGAGCGACCTCATTATATTGTGTCTGCTCTTCGTCCTGTGCCTGAGATACTCGAGTTGCGGCTTGAAGGTGAGTTTCTGGTCAAACCAGATTCCAAGACACTGGTGGGTGTTGGTCCAGACTACCGGCTTTTTTTGTATGGAGAGCGTCTTGTCTGGTGTGTCTGTGCAGATGGCCATCGCTTTCGACTTGGCTGGATTTATCTTGAGTCCAAGTCTGTTGCACTCTTCTTCTATAAGTTGGAGTGCGTGTTGCGTGTTGGCTAGTCTGTTTGATCCTCTTACTATAAGCTGTAAGTCGTCTGCATAGCATAGGAGCTTGGCTGTTTGTCTGAAAGGAAGTTTGACTAGATTTTCCATCAGGACATTGAACAGCATTGGACTGAGGATGCCTCCTTGTGGGGTTCCGTTTTCATGGACCCTGTAGCTTGAGGTTGCTCCCTGAAAGCGTACTCGTGCTTCTCTCTGTGTGAGGTAGTTCTGGATCCACCCCAGCAACCTTCCTTTGACGCCTTTTTCAGCGAGCGTAGTTGTAATGGCCAATGGATTTGCTAGTTCGAAGGCCTTCTCCAGGTCGAGGAAGACCACCAGAGCTGGTTTGTAGTCCACTGTGCTGAGTATCTCGGCGATGTTGTTGCCTGTGCCGGTGTTCTCGGTGTAAGCAAAGATGTGAGGGTGTGGGCTGCCTACTTTCCACTTGAGTCGGTTGAGAGCCATCCTTTCTCCCGTCTTCGCTATGCAGCTGAGAAGGGAGATGGGCCTCGGTTTGTCTGGTTCTCTGGGCTTCGGAATGGGCTGTATATCTGCCTTCTTCCATTCCGGTGGGAGTCTTTGTGCTGTCCACGAAGCATTGATGGCTTGTAGCATAGCCTCGTGTCCGGCTGTACCGGCACGGGAAAGCATGGAGTAGGTTATCCTGTCGGCCCCTGGTGCTGTGTCCTTGCTTCGTTTTAGCGACTTCTGGAGATCTTGCTGGTTGAAAGGTCTGTCAGTGTCATCTTCACTGTTGCAGGCCTCTTCGATCATCTGCAGTCTGACCTGTCGCAGACGCCGTTGTGTCTCCTCCGCCTGTCTCGGGAGGTTTTTCGTTGCTGCTCGGTCAGAGAACAGTTTTGCAAGTCTCTCGGCTTCCTCTTCTGGGTTGGGATGGGTTGGTGGTGGTGGTGTTGCCTTCCCAGATGCCCTTCGGATCTGGGCCCACATCTTGCCAAGGGAGGTGTGCTCGTTCAGTTCGGAGCACCACTTGAGCCAGCTTACGTTTTTTATTTCTTCCTTCTCTTCCCTGGTATCCTTAACTATGACTTGCAGGAGATGTCTGTTTGTTTCCGTGGGATGTCTCCTGTAGTTTCTTCGGGCCATGTTCACTCTGTGGTTGAGTTCTTTCACCCTGGGACAGTAGTACCAGTAATCATTGTACTGTCTTGATGTGGGTTTTGTTTTTGGGATAGCCTCTTCTGCCGCTTGGTGAAACGCCTCGACCAATTGTTGGTGGAGGGTTGTCTCGTCCACGGGTGCTGCGCCGGCCGGCTGTGATTTTCCGCGCCACTTAGCCAGGTGTTTCTTAAAGAGTCCCCAGTCTGCCTTTTGGGTATTGTATCTCCATCTCGGGGGGGGGGGGGGTGGAGTGGGGAGTTTGTTCACCTTCAGCGTTGTTAGGGTGGCGAAGTGGTCACTGGTCAGCGTGGGGTGTAGCTGCCAGGAGGCCGAAGGCTGTAGTGCACTGGAGACGAAGGTTAGATCTAGCCTTCCTCCCCTAGTGTGGGTGGGCTCTCCGGTGTTCAGGAGGCAGATCTCGGGTGTATCTTGAAAGGTGGTGTATAGGTGTAGGCCGTCTTCATTTGTGGGGCTTGCCGAGCTTAGGAAGGGATGATGTGCGTTGAAATCCCCTCCTATGAGTGTGGCGTGGTCAGCGGCCGAAGCAAATAATTGAGTCACCTCCAGTGAGCCCCTTGGGTTCTTGTAGATGTTGTGAACAGTTAATTCCCGTTCTTGGAGGGTTACTTTGACAGCCTGTGTCTCGATGTTTTCCCCACATGGAAATTGCTGCGTGACCTCGGAGGAGGGTATGCTTGACTTGACCAGGATCATACATCCTCTTGTTGACGCCTGCGTGAAATGCCTCCTGTATGTCTTGTAACCACTGAATTTGAAACAGTGGTGTTCTTGTAGAAGTGTTTCTTGTAGCAGTATGATGTCAAGCTTGTCCTTGGCTGCTGCTTCTTGTAGGAGGTGTTTCTTGTTTTTGATGCCCTGAGCATTCCATGTTAGGATGTTCAGGGTGCTGATGTTTTCCACCACTGTTTCATCGGGGACTTCTGGTGGTCCTCGATGGAGATGTCTAAGTTCGATTCCAACTGGATCAGGTTCATATCTTCGTGTTGTGTGGTTTTTGCCTTCTGGGCCGTGGTTCGGTTCAGGGGAGTTGAAACGACCAATTTCTTTCTGGGAGCTGTCGGTATCTTGGGTTCTCTGGTGGCCTTCTTCGGTGTAGAGTGTACCTCGGCCGTCACTCGTGTGAGGACCGGCGTGGCTTCCTCCACTGAGGTGGCTGGAGCTGTGGCGACTTGCCCGAGGACGCTCCCCATGAGTATTTGGAGCTGTGTGGGTTGGATCTTGTGGCCCAGTAGTCCGGCTAGGCCCTCCGCGAAGGTTGTCAGTACCTTGGCTAGGTCTGATACGTGTATCATTCCTTCTGGTGCTTTGGTGTGTGCTTCTTTTGTCTTTTTCGTGGTTGTCGTTGTCTGCTACTTGGGTGGCTGAGGTGTGGCCGTAGTGAGGCCAGGAAACTGAACTGCACTTTGGGTGTTGATTGGCTGAGGAGGTTGGCTTTGTTGTCTTGGCCTTTGGGTTCCCCACACGAAGGTACCTGGTGGGGCTGGTGTGCAGGCGGTGGGAGCCGGTCTTGCTGCTGGCCGGTTTGCCTGGACCCTCCTTGTCCTCTCGGAGCATCCAGGGTTCCAGGCGTGGTATTTGCCCCCGCAGTTGGCACACTTGGGGGGAATTTTTTCTCCACTTTTCAGCTTGATGAGGCAGGAGTGTGTGCCGTGCTTCTGTGCGCAGACTGCGCAGATTTCCTTGTACGTGCACCTTGTCTGATGGTGCCCGTATTTCTGGCATCTGAAGCACCGCAGGGGCTCTGGGACGAAGGGCCTCACTTCGTAGACCCCCCAGGTTTTGAGGTCTATGGTGCTGGGGGGTGAACCGTAGTGCATTATGAGCACTTGTTCTGTGGTGGCTGTCTTGTCGGACAGGGGAGAGCATCTCTCGGCTTTTAAGATCTTCGGGTGGTTCTCCAGGGGTTCGAGAGGTAGTTCCTTTGGGTACCGGAGGACTACCGACTTCATCAGTTTCTGGGCGGGGTCTAGCTTGGTTGATGCAACAGTGGTGGTGTTTTGCAGGTAAGTGTCGAGGATGGTGGCGGAGTCCTTGTCTTTGGGGTGAACGATCATCTCCCCCTTTAGGTTGGGCCGCACTGAGAACTTGGCCAGTGGATTTTGCTTTTCTATCTCTGTGATGGCGGCATATGTGGTTTTGGTGTCCGTTTTCGTGATCCGGAATTTTGGCAGTGTCGTTGGAGGTGAGCTGGTGGTGGTGATGGGTGCCTTTTGGGCTGCTTGACGGCATTCGTTTCCCGAAGAAGCACGTCGGCGTTTTTTATTTTCTACCTTCGTCCAATTGTCATCCTCAGTGGCGGTAGCAGTGGTGGTGGAGTTGTTGGAGGTGGTGGCAGTGTTCCTGCTTTTTAGGGCTTCATTGAAGGCGCGTAACTGGTCCGCTTTCTCTGTGCGGAGCCTGTCCTAGTTCGGGTCGTCAGGTTGGCGGTTCAGGCGGGGATCGCGGTTAGGAGGGCGTACGCGCTCCATAACCGGTTTTTTTTTTTAAATCCTACCTATTCCGGTTGAGTAAGTAGCAGAGGAATTTCAGCACTCCCCACTGGCTGGTGATCGTAGAGTGGTTCCTGAGCTTCTCTCCCGGAGCCCCGTTGGGGAAGCCTACTTCCTAGTGTATGTGACTGCTCACTTATAGACGTGAGCTAAGTGTGCCTATTTGGGAAGGATAAGGATTGCTACCCTCTTTCCAGGTGGACCCGCACGATCACGGTTTTCCTGGAAAGACTCGGCTGGGATGGGTTTTGCTCCAACCCCCTTTCGTGTTCACAATCTCCTAGGAGGGAGGTGAACAGTTACAGGGGGGACCGCAGGACGAATACACTTTTGAGGGTGCAGGTCCCTAGGCCAGAGCGAAAAAGGAAAAATAGTAGTAGAAGGAAAAGAGCTCAAACCACGCCGGGAATATCGCGCTATAACTGCTCTCCAGCTGGAGTGTGGGTCACTCACACCACCAGTGGGGAGGGCAAGCTAATGCTCGATAAACCGGAAACGCTCGTGAGTTGTTGTTGACGAAATCAGTCGTGGGTGGTCCGGTCCGGGAAGATGGCCAAACAATGGCACAAGAGAGAGGGCGGTCTTCACAGTTTCGGGTCCTGCAGAAGGTTTTGTTGAGAGGTCTTCTTAGTTCAGGAGCGATGTGTGATCGATCGATCGATGGATGAAGTAAAGTGTGAAGAAATCTTGATGCCGATGCGTTGATTGGTGGTGCGGGAACTGGGCTTGAAGAATAATGGTGGAATTTGGAGGGACTTGGGGTTGGTGGATAGTGCAGAAGAAAAGCGAGGAAATTGGAAAATAGTAGTAGAATGATAGGTCTTGGGGCTCAACCCAAGTGCTTCTGTTATCTCATGTTTGTGTTTCAGCTAAATTTCGTCTTGAGTGTTATATTTATGTCAGGTGTTTGTATGTTTAGCAACTATTACAATTTATGCCTTTCATTATCGTGTATTATGTCCTAGCCAATGGTGAGGAGTCTAGGGCAGGTACTTGTGTTTCTGCCAAGAACATCCTATCTTTTTATGATCTAATGTTGTGAGTGGTTTGGCTGCCAAGGTTGTCACTGGGGTAACCTTGCATCTTTTAGTAGAGTGGAGTTGGTGTGGGTTCCAGGGCTCTTCTTTTACTTTTAGGGAACCACGAGTGTTCTCTTCTTCCGTCTTCTGTCTCTTCCATCCATTCTTTGATTGGTCCTGGTTCTATTTCTTCTAACTTTGTCCATATTCTTTTTGAGTGTTCGTGTAGGTAAATGTTTAGGGGTTCTATTTGGGCTCGTTGGTGTAGTTGACGGTTAGTAACTATGTCAGGATATCTGATGTTGTATACATCCCTTAGGGCTAAATTTTGAATTGTCTGCAGTTTCTTTATGTTTGTTTGTTTTATTGCATGTAGGGGAATTGGTGGATATACTAGTCGGGATTGGACATAGGCTCTATATAACTTTAACTTGTTTTTTGCTGACAGGTTTCTGAAACGTTTTAATTTAATTACCATGTTTCTGGTTTTTGCAAGTTTTTCGGTGATGAATGTTTTGTAGCCTTTTGTTGTTATCTTCAGCCCTAGGACAGTGCCTTCCATGGCGTATGGAATCACTTTGTTGTCTACTATAATGGGTGTTTTTTTCCTTTTAGCGATTGGGATTATTTTGAACTTGTTGGTGTTCGTTTGTATCTTCCACTTTTTTTCGTACTGGTTGATGTTCTCTATTGCGTTAGCAGTATGTTGTGCCATTATTGCTGTTGATTTGCCGGGGTATGTGATGATTTGTGTGATATCGTCTGCAAAACTTATGTATTCACTGTAGGGAGCTGGTTCTGGTAGGTCTGCTGTGTAGATATTGTACAGCGTGGGTGAAAGGACACTGCCTTGGGGTACTCCACTTTTCAGTTTTATGGGTGGTCCTATAAAGCTGCCAATTTGTATTTGTGCCGTGCGATCGTCTAGGAAGTCACAGGCGATTTTTTCTATTGGTTCTGGGAGGTTTAATTGAAGTAGTTTAAATTTTAATCCTAGGTGCCATACTTTATCGAACGCTTTCTTAACGTCTCTTAGTACAATGTTGACTTGGTTTCTTTCTGCTTTCTTGTTGGCTAACGTTTCCGTGATTATGGCTAGTGCAGTATGTGTTCCCTTTTTTTCAGTGAATCCATGTTGTCTGGCGTTTAGTAGTCCGTTTTCACTTCTGTGTTTTCTGATTCTCTTGTTTATTGCCTTTTCAAATAGTTTTCCTATGACTTCGAGTAGGGAAATCGGTCTGTAGTTTATTACTTGAGTGTGGTCTTTGGCTGGTTTCGGTATGAATATGAGTTTTGCGTTTTTAAATGCATCAATGAAGTATCCACTTGCCAAAGCTGAGTTAAATATTTCAAGGATGCCTTCTGTGCAGTTATTAGGTAGGTATAGGATCATATTTCTTGTGATTTTTGTGAATCATGGTGCTTTTTCTTTAGTGTGTCTGATGTAGTGTAGCAGTTCTCCTTCTGTAATTGGTTCTATCAGGTTGAGCTTGGTTTTGTCCACCACTTGGTATGGGGTTATCCTATGTATCATTCCAGCCATTACTCTGCAGATATGATTTTCGTGTTCCTCATCAAATTCCTCATTTTCTTCTTCTGATATTTGAAATACTTTTTTCCATTCTTTTCTGTTTGCTGCTTCTATTTCTTTTTCTTCAAAGAGTTTTTTCCCGTTTTGGTCCTTTATGTATTTTTGTTGAGGCTTGTCATTTCCTAGCATTTTGTTTACGTTCTGCCAAAAGTTCTTGTCATTTCTTGTGGCATCCAGGTTGTTTATTAGTTCGTTCCATATCTGTTGGTGTGCTATCAAGCTTTCATCTCTTAATTTTTGTTGTATTTGCCTTAAGTTTCTCATAAGCTCTGTTGTTGGTGGATAATTTTGTATGTACATCATTATGTTATTGTATTGTACTTGGAGCATTCGCAGTTCATGGGATGTCCTGATGTGTGGTAGCGTTCGATGTGTTGTGATTGGTATGTTGTTCTCTGTTGCCTTTTTGATGTTACGTATAAGGGTATCTGTTTCGTTGTCAATATCTTCTAGTGTTTTGCCTTGGAGATCTGGGATCTTAACTTGTTCTAGTTGCTTCCTGTAGCCTTCCCAGTCTGCTTTTTGCATTTGGAAACGTGGGGTAGTTGGTACTTGGATTGGGCTTGTGGATAGTTTTATTATCATTGGAATATGGTCGCTGGTAGTTAGTGGTCCTTGTTTTATATGGTAATTCAGGAATGCCTTATTATTGGTAAAGACTTTGTCTGGGGTTGTTGTTTTGTTGTTGCCAATAAAGGTGGATCAGCTTCCCTGTGTTCATTATGGTATGCAGTGCAGTGCCCACTCTGTTCCTGTTTCCGTGGCCGAATATTGGATGTCTTGGGTTCAGATCTCCTATTATATATGTTGGGCAGTTGTAGTTCAATAGTTTTATCAAGTCTGGGGCCGGCAGGTAGTTCCGTCTTGGCGGTAAATATGCTGTGGCTATTGCTATTTCTCCTAGTGTGGTAGTTATTTAAATTCCCAAGAATTCATCCTGGAATTCGTCGATGATTTTATGTTTGAGTATGTGTTTTACAGCAATGGCCACGCCATCATTTAATTCTTCTGTTTTATTTCTTTGGTAGATTGTATATCCAAATATTTTTATTTTCTTGGAGTTTGAATTGCCGTGACTATTTATTAAAATTATGTCCGGATCAATGCTGAGGTATGTGTTTGCAAGGTTGTTTTTATTTGTTTCCCAGTTGCGGACGTTGTGTTGTACGATTGTAAGTGTTCTGGGTTTTTCTTTATTCATTGTGTTTTGATTTTTTGCTTCTTGTTTGTTGCTCGGATGGCGATCTCTTGTCCGGAACCAGTCCGTTACGGATTCTTTGGAATTTCCATTGTTCTTCTTTTTTGAAATTGTGTCTCCTTATTTTAATCCTTTGATTTATCAGGTAAGCTTCCACTAGTGCTTCAGAGTATTTATCGTTAGAGTGAGCCGGGCCCGTATTTATGTGATTTAGAAACATCAGGATTTGAGGCGCTCGTAGCGCGAGAGCCAATCACGGGAGAGAAAGCATAAGGTGTGAAACTCTCTGATCCTGAGCTGGAGGTTGAAAGTCGAGACTAGGTCGGCGATCGTACCCGTACGTCCATCTGCACGAGTTTGATAGCGTGGCGCGGATTCGTCCAGACACGCATACCTGCCCCAAGAAGCTAAATCTCCTAGTTCTCCAGAAGTTCTTTAGAGCTAAGGGGATCGTAGGGGTCACCAAGGTGGAGCGTCTAAAGCTCCATGGAGACATCAGGATCACCTTCGCCGAAAAGGGCATGCCCGCCCAGCTCGCGGAGATTCCTGACATTAACGGCATCCCATTCAAAATGATTGCTTACATGTGGGACAACTTGAAGCTGGGAGTAATCTCCCACGCCGAAATTGCCCACATGGACCAAGACGAACTAAGCGAGCTCCTCCAGGGGCAGCTCCAAGTTGTAAAGATGCTGTCCGACACCACTGCCCTTGTCGGACACCACACCACCTTACCCGAAGAGGCTCAACTGGCGTGGGTAACTGTGCCAGTGAAGCCCTACTGCAGACCGAATCGGTGTTACAAGTGCCAACAATATGGACACACTGTAAATAAGTGTGAGGCGCAGGAGGACACCTGCTCCAAGTGTGGCAGCCCTGGACACCGCTACACGGTCTGCCCCAACGAAGAAAAGAAATGCGCTGCTTGTGGTGGCCCACACTCCTCCGCCGACCGGAACTGCCCCAGATGGAAGGAGGAGTGCAGGGTAGCCAAAGTACGCCTCGAGAAAAAAATGAGCTACAAAGAGGCCCTCCTTGCTGTACGCTCCCAAGAAAAGAAAAAACCAGCAGAAAAGAAAAACCAAAAAAAGAAAAACCAAGTAAAGAAAACTCTCGAGAAGTCGCCCACCACACTGCACCAAGAACACAACGTGGCCCGTGGAGAAGAAGCCCCAAACCAAGAACACCACGTGGCCGGTGGAGCTGAAGCCTGCGCGGTCAACCTCAACCTCACCCTCTCTGAATTCTTCCACACATATGAGAACCTACCTCACGAGGAAGACGAACTACCTCACGAGGAAGACGAACAACAAGACCCAAACACAAACGAATGGACAACTCAAGAAAGCAAGAAGAGGAGGAGAGAGAGAAGAAAATCGACCTCAAGCTAAGAAGACCAAGACATCTCCTCACAAGAAACCAAAACACATTCAAGCCGCCCAAGCACTGAACATCCATTGCCCAACCCAACACACTGCACCTGGCGCCTGACCTGACGCCAGCCTGGCTTTGTCCTGTCGCCTCCCGTCTGCCCCCACCCCTGAACCCCTCACGCAAGCGGTGTCTAGCCACTGCATCTGTTCTCTCCTCCTAAAATTCACTTCCATCCTCTCTTTATTCTTCCTCTGAACCTCTTTCCCCCCTGTCACTAGCATTTTCGATTCGATTCGATTCGTCCAGCATCATTGGAGCCAGGACCACCATAGAGAGCAGACACGTTGAGAACACGCCACCTACACCCAACCAAACCGTGCGCGATAGCATTGGAGCCAGGACCACCATAGAGAGCAGACACGCTGATTGGCTAGTTCTGGACCTCTCCCACCTTCCTACTTACCCTGAAAATTACAAGCACCTGACTCCAATCTCCAACTGACAAATCTGTTGATTCAATCGACACATTGAGCCTCTCCTACAGTATCGGACCTCCCTTAGGAACCCCGAATGCTGTGAGGGGCTTGGTGTGAAGAAAGAGTCATCAGTAAGTTTTCAGACCTTTTTCTACCACTCTAACCTTTATCTTCCGTGTCGTGAAAGGACCTATTCCCCTGTCAGTTGACGTACAGGGGAGTATTCGTCTGGAAACGCCCTCTGTCCCCACACCTCGCCAGTGCGTGTTTGTGTGAAGGGTGGAGGGTCAGCACAGCCTGCCGATTCACCTGGGGATCTCTGTGATAGTGCAGGGTCTCCCCTACGTGAGGGGCGCAGGAAATCAGGGACTGATAGGGGAGATCTTCATAAATCTCCATTTCAAACATTCGACATGCCTTCCATTAAAATTAAAGTGGACCGAAACATCCAACCGTGCACGGACCTCGCCTCCCTCATTTTCCAGCTGACCTTGATTTTTCAGATCCGTTCTTTCACCAATGACGACACTATAAAAATATTTGTACAAACTGATGAAGAGGCCGACCAATTTCATTCCCCAGAAATGAACAATAAACTGAAAAACAACGGCCTAACGGTCCTCAGCTCCCCTGAGTACCGTGCAAAATGTACCCTCATATGCAAGAACGTAATCCCACCTATCCTCGACAACCCTAACCTTTTGAATGCACTCAACACACACAACACCGCCCAAATGACATATGCAGCCAAGATGGGAACTCTCCCCATGTTAAAAATCACTACATCTACACAAACTGACGCCATTAAACTAAAATCCAACGTGCTACAATTGCTACCAATTTGGACATAACACATACCGTTGCAGCAACACACAAACCTGTTCAAAATGTGCCAATCAAGGCCACTCATACCGTAACTGCACTGCCACTGTAACTAAATGCTGCAATTGTAAAGGCCCACACTCTGCCGTCAGCAACAAATGCAAAATCAGACTCGACAACAGCACAACACCACTCCCTCCCCGCCGACCCTCTCCTTCCACTGCACCTCCCACAGCACCACCTCCTCCTCCCCACCACTCACTCCCTACTCCCACGACCCTCCCCACCCGCACTTGCTGGACCAACAACGTGACCGCCCCCCTACCCTCCCCCGACATGGATGCAAAAATCACCACTATCATACTTCTGGCACATACCCTAAGTAACGGAAACAGGTCTCTTTTTCTAAATTTGGCGATTGATGGTTTGAAGGCGAACGGCCTCCCTACCATACTCATTCCTGATTCCTTCAGAACCGGTCCCGACCTCATCTTCCCCACTGCCCCCTTCTCCGACCAGACCAACATGCCCCCCCCACCCCCCAGAGAATCCACTGAAATCTCCCTCCACCCCTCCACTTCTGCCATGCCCACACCTGACTTATCTCACCAATCTACCATTACCTCACCCCCCAGAGTAAACAGTCCAGAACCTCCCGGCCCCTCCACCTCGACCTTGCCTACACCCGACTTCTCCCACATGACTACGTTGAACTCCCGGACCACAAACACCCAAACTAAACCCAATCCTCCCCTGACACCCCAGACTCCCAAGAATAAAATGGCAGCCCATCCCCCGACAGAAATAGTAAATCTATACGGCACTACCCCAAATGAAACAGAAAACAACCCTGACACGAACCTAGCACACTCCCGTCACCCTCCCGACTCCCCCACACACAGTCACGTAATTGCCCATCCCTCACTTACATACACAACACTCAGACCTCCACGCTCACAGTCACTCGACAATTTAGATCTCATCCCTGCACCCCAGACTTTCAATCTCATATAAGTATTAATAACTTCCCTATAACCACACCCAACAACTCCCCCCAATTAATCCTAACCTCTCCTTAACCCTCACCCAACGATTCCCACCTAACCTAAACCAATCAACCTAACCTAACCTAAACTTTACCTAACCTCTTCTCAACTCCACACCCAATGATTCCCACCCAACCTAACCTAACTCCCCCCCCTCACTCCAAACCCCACGCCACCAGCTCAAACTCAAGACCACTCCGAAAAAAAAAATAACCATTCTACCACTAACTGACCACACCCTATCACTCCTCCCAAAATAAAAACCTAACACACCCAGCCGTTACTAGCAATCCCACACAAAATAAAAAATAACCAATCTACCAATAACTAACCACACCCTATTTCTCCTCCCAAAACAAATACCTAACTTACCCACCCCACACTAACTCGGATGACATGTATGTGTCCCAGCCAATAAGGTTGAGGAGAGTTGCGCAGTACCTGCAGCATGCCTCTCCCTCTAGAATGATACCAACAATGTTTTATGGGCACCTCCCTTAGCCAATAAGGTCGGAGAGGTGTACCTAAAAACGGTACCTTTTACGGATAATATGAACGCCTCCCTTAGCCAATAAGGTCGGGGAGGGGTGCATTGTTCCTGTATTAAAACCCTCTCCCTCAATAATGGGACCAGAACTCACAATACCTGCAAGGAAAGAATGAATGCAAATTAACCCAACATTGCCAACCACCAACAAAACCTATAATCCTCCCAAAAGAAAAACTTAACCCACCCAACCTTACTCACAATCCCTCAAAAAAAAAAAAAAAAAAAAAAAAATGCTAACTCCCTATCCAATCACTAATCAACACCTTCAATCCTCCCAAAAGAAAAACTTAACCTACCCAACCTTACTCACAATCCCTCTTAAAATCAACACCTACAATCCTCCCAAAGCAAAAACTTAATATACCCGACCTTTCTAACAACCCCCTCTGACCCTCCTAAAAAAAAAAAAAAAAAAAAAAAAAAAAACATGACTCAATACAACTATTCATTAGCAACACAAAACATATAATTCCTAAGAAATCCTACCATACTATAAATTAACCCAGAACCTCCAAAGCCCCTCTCTCCTCCTCTCGCCTCCCCTTTCCTCTCCTCTCCTCCCCCCCTCCTCCCTACAACCGAACCATACCTGACCTTATAACATTATACTAACCCCCCCTCTCTCCCCTTGCTACATTTCCGCGCAAACACATACACACTCACACAACATCCCCCCCTTAAGCAATTCTAATTCACCTTAAATTAACATACAACAGCCACCCCCGCGTGGCGGTTCTTCCTGCGTTTTGCCAACACTGCCAGCTAAGACGACAATCGGAGCTCCTGCGTTGCCCTTTGCTTGCCCGGACCTGCTCCTGTCCTCCCTCTACCTCGTCCTGATTGTGATTGTTGCACCCTCAGGCCCCATCTTATAATCCCTCACGCAAGCGGTGTCTAGCCACTGCATCTGTTTTCTCCTTCTAAAATTCACTTCCATCCTCTCTTTATTCTTCCTCTGAACCTCTTTCCCCCCTGTCACTAGCATTTTTCATTCATTTTCATTTCGTCCAGCATACCTGCAATTGCAGAAGTCCTTTACAAGTAAAGGAAAGAATGATTGCAAATTAACCAAACTCTGCCAACCACCAACAAAACCTATAATCCTCCCAAAAGAAAAACTTAACCCACCCAACCTTACTCACAATCCCGCCTAAAAAAAAAAAAAAAAAAAAAAAAAAAAAATGCTACTTCCATCCACTTCCTTACTATGAATACTTTGACATTTCAAGCTCAAAGATTCAAAAACCCTTCCTCCAACTCGCTCCGTTCCTCTTTGACACAGCTCAAAGACTTTACCTTCATCTCTCTCCAAACAACCCTACGACTAGCAAAATTTCTATATTTTCACCTTCTCTGTTTGATTTGATCGTGTGCCACCTGTGCGTCCGTCCACCTGCGTTTCTCGGCTTGCACCGCCGCCGTGGCGTGGCGGTTCTTCCTGCGTTTTGCCAACACTGCCAGCTAAGACGACAATCGGAGCTCCTGCGTTGCCCTTTGCTTGCCCGGACCTGCTCCTGTCCTCCCTCTACCTCGTCCTGATTGTGATTGTTGCACCCTCAGGCCCCATCTTATAATCCCTCACGCAAGCGGTGTCTAGCCACTGCATCTGTTTTCTCCTTCTAAAATTCACTTCCATCCTCTCTTTATTCTTCCTCTGAACCTCTTTCCCCCCTGTCACTAGCATTTTTCATTCATTTTCATTTCGTCCAGCATACCTGCAATTGCAGAAGTCCTTTACAAGTAAAGGAAAGAATGATTGCAAATTAACCAAACTCTGCCAACCACCAACAAAACCTATAATCCTCCCAAAAGAAAAACTTAACCCACCCAACCTTACTCACAATCCCGCCTAAAAAAAAAAAAAAAAAAAAAAAAAAAAAAAATGCTACTCTCCATCCAATCACTAACCAACACCTTCAATCCTCCCAAGAGAAAAACTTAATATACCCGACCTTTCTAACAAGCCCCACCGACCCTCCAAAAAAAAAAAAAAAAAAAAAAAAAAACAACTATGACTCAATACAACTATTCATTAGCAACACAAATCATATCACACCTAAGGAATCCTTCCAAACTATAAATTAACCCAACAACCTCCTAAGCCCCCCCTCTCCTCTCCTCACCTCCCCTCTCCTCTCCTCCCCCCTCCTCCCGTCATCCGAACCATACCTGACCTTACAACAATTATCCTAACCCTCCCCCTCTCCTCTTACTACATTTCCACGCAAAAGCATACACACTCACACAACAACCCCCCCTTAAGTAATTCTAATTCACCTCAAATCAACATACAACCTCCACCCCCGCCAATCCCCAAGCACAAACTCTCCCCCCCTCCCACAACCAATCCAAACACATCTCCCCCCCAGCCAGACGAAGCCTCTCATAAGATCACAACTCTCCAAAACCAAATTAAACATACCCAACCTCTATGCCAGCTACTGTCAACATTATCGACCTAACTCAAGACTGAAACCAAACAACCTATATCTCACTCTCATCTCTGTTCACAATTTGACAAAGCTCAAATCTGTCCCCTTCTATTACTAAATAATTCTCCTACGATACACTCATCCTTCCTTACTACGAATACTTTGACATTTCAAGCTCAAAGATTCAAAACTCTTCCTCTAACTCTCTCCATTTCTCTCTGACATAGCTGAAAGATCCATAACTCTCAGAAACAAATCAAAACTTACCCAACGTCTGTGGCATCCAATTCAAATAAAATCGACCTACCTCAAGACTGAAACCATTCAGCCTATCTCTCATTCTCGTCTCCGTTCATAATTTGACAAAAAAGCTCAAATCTGTCTGCTGCTATTACTAAAAACTCTCCTACGATACGCTCATCCTTCCTTACTATGAATACTTTGACATTTCAAGTTCAAAGATTCAAAACCCTTCCTCCAACTCGCTCTGCTCCTCTTTGACATAGCTCAAAGACTTTACCTTCTTCTTTCTCCAAACAACCCTACGACTAGCAAATTTTCATGTTTTCACCTTCTCTGTTAATTTGTTCGTGTGTGGCCTGTGCGTCCGTCCACCTGCGCTTCTCGGCTTGCGCCGCAGCCGTGGCGGGGCGGTTCTTCCTCCGCTCTGATAACACTGCCTGGGCTAGACGACAACCATGGGCACCCAAGTTGGCCCTTTGCTTGCCCGGACCTGCTCCCACCCTCCCTCTGCCTCGTCCTGATTGTGATTGTTGCACCATCAGGGCATTTGCCTACCCCCTCACGCAAGCGGTGTTTAGCCACTGCACCTGTTCTCTCCTTCTAAAATTCATTTCCATCCTCTCTTTACTCTTCCTCTGAACCTCCTTCCCCCCTGTCACTAGCATTTTTCTATTCTATTCTTCTTCGTCCGGACACACACACACGCCAGTCGCAGTCAGGAGCAGTCGAAATCAGGAGCAGTAACAGCCAGCGCAGAACGAAGTGGAAGCCGGAGAAGGATCAGTCACAGCTGATTGGCTAGTACTGGACCAATCCCACCTTCCCACGTACCCTGGAAAACCCCAGCTCCTATCCTCATTTTCCTTCTGACAATTCTGTTGATTCGATTGACACATTGAGCCTCTCCTACAGTATCGGACCTCCCTTAGGAACCCCGATGCTGCTGAGGGGCTTGGTGTGAAGAAAGAGTCTTCAGTAAGTTTTCAGACCTTTTTCTTCGACTTTAACCTTTATCTTCCGTGTCGTGAAAGGACCTATTCCCCTGTCAGCTGACGTACAGGGGAGTATTCGTCCGGAAACGCCCTCTGTCCCCACACCTCGCTAGTGCGGGTTTGTGTGAAGGGTGGAGGGACAGCACAGCCTGCCAATTCGCCTGGGGACCTCTGTGATAGTGCAGGGTCTCCCCTACGTGAGGGGCGCAGGAAATTAGGGACTTTTAGGGGAGATCTCCATAAATCTCCATTTCCGACCGTTAACATGCCTTCCATTAAAATTAAAGTGGACCGAAACATCCAACCGTGCACGGACCTCGCCTCAATTATTTTCCAGCTGACATGTATATTTCAGATCCGATCCTTCACTAATGACGACACTATCAAGATATTTGTACAAACTGATGAAGATGCCGACCTGTTCCATTCCCCAGCAATGTACAACAAACTAAAAAACAATGGCCTAACAGTCCTGAGCTCACCAGAATACCGGGCAAAGTGCACCCTCATATGTAGGAAAATTATCCCTCATATACTGGACAACCCGAACCTATTGACTGAACTCAATTCACAAAACACCCCCCAAATGACATATGCAGCCCGGATGGGAACTCCCCCTATGTTAAAAATCACTACGGCTACTCAAACTGACGCCATAAAATTAAAATCATACGGAATAAAAATCGGAAGCAACATCATCCCTTCAAGAGACATAGAATTCCAACACTTTATACAGGTCCACCAATGTTTCAACTGTTACCAATTCGGCCACAACACCAACAGATGCAGTAACACAATAACTTGCTCAAAGTGTGCCAATCAGGGCCACTCATACCGAAACTGTACTGCCACGGTAACTAAATGCTGCAATTGTAAAGGCCCTCACGCTGCCATCAGCAACAAATGCAAAATCAGACTCAACAATAGCACAACACCACTCCTTCCCCGCCAACCTTCACCTCCTACAGCACCTCCCACAGCACTACCTCCACCTCCCCACCACTCACTTCCTACTGCCACGACCCTCCCCACCCGCACTTGCTGGACCAACAACGTGACCGCCCCCATACCATCCCCCGACATGAATGCAAAAATCACCACCATCATACTTCTGGCACATACGCTAAGCAACGGAAACAGGTCTCTTTTTCTGAAGCTAGCAACTGATGGTTTGAAGGCGAACGGCCTCCCTACCATACTCATTCCTGATTCCTTCAGAACCGGTCCCGACCTCATCTTCCCCACTGCCCCCATCTCCGACCGGACCAGCATGCCACCCCCTCCCCCCAGAGAAACCACTGCAATCTCCGTCTGCCCCTCCACTTCTGCCATGCCCACACCTGACTTATCTCACCAATCTACTATTACCTCACCCCCCAGAGTAATCAGTCCAAAACCTCCCGGCCCCTCCACCTTGACCTTGCCTACACCTGACTTTTCCCGCACGACTACGATGAACTCCCGGACCACAAAACCCCGAACCAAACCCAATCTTCCCCTAACACCTCAGACTCCCAAGAATAAAATGGCAGCCCATCCCCCCACAGAAATGGTGGTCAAGACCACTAGACCTAAGAGGAAGAACACCTCCCCCCTTTCTTCCTACACACATGACAGCAAAAGAATTATAAAATACACACATCCAACAAAATCTATAATTAAAGTAAATCTATTCGGCACTACCCCTAAGAAAACAGGAAACAACCCCGTCACGAACCTAGCACGCTCCACTCATCCTCCCGACTCCCCCACACACACAGTCACGTAACCGCCCATCCCTCACCTGCATACACCACACTCAGACCTCGCTCACAGTCACTCGACAAGTTAGACCTCATCCCTGCACCCCAGAATTTCAATCTCATATAAGTAACAATTATACAACATGATCACCATTATGCAATACAACTGTAGAGCATATCACTCAAGCAGACACGCCATCTCTCTCCTCATACAAGAACACAACCCAGACATCCTCCTCCTCAACTCAACACGCACAGACACCAAAATCAAGCACTTCGACTACACGAGCAGACAATCACCCCACGAACTATACGAGGGCGTTGCAATCCTTATCAGATCCTCCTTGAAACACGAATTCATCACCAACTTTGCCTTCAAACACTTCATGGCCGCCAAGATCGACACTCAACACGGACAAATTATCATCTGCACAACATACTCGAGACCTAACTCGCGTATCCCCTTCACAGACCTAAACTCCATCTTTAGCAACTCACACCTACCTGTAATACTAATGGGCGACCTCAATGCACACCACACCGCATTCCAACACAACTACATCGACCCCCTTGGCCAACAACTCCACGCTTTGGTCACTCACAAAAACCTTCACCACATTGGCCCTTTCTTCCCCACATTCTACGCTGCTGGCAGAAAAGGCACTCCAGACATCGTCATCACCAACACCCCTGCCCTCCAATTTCAGCACTACATCACTCCCGGCCCCCTATCAGGCTCAGACCACATTCCCATCACTCTTCACCTCTCCAACAATCCCATACTCCTCCCAACAGCCTCACCTCAATACCAGTATCAACACGCAGATTGGGATGCCTTCAAAACCACACTCTCTGAACAGCAATACACACTCAACCTCGAACACCAACCCACTAGGATGATTGAGGAAACCTGGACTCACCTTTTCAACACTATCACCGCCATAGCAGATACCCACATTCCTAAACACCGGTTCAAGAGGAAATACTCCTTCACACCCTCCATAAGAACCCAACGCCTACTTCACTGCTACAGGACACGATTTGAACTAAACAAACTTAACCTAGCACCAGTTTACACAGACATCACCACACTAAGAACACACATCATCCACAGTCTCCTTCAAGACCATAATGTTCACTGGGCAAAACTCGTAGAGGCTGCCCAGGAACACAGAACACATAACCCCCGAGAGTTTTGGCAAAGGATCGCCAAGCTGCAAGGAACTGCAAGACCCCCCTTTGATCACCTGCTAGTAAATGGTAGGAAAATCAAAGAGCCAGCCGACGTAGCACAAACACTAAAACAACACTGGGAACACATTTTCCACCCACACCCCCCCACACAACAAAGGTACATCTTAAACCACATAAACAACATCACCACACACATGCAAACACTTCACGACAGAACGACTCCTGACGACACAATAGATACCTCCACTCTCACACAGGACCACACCCTCACTGCTCCTTTCACCCCAACAGAAGTCAAACAAGCACTGGACAAAACCAAAAAGAAAACACCGGGTGACAGCAAGATTGGTCAAGCAATCCTGAAGCACCTCCCCTCAGAAACAATCACAGGCATTACATACCTATACAACACCCAACTGGCCACAGGTTACTTCCCAAAACTCTTTAAGACAGCCACAGCCGTCATGATACCGAAACCAAATAAAAACCCAACAGATCCTCAAAACTACAGACCAATCAGCATATTAGAAATCTTAGGAAAAACCTTTGAAAGATTATACAACACCCGCCTCAGATACCATCTTGAGGATGAACAACTACTGTCATATAAGCAGTTCGGCTTCAGAGCACACCACTCAACCCAGGACGCACTTAATATCATGACCAATTACCTCCACATGAACAAAGATGCATACAAGATAGCACTCATCACAAAAGATGTACAAAAAGCATTCGACACAGTTTGGCACGAAGGATTAAAATACAAGATATGCACTAATTTTAACCTCCCTCATAAATCACAACAATTACTTTGCAATTTCCTAACTGACAGAAAAATGAGAATAAAAGTCACACCTGCCTTCTCTGACCACTTCACACTGCACGCAGGAGTCCCACAAGGATCAGTCCTGTCCCCAACACTATACATTCTTTATACAAATGACTTACCCGACCCCTTACACATTGACTCTCTGACAATACAGTACGCCGACGATGTAACCCAACTAATCAGACACAGAACTCTTGACCACCTAACAGACAAAGCACACAGGGAACTAGAACAAGTTACACAATGGGAACTCCGATGGCGAATCCAAACCAACCCGAACAAAGCACAAATCACCTACTTCGGCACCAAAAGACGGCAACCACGTCACATCTACCTAAACCCCTACATCGCCTACCCTTCACCTATAGCTGTCAAACGAACAAACACAATCCTAGGAGTCACATTCAACGACGCCCTCACCATGACACCACACACCAAAATGAAAGCTGTGATCGCAAACAAAACACTCGGGAAAATATACAGACTCAGAACCGCATCAATCAAAACCAAAACGCACCTATTCAAAGCCCTCATACGCCCACTATTGACTTATGCACCCAACACACTCCAGCTAGCACCACCAACAAGCGCCAAGAAACTTCAAGTCATACAAAACAAAGCACTAAGATTCATCCATAACACACACTGGTCATCCTTCACCCGAAATAGTTATCTACATGAACTCAGCTCCCTTCCCCCACTTAACATCTACTGGAGACAACTAGGTGACAAACAAATAGAAACTCTCCTCACTAATTACCCTCAATGGCAGGATTAATTCGACAACATCATACTCCCACGTAGATTCAGAGACAGAAATCCCTCCATACTAAACAGACCAAACACTCCCCTCCCACCTCCCTTGTATTAATAACCACACCCGACAATTTCCCCCCAAATTAAACCTAACCTCTCCTTAACCCTCACCCTAACCTAACCCAATCAACCTAACCTAAGCTTAACCTAACCTCTTCTCAACCCCACACCCAATGATTCCCACCCAACCTAGCCAAACTCCCCCCCCTCACTCCAAACCCCACGCCACCAACTCAAACTCAAGACCACTCCGACAAAAAAAAAAAAAAAAAAAAAAAAAAAAAAACTAATCCACTGAACCTGCACTAACACCCCCCCCCCCCCCAAAAAAAAAAAAAAAAAAAAAAAAAAAAAAAAAAAAAAACTAACAATCCCCCCAAAATAAAAACCTAACACACCCAGCCGTTACTAGCAATCCCACACAAAATAAAAAAATAATCATTCTACCACTAACTAACCACACCCTATCACTCCTCCCAAAATAAAAACCTAACACACCCAGCCGTTACTAGCAATCCCACACAAAATAAAAAATAACCATTCTACCATTAACTAACCACACCCTATCACTCCTCCCAAAACAAATACCTAACTCACCCATCCCATACTAACTCGGATGACATGTATGTTTCCCTCAGCCAACAAGGTCGAGGAGAATGTTTCCAACTCGGTTTTATGGGCACCCCTCTTAGCCAATAAGGTCGGAGAGGTGTACCTAAAAACGGTACCATTAACGGATGATATGAACGCCTCCCTTAGCTAATAAGGTCGGGGAGGGGTGCATTGTTCCTGTACACAAACCCTCTCCCTCATTAATGGGACCAGAACTCACAATACCTGCAAGAGCCTACCACGCAATTGCAGAAGTCCTTTACAAGTAAAGGAAAGAATGATTGCAAATTAACCAAACTCTGCCAACCACCAACAAAACCTATAATCCTCCCAAAAGAAAAACTTAACCCACCCAACCTTACTCACAATCCCTCCTTAAACAAAAAAAAAAAAAAAAAAAAAAAAAAAAAAAAAATGCTACTCTCCATCCAATCACTAACCAACACCTTCAATCCTCCCAAAAGAAAAACTTAACCCACCCAACCTTACTCACAATCCCTCCTTAAACAAAAAAAAAAAAAAAAAAAAAAAAAAAAAATGCTACTCTCCATCCAATCACTAACCAACACCTTCAATCCTCCCAAAAGAAAAACTTAACCCACCCAACCTTACTCACAATCCCTCCTTAAAAAAAAAAAAAAAAAAATAAAAAAAAAAAAAAAAAAAAAATAAGCTACTCTCCATCCAATCACTAACCAACACCTTCAATCCTCCCAAGAGAAAAACGTAATATACCCGACCTTTCTAACAAGCCCCACCGACCCGCCTAGAGAAAAAAAAAAAAAAAAAAAAAAAAAAAAAAACTATGACTCAATACAACTATTCATTAGCAACACAAATCATATCACACCTAAGGAATCCTTCCAAACTATAAATTAACCCAACAACCTCCTCGCCTCCCCTCTCCTCTCCTCCCCCCTCCTCCCGTCATCCGAACCATACCTGACCTTATAACAATTATCCTAACCCTCCCCCTCTCCTCTTACTACATTTCCACGCAAAAGCATACACACTCACACAACAACCCCCCTTAAGTAATTCTAATTCACCTCAAATCAACATACAACCTCCACCCCCGCCAATCCCCAAGCACACACTCTCCCCCCCTCCCACAACCAATCCAAACACATCTCCCCCCCAGCCAGACAAAGCCTCTCATAAGATCACAACTCTCCAAAACCAAATTAAGCATACCCAACCTCTATGCCAGCTACTGTCAACATTATCGACCTAACTCAAGACGCAAACCAAACAACCTATATTCACTCTCATCTCTGTTCACAATTTGACAAAGCTCAAATCTGTCCCCTTCTATTACTAAATAATTCTCCTACGATACACTCATCCTTCCTTACTACGAATACTTTGACATTTCAAGCTCAAAGATTCAAAACTCTTCCTCTAACTCTCTCCATTTCTCTCTGACATAGCTGAAAGATCCATAACTCTCAGAAACAAATCAAAACTTACCCAACGTCTGTGACATCCAATTCTAATAAAATCGACCTACCTCAAGACTGAAACCATTCAGCCTATCTCTCATTCTCGTCTCCGTTCATAATTTGACAAAAAAGCTCAAATCTGTCTGCTGCTATTACTAAAAACTCTCCTACGATACGCTCATCCTTCCTTACTATGAATACTTTGACATTTCAAGTTCAAAGATTCAAAACCCTTCCTCCAACTCGCTCTGCTCCTCTTTGACATAGCTCAAAGACTGTACCTTCTTCTTTCTCCAAACAACCCTACGACTAGCAAATTTTCATGTTTTCACCTTCTCTGTTAACTTGTTCGTGTGTGGCCTGTGCGTCCGTCCACCTGCGCTTCTCGGCTTGCGCCGCAGCCGTGGCGGGGCGGCACTTCCTCCGCTCTGATAACACTGCCTGGGCTAGACGACAACCATGGGCACCCAAGTTGGCCCTTTGCTTGCCCGGACCTGCTCCCACCCTCCCGCTGCCTCGTCCTGATTGTGATTGTTGCACCATCAGGGCATTTGCCTACCCCCTCACGCAAGCGGTGTTTAGCCACTGCACCTGTTCTCTCCTTCTAAAATTCATTTCCATCCTCTCTTTACTCTTCCTCTGAACCTCCTTCCCCCCTGTCACTAGCATTTTTCTTTTCTTTCTTTTCTTTCTTCTTCTTCGTCCGGACACGCCGACCTGCCCCAAGAAACTAAATCTCCTAGTTCTCCAGAAGTTCTTTGAAGCTAATGGGATCGAGGGGCTCACCAAGGTGGAGCGTCTAAAGCTCCATGGAGACATCAGGATCACCTTCGCCGAAAAGGGCATGCCCGCCCAGCTCGCGGAGATTCCTGACATCAACGGCATCCCATTCAAGATGTTTGCTTACATGTGGGACAACTTGAAGCTGGGAGTAATCTCCCACGCCGAAATTGCCCACATGGACCAAGAAGAACTAAGTGAGCTCCTCCAGGGGCAACTCCAAGTTGTAAAGAAGCTGTCCGACACCACTGCCCTCATCGGACACCACTCCACCTTACCCGAGGAGGCTCAACTGGCGTGGGTAACTGTGCCAGTCAAGCCCTACTGCAGACCGAATCGGTGTTACAAATGCCAGCACTATGGACACACTGTAAACAAGTGTGAGGCGCAGGAGGACACCTGCTCCAAGTGTGGCAGCCCTGGACACCGCTACACGGTCTGCCCCAACGAAGAAAAGAAATGCGCCGCTTGTGGTGGCCCACACTCCTCCGCCGACCGGAACTGCCCCAGATGGAAGGAGGAGTGCAGGGTAGCCAAAGTCCGCCTCGAGAAGAAACTGAGCTACAAAGAGGCCCTCCTTGCTGTACGCTCCCAAGAAAAGAAAAAACCAGCAGAAAAGAAAAACCAAAAAAAAAAAACCAAGAAAAGAAAACTCTCGAGAAGTCGCCCACCACACTGAACCAAGAACACCACGTGGCCCAAGGAGCTGAAGCCCGCGCGGTCAACCTCACCCTCTCTGAATTCTTCCACACCTATGAGAACCTACCTCACGAGGAAGACGAACAACAAGACCCAAACACAAACGAATGGACAATTCAAGAAAGCAAGAAGAGGAGGAGAGTGAGAAGAAAATCGACCTCAAGCTAAGAAGACCAAGACATCTCCTCCACACAAGAAACCAAAACACAATCAAGCCGCCCAAGCACTGAACTTCCATTGCCCAACCCAACACGCACCTGACGCTTGACCTGACGCCAGCCTGGCTTTGTCTTGTCGCCTCCCGTCTGCCCCCACCCCTGAACCCCTCACGCAAGCGGTGTCTAGCCACTGCATCTGTTCTCTCCTTCTAAAATTCACTTCCATCCTCTCTTTATTCTTCCTCTGAACCTCTTTCCCCCCTGTCACTAGCATTTTCTGTCTGTCTGGCTGTATCAACATCTACTGGAGACAACTAGGTGACAAACAAATAGAATCTCTCCTCACTACTTACCCTCAATGGCAGGATTACTTCGACAACATCATACTCCCACGCAGATTCAGAGACAGAAATCCCTCCATACTAAACAGACCAAACACTCCCCTCCCACCTCCCTTGTATTAATAACTTCCCTATTACCACACCCAACAATTTCCCCCCAAATTAAACCTAACCTCTCCTTAACCCTCACCCAACGATTCCCACCCAACCAATCCAAATCAACCTAACCTAATAACCTAACCTCTCCTCAGCCCACACCCAGCGATCCCCACCTAACCTAACCCAATCAACCTAACCTAACTTAAGCTTAACCTAACCTCTTGTCAACCCCACACCCGATGATTCCCACCCAACCTAACCTAACCTTACCTGACCTGACCAATTAACTCCTCCCCCCTCCCTCAATCCAAACCCCACGCCACCAACTCAAACTCAAGACCACTCCGACAAAAAAAAAAAAAAAAAGAAAAAAAACTAACCCACTCAACCTGCACTAACACTCCCCCCCCCCCCCCCCCCAAAAAAGACCCTAACAATCCCCCCAAAATAAAAACCTAACATACCCAGCCGTTGCTAGCAATGCCACACAAAATAAAAAATAACCATTCTACCATTAACTAACCACACCCTATCACTCCTCCCAAAAAACCTAACACACCCAGCCGTACTACATCCCACACAAATAAAAAACCATCTACCATACTAACCACCCTATCACTCCTCCAAAACAAATACCTAACTTACCCATCCCATACTAACTCGGATGACATGTATGTTTCCCTTAGCCAATAAGGTTGACGAGAGTTGCGCAGTACCTGCACGCAAGCCCTCTCCCTCAAGAATGTTACCAACACTGTTTTATGGGCACCTCCCTTAGCCAATAAGGTCGGAGAGGTGTACCTAAAAACGGTACCATCAACGGATGATATGAACGCCTCCCTTAGCCAATAAGGTCGGGGAGGGGTGCATTGTTCCTGTACACAAACCCTCTCCCTCAATAATGGGACCAGAACTCACAATACCTGCAAGAGCCTACCACGCAATTGCAGAAGTCCTTTACAAGCCAAAGGAAAGAATGAATGCAATAATTAACCCAAATCACAATACCTGCAAGAGCCTACCACGCAATTGCAGAAGTCCTTTACTAGCCAAAGGAAAGAAAGAATGCAATAATTAACCCAACTCTGCCAACCACCAACAAAACCTATAATCCTCCCAAAAGAAAAACTTAACCCACCCAACCTACTCACATCCCCTAAAAAAAAAAAAGCTAACTCACTACAACCTATAACACCTCAATCCTCCAAAGAAAACTTACACCAACTCCAATCCCTAAAAAAAAAAAAAAAAAAAAAAAAGCTAACTCACTATCCAATCACTTCAATCCTCCCAAAAGAAAAACTTAATATACTCGACCTTTCTAACAAACCCCTTCGACCCTCCTAAAAAAAAAAAAAAAAAAAAAAAAATCCTATGACTCAATACAACTATTCATTAGCAACACAAATCATATCACACCTAAGGAATCCTTCCATACTATAAATTAACCCAACAACCTCCAAAGCCCCCCTCTCCTCTCCTCGCCTCCCCTCTCCTCTCCTCTCCTCTCCTCCCCCCTCCTCCCGACAACGGAACCATACCTGACCTTATAACAATTATCCTAACCCTCCCCCTCTCCCCTTACTACATTTCCACGCAAACGCATGCACACTCACACAACAACCCCCCTTAAGCAATTCTAAATCACCTCAAATCAACATACAACCTCCACCCCCGCCAATCCCCAAACACAAACTCCCCCCCCTCCCACAACCAATCTCCAAACACAACACCCCCCCCCCCCCGCCAGACAAAGCCTCTCATAACACCACAACTCTCCAAAACCAAATCAAACATACCCAACCTCTATACCAGCCACTGTCAACATTATCGACCTAACTCAAGACTGAAACTAAACAACCTATATCTCACTCTCATCTCCGTTCACAATTTGACAAAGCTCAAATCTGTCCCCTGCTATTACTAAATAACTCTCCTAGGATACGCTCATCCTTCCTTACTATGAATACTTTGACATTTCAAGCTCAAAGATTCAAAACCCTTCCTCCAACTCGCTCTGTTCCTCTTCGACATAGCTCAAAGACTTTACCTTTTTCTTTCTCCAAACAACCCTACGACTAGCAAAATTTCCATGTTTTCACCTTCTCTGTTAATTTGTTCGTGTGTGGCCTGTGCGTCCGTCCACCTGCTCTTCTTGGCTTGCACCGCCGCCGTGGCGGGGCGGTTCTTCCTCCGCTTTTCCAACACTGCCTAAGCTGGACGACAACCAGAGCACCCGCGTTGACCCTTTGCTTGCCCGGACCTGCTCCCGCCCTCCCTCTGCCTCGTCCTGATTGTGATTGTTGCACCCTCAGGGCATTTTGCCTACCCCCTCACGCAAGCGGTGTTTAGCCACTGCACCTGTTCTCTCCTTCTAAAATTCACTTCCATCCTCCCTTTATTCTTCCTCTGAACCTCCCTCCCCCCCCTGTCACTAGCATTTTTCTGTTCTGTTCTGGCTGTATCAGTGAGTCGCCAGTCGCATTTGGGAGCAGTCGCAATCAGGAGCAGTAGCAGTCAGTCACAGAGCGAAGTGGAAGTCGGAGAAGGAACAGACACAGCTGATTGGCTAGTCATTGGACCTCTCCCACCTTCCCACGTACCCTGGAAAACCCAAGCTCCTAACCTCAATTCTCCTACAGACAATTCTGTTGATTCGATCAACACATTGAGCCTCTCCTACAGTATCGGACCTCCTTTAGGAACCCCGAATGCTGCTGAGGGGCTTGGTGTGAAGAAAGAGTCATCAGTAAGTTTTCAGACCTTTTTCTACCACTCTAACCTTTATCTTCCGTGCCGTGAAAGGACCTATTCCCCTGTCAGCTGACGTACAGGGGAGTATTCGTCTGGAAACGCCCTCTGTCCCCACACCTCGCTAGTGCTTGTTAGTGTGAAGGGTGGAGGGTCAGCACAGCCTGCCGATTCGCCTGGGGACCTCTGTGATAGTGCAGGGTCTCCCCTACGTGAGGGGCGCAGGAAATCAGGGACTGTTAGGGGAGATCTCCATAAATCTCCAAATTTGAAATAAGTAAACATGCCATCCATTAATATTAAAGTGAACCGTACCATCCAACCGTGCACCGACCTCGCCTCACTTATTTTTCAGTTGACCTGCATATTTCAGATCCGTTCCTTCACCAATGACGACATTATCAAAATATTTGTACAGTCTGACGAAGACGCCGACCAATTCCACTCCCCAGCAATGAACAAAAAATTAAGAGACAATGGCTTAACGGTCCTCAGCTCACCGGAATACCGCGCAAAATGCACCCTCATATGTAGAAAAGTCATCCCTCATATCCTTGACAACCCTAACCTATTGACAGAACTCAACTCACACAACACCCCCCAAATGACATATGCAGCCCGGATGGGAACTCTCCCCATGTTAAAAATCACTACGGCTACTCAAACTGACGCCATCAAATTAAAATCATACGGAATAAAAATCGGCAGCAATATCATCCCCTCAAGAGACATTGAATTCCAACACTTCATACAAGTACACCAATGTTTGAATTGCTACCAATTCGGGCACAACACCAACCGTTGCAGTAACACAATAACTTGCTCAAAGTGTGCCAATCAAGGCCACTCATACCGAAACTGCACTGCCACGGTAACTAAATGCTGCAACTGTAAAGGCCCTCACGCTGCCATCAGCAACAAGTGCAAAATCAGACTCGACAATAGCACAACACCACTCCCTCCCCGCCGACCTTCACCTCCTACAGCACCTCCCACAGCACTACCTCCACCTCCCCACCACTCACTCCCTACTGCCACGACCCTCCCCACCCGCACTTCCTGGACCAACAACGTGACCGCCCCCCTACCCTCCCCCGACATGGATGCAAAAATCACCACCATCATACTTCTGGCACATACCCTAAGCAAGGGAAACAGGTCTCTTTTTCTGAAACTGGCAATTGATGGTTTGAAGGAGAACGGCCTCCCTACCATACAAATTCCTGATTCCTTCAGAACCGGTCCCGACCTCATCTTCCCCACTGCCCCCATCCCCGACCGGACCAACATGCCACCCTCTCCCCCCAGAGAAACCACTGCAATCTCCCTCCGCCCCTCCACTTCTGCCATGCCCACACCTGACTTATCTCACCAATCTACTATTACCTCACCCCCCAGAGTAATCAGTCCAAAACCTCCCGGCCCCTCCACCTTGACCTTGCCTACACCTGACTTTTCCCACACGACTACGATGAACTCCCGGACCACAAAAATCCGAACCAAACCCAATCTTCCCCTAACACCTCAGACTCCCAAGAATAAAATGGCAGCCCATCCCCCCACAGAACTGGTGGTCAAGACCACTAGACCTAAGAGGAAGAACACCTCCCCCCTTTCTTCCTACACACATGACAGCAAAAGAATTATAAAATACACACATCCAACTAAATCTATAATTAAAGTAAATCTATTCGGCACTACCCCTAAGAAAACAGGAAACAACCCCGACACGAACCTAGCACACTCCACTCATCCTCCCGACTCCCCCACACACACAGTCACGTAACCGCCCATCCCTCACCTACATACACCACACTCAGACCTCGCTCACAGTCACTCGACAAGTTAGACCTCATCCCTGCACCCCAGAATTTCAATCTCATATAAGTAACAAATTATACAACATGATCACCATTATGCAATACAACTGTAGAGCATATCACTCAAACAGACACGCCATCTCTCTCCTCATACAAGAACACAACCCAGACATCCTCCTCCTCAACTCAACATGCACAAACACCAAAATCAAGCACTTCGGCTACACAAGCAGACAATCACCCCACGAACTATTCGAGGGCGTTGCAATCCTCATCAGATCCTCCATGAAACACGAATTCATCACCAACTTTGCCTTCAAACACTTCATGGCCGCCAAGATCGACACTCAACACGGACAGATTATCATCTGCACAACATACTCAAGACCTAACTCGCGTATCCCCTTCACAGACCTAAACTCCATCTTTAACAACTCACACCTACCTGTAATACTAATGGCCGACCTCAATGCACACCACACCGCATTCCAACACAACCGCATCGACCCCCTTGGCCAACAACTACACGCTTTGGTCACTCACAAAAACCTTCACCACATTGGCCCTTTCTTCCCCACATTCTACGCTGCTCACGGCAAAGGCACTCCAGACATCGTCATCACCAACACCCCTGCCCTCCAATTCCAACACTACATCACTCCCGGCCCCCTATCAGGCTCAGACCACATTCCCATCACTCTTCACCTCTCCAACAATCCCATCCTCCTCCCAACAACCTCACCTCAATACCAGTATCAACACGCAGATTGGGATGCCTTCAAAACCACACTCTCTGAACAACAATACACACTCAACCTCGAACACCAACCCACTAGGATGATTGAGGAAACCTGGACACACCTTTTCAACACTATCACCGCCATAGCAGATACCCACATTCCTAAACACCGGTTCAAGAGAAAATACTCCTTCACACCCTCCATAAGAACTCAACGCCTACTTCACTGCTACAGGACACGATTCGAACTAAACAAACTTAACCTAGCACCAGTTTACACAGACATCACCACACTAAGAACACACATCATCCACAGCCTCCTTCAAGACCATGAGGTTCACTGGGCAAAACTCGTAGAGGCTGCCCAGGAACACAGAACACATAACCCCCGAGAATTTTGGCAAAGGATCGCCAAGCTGAAAGGAACTGCAAAACCCCCCTTTGATCACCTGCTAGTAAATGGTAGGAAAATCAATGAGCCAGCCGACGTAGCACAAACACTAAAACAACACTGGGAACACATTTTCCACCCACACCCCCCCACACAACAAAGGTACATCTTAAACCACATAAACAACATCACCACACACATGCAAACACTTCACGACAGAACAACTCCTGACAACACAATAGATACCTCCACTCTCACACAGGACCACACCCTCACTGCTCCTTTCACCCCAACAGAAGTCAAACAAGCACTGGACAAAACCAAAAAGAAAACACCGGGTGACAGCAATATTGGTCAAGCAATCCTGAAGCACCTGCCCTCAGAAACAGTCACAGCCATTACATACCTCTACAACACCCAACTGGCTACAGGTTACTTCCCAAAACTCTTTAAGACAGCCACAGCCGTCATGATACCTAAACCAAACAAAAACCCAACAGATCCTCAAAACTACAGACCGATCAGCATACTAGAAGTCTTAGGAAAAACTTTTGAAAGACTATACAACACCCGCCTCAGATACCACCTTGAAGATGAACAACTACTGTCCTACAAGCAGTTCGGCTTCAGAGCACACCACTCAACCCAAGACGCACTCAATATAATGACAAACTACCTCCACATGAACAAAGATGCATACAAGATAGCACTCATCACAAAAGACGTACAAAAAGCCTTCGACACAGTTTGGCACGAAGGATTAAAGTACAAGATATGCACCAATTTTAACCTCCCTCAAAAATCACAACAATTACTATGTAACTTCCTAACAGACAGAAAAATGAGGATAAAAGTCACACCTGCCTTCTCTGACCACTTCACACTGCACGCAGGAGTCCCACAAGGATCAGTCCTGTCCCCAACACTATACATTCTTTACACAAACGACTTACCCGACCCCTTACACATCGACTCTCTGACAATACAGTACGCCGACGATGTAACCCAACTAGTCAGACACAGAACTCTTGATCACCTAACAGACAAAGCACACAGGGAACTCGAACAAGTTACACAATGGGAACTCCGATGGCGAATACAAACCAACCCGAACAAAGCACAAATCACCTACTTCGGCACCAAAAGACGACAACCACGTCACATTTACCTAAACCCCTACATCGCCTACCCTTCACCTATAACTGTCAAACGAACAAACACAATCCTAGGAGTCACATTCAACGACACCCTCACCATGACACCACACACCAATATGAAGGCTTTGATCGCAAACAAAACTCTCGGGAAAATATACAGATTCAGAACCGCATCAATCAAAACCAAAACACACCTATTCAAAGCCCTCATACGCCCACTATTGACTTATGCACCCAACACACTCCAGCTAGCACCACCATCAAGCGCCAAGAAACTTCAAGTCATACAAAACAAAGCACTAAGATTCATCCATAACACACACTGGTCATCCTTCACCCGAAATAGTCATCTACATGAACTCAGCTCCCTCCCCCCACTTAACATCTACTGGAGACAACTAGGTGACAAACAAATAGAATCTCTCCTCACTACTTACCCTCAATGGCAGGATTACTTCGACAACATCATACTCCCACGCAGATTCAGAGACAGAAATCCCTCCATACTAAACAGACCAAACACTCCCCTCCCACCTCCCTTGTATTAATAACTTCCCTATAACCACACCTAACAATTTCCCCCCAAATTAAACCTAACCTCTCCTTAACCCTCACCCAACGATTCCCACCCAACCAATCCAAATCAACCTAACCTAATAACCTAACCTCTCCTCAGCCCACACCCAGCGATCCCCACCTAACCTAACCCAATCAACCTAACTTAAGCTTAACCTAACCTCTTGTCAACCCCACACACGATGATTCCCACCCAACCTAACCTAACCCTACCTGACCTGACCAATTAACTCCTCCCCTCCCCCCTCAATCCAAACCCCACGCCACCAACTCAAACTCAAGACCACTCCGACAAAAAAAAAAAAAGAAAAAAAGAAAAAAAAACTAACCCACTCAACCTGCACTAACACTCCCCCCCCCCCCCCCCCAAAAAAAAAGACCCTAACAATCCCCCCAAAATAAAAACCTAACACACCCAGCCGTTACTAGCAATCCCACACAAAATAAAAAATAACCATTCTACCATTAACTAACCACACCCTATCACTCCTCCCAAAACAAATACCTAACTTACCCATCCCATACTAACTCGGATGACATGTATGTTTCCCTTAGCCAATAAGGTCGAGGAGAGTTGCGCAGTACCTGCACGCAAGCCCTCTCCCTCAAGAATGTTACCAACACTGTTTTATGGGCACCTCCCTTAGCCAATAAGGTCGGAGAGGTGTACCTAAAAACGGTACCATCAACGGATGATATGAACGCCTCCCTTAGCCAATAAGGTCGGGGAGGGGTGCATTGTTCCTGTACACAAACCCTCTCCCTCAATAATGGGACCAGAACTCACAATACCTGCAAGAGCCTACCACGCAATTGCAGAAGTCCTTTACAAGCCAAAGGAAAGAATGAATGCAATAATTAACCCAAATCACAATACCTGCAAGAGCCTACCACGCAATTGCAGAAGTCCTTTACTAGCCAAAGGAAAGAAAGAATGCAATAATTAACCCAACTCTGCCAACCACCAACAAAACCTATAATCCTCCCAAAAGAAAAACTTAACCCACCCAACCTTACTCACAATCCCTCCTAAAAAAAAAAAAAAAAAGCTAACTCACTATCCAATCACTAATCAACACCTTCAATCCTCCCAAAAGAAAAACTTAATATACCCGACCTTTCTAACAAGCCCCTTCGACCCTCCTTAAAAAAAAAAAAAAAAAAAAAAAAAAAAAAAAAAAAAAACCCTATGACTCAATACAACTATTCATTAGCAACACAAATCATATCACACCTAAGGAATCCTTCCATACTATAAATTAACCCAACAACCTCCAAAGCCCCCCTCTCCTCTCCTCTCCTCCCCCCTCCTCCCGACAACCGAACCATACCTGACCTTATAACAATTATCCTAACCCTCCCCCTTACTACATTTCCACGCAAACGCATACACACTCACACAACAACCCCCCTTAAGCAATTCTAATTCACCTCAAATCATCATACAACCTCCACCCCCGCCAATCCCCAAACACTAACTCCCCTCCCTCCCACAACCAATCTCCAAACACAACACCCCCCCCTCCCCGCCAGACAAAGCCTCTCATAACACCACAACTCTCCAAAACCAAATCAAACATACCCAACCTCTATACCAGCCACTGTCAACATTATCGACCTAACTCAAGACTGAAACCAAACAACCTATATCTCACTCTCATCTCCGTTCACAATTTGACAAAGCTCAAATCTGTCCCCTGCTATTACTAAATAACTCTCCTACGATACACTCATCCTTCCTTACTACGAATACTTTGATATTTCAAGCACAAAGATTCAAAACTCTTCCTCCAACTCTCTCCATTTCTCTCTGACATAAATGAAAGACCCACAACTCTCAGAAACAAATCAAAACATACCCAACGTCTGTGACATCCAATTCTCAATAAAATCGACCTAACTCAAGACTGAAACCATTCAGCCTATATCTCATTCTCGTCTCCGTTCATAATTTGACAAAAAAGTTCAAATCTGTCTGCTGCTATTACTAAAAACTCTCCTACGATACGCTCATCCTTCCTTACTATGAATACTTTGACATTTCAAGCTCAAAGATTCAAAACCCTTCCTCCAACTCGCTCTGTTCCTCTTTGACATAGCTCAAAGACTTTACCTTCTTCTTTCTCCAAACAACCCTACGACTAGCAAAATTTCCGTGTTTTCACCTTCTCTGTTAATTTGTTCGTGTGTGGCCTGTGTGTCCGTCCACCTGCGCTTCTCGGCTTGCACCGCCGCCGTGGCGGGGCGGTTCTTCCTCCGCTTTGCCAACACTGCCTAAGCTAGACGACAACCAGAGCACCCGCGTTGGCCCTTTGCTTGCCCGGACCTGCTCCCGCCCTCCCTCTGCCTCGTCCTGATTGTGATTGTTGCACCCTCAGGGCATTTTGCCTACCCCCTCACGCAAGCGGTGTTTAGCCACTGCACCTGTTCTCTCCTTCTAAAATTCACTTCCATCCTCCCTTTATTCTTCCTCTGAACCTCCTTCCCCCCTGTCACTAGCATTTTTCTGTTCTTCTGGCTGTACGATGATTGGCTGGTAGGCGCGTGGTCAGAGCTCAGTTGGGAGTTGTAGGGGAGAGGATCCACTACAATACTCCCCCTCCCCTCCGGACGCGGCGAGAGATTGGATGTTGGACGGGTTGCATCCCACAAATGATACATAATGGGCAGGTGTACGTACGACTCGGCCGCTGCGGGTGACAACTCCGTGTAGTGACATAAAACCTGTGGGAGAATCATGGGGAGAAGGAGGGTTTTGGATTAGAGGTTGTACAGGCAATGGTTGTTGTGCTTCTATCGCGGCAGGGGCAGCGTCCTCATGGTCACTGGCTGGGTTAACTGGGTCAGGGGCGACGTCAGGAGGAGGAGGGTCCATGACAGGAGCAGGTTCTATGACAGGAGGAGGGTCTACGACAGGAGGAGGGTCCATAACAGGTGCAGGTTCTATGACAGGAGAAGGGTCTATGATAGGAGCAGGTTCTACGACAGCAGCAGGGTCCAGGACAGGAGCAGGGGGTACCTGAGGGTGAAAAGAGGGTGCCCAGAAATGTCGTGGGCGTGGTGTTGCTGCCGGTGGTAACTGCGGGTAGACTGTGCAGGCGTAGTTTGTTGGTGGTGCTGGTGGGCCGGGGGCCCAACAGGTAAGGTGGCAGGCTTGATTCCGTCTATGCTGACGGTGTCATGTCTGCCATTCCGGATAATCGTCAGGAACTTTGCTGAATGGGTAACAACCTGGAAGGGTCCATCGTAGGGGCGTTGTAGTGGATTGCGGTGAGCATCATGCCTGTCGAAAACATACTCGGCTGTGAGTAGTGCAGGAGGGATGTGTTCAGGGCACCGAGGAGGCTGGCATGGAGCAGTAGCTCTGAATGCAGAAACTGCTCGTCTTAGCTTTGGAGTAAGTCGTGACGAACGGCAGAAGTGGTTTGGTGGAGGTCAGGAGGGAGTGAGAAATCCCCGGGTAGGTGAAGGGGCTCGCCTAGGGTGAGATCTGCTTGGCTACAGTCCATATCCTCCTTGTGTGAAGCACGGATGCCGAGGGTCACTAAGGGTAGCGCATCCGTCCAGCTGTAAGGGTCGTGCTGTGCCTTGAGTGCGTCCTTCAGCTGCCGGTAAAACCGCTCTACCATGCCGTTGGATTGAAGGTGGTATGCGGTAGTGCGCTGCCTAGACGTGTCGAGGAACTGTAGGAGGCTGTGTCTGATTTGTAACTCAAACCGGGCTCCTCGGTCGGTGATGACGGTTGCGGGTGGGCCGAAGCGGGAAACCCAACCAGACATGAAGGCGCGGACGGCAGACTCTACTGTAGCATTGGGCATGGGGATGGCTTCTGTTCACCTGGTGAAACGGTCGAAGCAGGTGAAGATGTAGGTGCTACCGCAGGATGATGGAAGAGGTCCCACGATGTCGAGGTGCACTACTTGAAAACATCCTTTGGGTATAGGGAAGGTTTCTAAGGGGGCCCGTGTGTGATGATGTATTTTGGAGGACTGACAGGCCAGGCACTGGGCAGCCAATTTCTTAGTATCGGTCTTGATGTCGGGCCAGACGACACGTTGCGTGAGGAGGCGCTGGGAGGCCCTCACGCTATGGTGGCTGAGACCATGGATGCGGTCGAAAACAGCGCGGCGGTGGACGTGAGGCATGAACGGTCTAGGCTGCTCACAGGATAAGTGGCACCACAATTTGATGTTCGTGCCGGGAATTGGGAGTTCTTGGAGTGTGAGGCCTGAGGGAGATGTCTTGTATGCTGCCAGGTCTTCGTCATTCTCTTGAGCCGCGGCGAGCTGCCCGCAATCAATGGGTGGAGATGAGGCAAGAATGTTGGATATACAATGAGAGAGGGCGTCTGCGATCTCGTTGTGGCTGCCTTTAATGTGTTGGACATCCCTGGAGAACTCCGAGATGTATGCCAAGTGGCGCAGGACAAAAAGTGTATGTGACTGGAAGGCTGAAGTAAAGGCGTGGACGAGGGGCTTGTGATCAGTGAAGATGGTGAACTGACGGGCCTCGAGGAAGTGCTGGAAATGCTTGACAGCCATGTATAAGGCCAGGAGTTCTCGATCGAAGGCGCTGTACTTGAGGTGGGGTGGTTGAAGCCGTTCTGAGAAGAATGCAACGGGCAAGAGAATTCCGTTGATCTCCTGCTGTAAGACGGCGCCCACTGCAGTAGAAGAAGCATCTGTTGTGAGAGTGGTCCGGGCGTTAGGTGTGGGGTGGGCTAGGAGGGTAAGGGGTGTGATGCGCTGTTTGATAGCGGTGAATGCCGTAACAGCCTCTTGAGTCCACACGAGAGGCTTGTGAAACTTCTTTGGGAGTCCCTTGAGAAGGTCGTAGAGGGGAACTAGGTTGGTGGCAGCGTTGGCAATGAAGCGGTGGTAGTAGTTGACTAAACCCAGGAATTCTCGGAGTTTCTTCGCCGTTTCAGGTTTGGGCAACTCCCTGATGGCAGTTATCTTCTGTGGTAGGGGTTGGATGCCGCTAGGCGAGACTCTGTGACCCATGAAATCGATGGATGGAGCTCCGAAGACGCACTTAGCAGGGTGAAGTTTCATGTTGTTGTTCTGCAGGCGTTGGAGGAGGAGTTGTAGGTGGTGATGATGCTCGGCAGGCGTTGAAGATGCGACGAGGATGTCGTCTATGTAGACGGTAACAAAATCGAGGTCGCGAAGCATATGGTCCATGTACCTCTGGAAAGTCTGTGCTGTACTGCGTAGGCCAAAGCTCATGAAAGTATACTCGAAGAGTCCGAACGGAATGGTGATGGCTGTCTTCTGGGTATCTGCAGGTGCTACAGGGATCTGGTGGAAGGCATGCTCCAAGTCGATCTTCGAGAAGATTGTCTTGCCATGAAGTTTGTGGTGGAAGTCCTGGACATGCGGAATAGGGTACGTGTCAGGTTTGGTGACGAGGTTCAGGGCTCTGTAGTCGCCACACACCCTCCAGTCGCCGGATGATGGCTTAAGAACCATGTGAAGAGGCGATGCCCAGGGACTCTTTGAAGGACGGATGATGCAGTCTCGCAGTAGTCTGTTGAATTCCGCCTTGGCTGCGTTCAGGAGCTCAGGGCGTAGGCGGCGAGGGCGTGAGGAGACTGGAGGTCCTTTGGTCTTGATGTGGTGGAAAATTCCCGACGTAGGTGGTGGGGGTGGAGAGACCCGGGGTGAGAAAAGTTCCTTGAACTCTTCAAGCAGGGGGGAGAACTCGTTGGACGGCGAGAGACAGGTGATAGTGTCAGTGTCTTTGGCACGTGAACCCTGTATCTTGCGTGCTGTAGGCTCATGGATGAGGCGAAAATGGCTTGGGTCGACGCTGAGCTTGTGAAAGGTGAGGAAGTCGAAGCCAAGGATGGGTTGAGACACGTCCGCGACCACGAATGACCAGTGCAGAGTCTTGGAAAGACCGAGGTCTAAGACGAGAGTGCGTGCGCCGTAGGATGCGATAGGGGTACTGTTGGCGGCGAACAGGTCATAAGAGGGTTGCTTTGACGTGTCTTTTAGTGAGGGAGGGATGATATTGACCGATGAACCTGTGTCAACGAGGAATTTCGTGCCGGAGGTGCGGTCGGTGACGTGCAGTAGTGAGGCGCCTGAAGGGACGGGGGCTGAGGCGTCTACCGACCTCCTTTGTTGCTGCTTCCCGAGTAGGTGCAGTGGGGCTCACAGTTTAGAGCATTGGGGCCGAAACGCCAGTGATACCAGCAGAGGGTATATTCGTTGTTCTGGGGGCTGGCGGTGGTTTCCGGGGCAGAAAGGGGGCGTTAGGACCTTTAGGGCGCGATGTGTGAGTCAGGAATAGGCCCAGCAGAGGGCATGGAGGAGCAGAACTGCTCAATGGTGTCCATCCTGCGGTTCAAAGTTTGCAACAGGTCCCTGATGTCTTGTGAGGTATTGCTCAGCTGAGGGGTGTTGACCCAGCCTACAAGTTCGGAGGTAGGTACTGGTGTGGGCGTGGGGTTGTCCGCGGTGGCAAGGCGCGCAGCAGCACACTCGTTGAAAATTCTGTCTGCAGCGGTTGCGTAGAGTTCTGGTGCTATAGAGTAATCTACCGCAAACAGGACGATGCGTACTTGTGTGGGTAGCTAATTTCAATTTTCAATTTCAATTGTTTATTCCTTGATAGAGGAAGCGGGATCCTAGTGCTGTCACTAGGTACCCCTGTACAATAACACCAGAAGCATCTGGCAAGTGTGACAAGTATATACAGTATAAATATTATAAAGGGGCTTACTTAAGCCTAAGGAAGGAAGGATATTCCTTTAACACATAATCAATGATATTTACATAATATCTGGCCAGTAGGGGGAGGATCATCGTGTCTCTGTCAGGAGGTCGTGGAGTGGTGGTCCAGCAGGCATCACGGAAGCATTGTGTCTGGGGACATCTTAGGAGGTAGTGGATAAGGGTGCTGCTGTCGTGTCGTCTGCATAATGCACAAGAGCGTTGCTCAAGGGTTGCGGGGATACCAATCTCCCAAGCAAAGACATACCCAATAACGTCCCCTTTCCGCGACCCTTTCCCATAGACGTACGAGAGGTCAGGAAGTTTACGGAGGACATCGTACCAGGTGGGCGGGGAGTCCAGGGGGATGGCTGCTTCTCGAGCTTCTCTCTGTTTGCGGCGAATTTGGGTCCTAAGCTGCAAAAGTGTTCGAGGAACAACGTAGTCAGGTGTGGCCTTGTTGCAGCCAGTCTTGGCAAGGCCATCTGCTGCCTCATTCCCCAAGATACCGACATGACTGGGTATCCATAGGAATGTCACAGGATGGCCTGCATCCTGAAGTGTGGATGTTAACCCTCGTATTCGGAGGATGAGGTCCTTATTTTCCCCTGATCCCGTCGAGAGCAGACCTGGAATCGCAGCAGACAAGCAAAGGGCAGAAACCATCTGCTTCTTCCTCAACGAGAAGGGCAGCAAGGAGGGCTATTAGTTCAGCCTGAGTGGAGAATGCCCCGTCAGAAACTCTGAGAGACAGTTTGATAGCTAGTCTCAGGGGCATCAGGACGGGAGATGTAGACACCAGCCCCGGCCCTACCTGTAGCGGGGTCAACAGAACCATCAGTGTAGAGGACGACCCTACCTGGGGACCAGTGGGCGATCCTGGAGAGGTGGTATTGGCAGAGAATAACAGTGTTCACCTGGGATTTCGGGAGCGGTCCACCGAGGGCAATCACTTTAGGTTGAAAATCCAGCCAGGGAGGAGACGAACCAACAGCAGGGGTGACAACAATATCAGGCAGGAGGTCGTGTTCCTGAAAGGCTCGGATGAGTGACCCTCGCCACTGTCTTCTAGATGGAGGTCGGCCTCGGACAGGAGGAGTCAAGTTGGCTTAGACATAGTTGCCCCGAGGATCCTGTAGAATGGAAACGGCAGTTTTTAGGTAAAACTCCTGGACACGATCCTGTAAGGGGGAAAGACCAAGTTCGGTATATAGAGAAGTAGAGCGTGTCCACTGAGGAGCCCCAAGGATGATACGAGCAGCTTTCCTCTGGATAACTTCGAGACGGTTGACAGCAGTCCGACTAATGTTGACGAGGGCAGGGGCGGCGTAGTCGACACAGGAACGGACAAAGGACTTGTACATGGTGAGAAGTACAGGGATGGTGGCACCAAGGGAACCCCTGCACATGGTAGAGAGGGGAGCGAGACGCCGAAAGCATATGTCTCGAAGATAGCGGACTTCAGGGATCTGACAACGTGTGCGAGTTACATACACACCCAGGTATTTTGTCTCATTAACCCAGTCCAAGGGCGTTCCTGATAAGAGAAGGGGTGGAGGTACAGCACGACCGTGCCACATGCCTTTTGTTTTCGCAGTTGAAAGAAGGAAACCAAGTGAATCACACTCTCTGGAGACCAGATCAAGGGCTTCCTACGTGCTGAGGTAATCAGGGGCTGGAGGAGGACATCGTCGGCATATCCTGAGTGGACAACTTCTGTCGGCCACGGGAGACATGCAATGGAGTGCATGAGAGTGTTAAACAAGGTGGGACTCAGGACTTCACATTGAGGGGTCCCGAGGTTCATTTCTTGAACAGGAGATATAGAGCCTTCAACGCGAACCCGGTCTGACGTCCAGTGAGGTAAGAGGCGATCCATTGTAGAAGTCTCCCTTTAACCCCTAACCGCGCAAGTTCAGCTAAAATGAGGGCAGGCTGAGCCGTATCAAAGGCTCCCTTGATATCAAGGAAGACGGAGACGCGGGCAGTCTGATCGCAATAAAAGGAAGCAATGGAGTATGCTGTGCTGCGATGTTGTATGAAACCATTGAGGGAGTTGTGGAAGCCGCCTATGGTGTGAAGAAGGCGACGATGGAGTATCCTCTCCATCATCTTGCAAACAGGAGGTAAGACTAATGGGTCGATATTTCCCAGGATCTCCCGGCTTAGGGATGGGTATAACAGTGGCATTTTTCCAGTTGGAAGGGAGAACCCCATGTTCATAAGACATATTGTAGAGAGCAAGCAAGGGGCCGTTAGGAATATTAGTACAGGAGTTGAGGACGGAGTAGGTTATCTGATCATCCACAGGAGAGGTGTCTTTTCTAGAGCGACGAGCACTGTCGAGCTCGAACTATGTAATCCGATGATCAGTGGGGGCAAGGGAGGTAAGAGCAGCACGAACAACAGGCTCAGGTGCATCGATGCGAGCCTGCACTGCCTCCTGCATTGGATCTGGAAGTGCCTCAGGGGAGGAAGCTCGTGCCCAGTCCTCCATTAAAGAGCAGGCAAGGGAGGCGGGGTCAGGGTGGGGAGGAGGCCTCCGTCGAGTACCCCGTATAGCATTAATCCGATTCCATACATAAGAGGGTGACGACTGGAACGATAGAGACCCCGTGAAGGATAGCCAGTCCGCCTCACGAATCCGACGGCGCTCCTGATTTGCAAAGGGGCACCAATTTTTGAAGTCTTCCCAGTCCTCTGGAGAGCGAGACCCCCGTATGGCAGAGTGGAGATCACGGGTTACCTGTCGGAGATGTCTCATGGCAGGGATACGATACCAGTAGTTGGTGGCACTTCTGGGGTGACGGGGAGGGCGTGGAGGGGTAGCGCGATTGACAGAGTCATACACGCCATCAACAAAATCAGCGCTGTAAGAGTCAAAAGACTGGGGGACAAAATAGGAATCCGCCCAGGTAGAAAGGTATTGGGTAAAGGAAGGAACAGCATCTTGCGTGAGACGAAGGCGAGGGGATCGGTAAGGAGCTGATGTCGGGGCAGAGAAGGAGAGCCTGAGATGGGTAGTAGGGTGTGTCATACGGAGGCGAATTTTTTTTTTTTGAGTTTGAAAAATCGCCCCATGGTATTAATGATGTAGTTCTATGTGCAGAATCATGTGAAATCTTCAGATTTGAAAAGATTTTATTTTTTGCTAGGTAAATTTTAACTTGAAATCTTATGAAAATTCAGTATTCCCACCCTTTTACCAACACCACTAAATAGCTTATTTAAAGTAAAGTAAATGTATCAGGTTAATTTATTAGGATGAAAATGATCCAGAATAGTGAAACGAATCATCTTGACACATTTATTAAATTTAATATTCCTTTAGAAAACAAAATCATCAAATGCAAAAACCGGTTTTACAACTACGACCCGGTATTGCTGCACACCATAGAGAACATGTCTTTCTTGCTTCTGTTTCTACTCATCACCTCCCTGCTGACCACCTGAGCTCGGATGTAGCCTTCCCTCCTCTCCTGGCTGTACACGTGACTGCTGGCCTCGCTCACTTGCTGTACACAACGCTCTATACTCTGGGTGTGCGAGGGCAAGGCAGGGACATGCATGGGGTTGTCCAGGAAAGCTCTGACTTGAACATTGGTGAGGCTGCAGGTAAGAGGGGGCTCACTGCCAGCCTGGATGTTATCCAGATCTATGAGATCAGTGAGGGTCTTGGCACCTAGAGTGACTTCAGGAGTCTTCCTGACCCTGAAGGAATCGTCACCAACTGATTCGTCATGCCCAGATCCTCTCATAAGTCTCATATCCAAGATTTTTTTGACTACCACTCTTCTCTCCTCCTCATCCTTACTGCAGAGCATTGTCTGCAGAACTGCCTCGGGATGAGCATACCAGGAAGATCTCCTCACAGTCTGCTCCACAATCTGAACAACTTTCCTTGGCTGACTCCTCAGGAGCTCAAGCTGGAAGAGAACATGCCTCGGACCTTCGGAGAACGATGACTTGACCTTGGTGTTGAACCAATTTGGCAAGTAGACACTCACGATGAATTGGACAATGAGTCTCAGGTTGTGAAGCTGGTTCCCTTTCAGTTTATGATGAGCGACCCAAATTCTGCAGAACCTGAGAGCCGTTGTGAGCCACCTAGAATGTGAGACTGGACCTATCTGCAGGTAAGCAAGTCTATCAGGCATGACCCCAGTTTTGATGGCACTGCAAATCATGTAACCATAGTACTGGTCAGTACTCAGGTCGTCAATGACAGTATGTGCAAGCTCAACGAGGGCCAACTGTGATTTTTTCAAAGCTCGGATTTATTTCTAACTCAGTGGCAGAGTCCAGCATCTTGCCAAGAGGACCAGACTATCTGTTGTTTGAAAGAGTCTTGCCATCCAGCTCCTGGATCAGATGTCTGAGTGGCAACTCGTTGGTGTGGAGGTCACAAACAATCCAGACCAGCTTCCTCCCAATCTTCCGCTCTATCCACTGCATGTCCCCCTTGCCACCCTGTGTTCGTGTTGGTGCTGTCCCCTCCAATGGCCTGCAGGGTCTGGTCTACGTTCCTCTCTCTGAGCCAGTTCACAATGTTATCTGCCACTATCTCAGCTGGTTTCCTGATGTCATCTTTCTCTGGAGTGAAATGCCACAAATACTTCCCTCCTGGTTCACTGCAGCAGGAGAGTGTTCCTCCTTCACCATGGCAGGGAACAACTTGTCAGAATCTCCAACTTTCATGAACACTTTAGTGTCATCCTTTCTCCCACCAAAGAACAAACAATTGATTCCATTTTCTCTTATCCCCTTATCAAACTCCTCTTCTAGGTTACTGACAAGTTTCTCCTGAGCTCTCCTTACTTTGTTATGATCTATCACCAGGTGAACATCATCAGGTGTTATCAAACCACCGTCAACCCAGGCAGCTGTTGCTATGTCTGCACTTTCTCTGAGACCAGTGTGGTGTCGCATGCTGGCCAGAGCTATGCTCGGGATATCTTTCCTATTTCGAATGTTATGCCTGGAAGGTTTGGGATCATTATTTTCTGGGTTAGGGACAAAGTCACCATTCTCCTGGTCAGCACTCGGATCAGCCATGGGGAAGTCATTAAACTCTGAATCAGCTTGACTCCAATCATCGGCCTTTTTTACCTCACCCTGGGCCTTCTCAAGTCTCTTTTCCTCGGCAACGCTTCTCCTCTTCTGTCTCTCTGTGGCAGCCTCCTGTCTCTTGGACTCCGGAATATCTTGGCTAGAAATCATGAGAGCCCCTATACTGCCAGTCTTCTCTCTCTGTGCTTTGACAAATGCCAGTTCGATCACAGGAATCTTCAGTTCACGCTTGCAAATACAGGAGATGTGGGCCTCGGATTTACACTCACGATCGCATCCAAACTCAGGACAGAGAACAATTGGGCACGTGCAAGTAATTATGTCAAATAACTGGTCCAGTTGCTTGGCAAAGCTGTCCTTAACTGCAAGTTTTCCTCTCCCAAGAGAGATATCTCTTGCCTTTTCCCAACTGGCTAGCAGTCTCTCACTAATCTTCTTCTGACTTGTTATGATTGGAGGCTTGAACTGAGCGTCAGCCAGAGTGTACTGTGCCAAGACAGCTTTGGTTATATCACTGGCAATGTCTTTGTTTGTGTAAGTTCTTTTGTTCTTTTCCCTGATTTGCCTGATTAAAACACCGTATCTCAAAGCATCTCTCAATGTACGCAACTCCGGCTTCAGGAGCTCTCTCCCAGACCCAAGATAGTGACTGAGATGGCTGGATTTTTGGTTCCTCGTCCTGACACAAGCAGCCATCGCAAATATTATCAACTTATAAATGCATCAGAATCTGAAACAGAAAAAAATATTGTTAGTTGGGTTGTTAAAGAATGAAGTCAGAAAGCAATGTTCACTATTTAATTGTAATGCACTACTGCAGCTGAACGTTAGATTTTCGATAAATTTCACGCTAAAATTTACCTAGCAAAAAGTTGCAAAATATTAAAACTGAAATTATTTTCCGTTTATATACACTAAGATCTACCAAAAAAGTGATGGGCCATTAGTTTTAGCTGATCTTCCCTCCTATGACACACCCTAATGGGTAGTAACGGCAAGATGGTCACTATACAGAGCAGGCTCGGTGCAGATTGTAGGATGAAAGGAGGTATGACCGTTCAATAGTAAGCCAACATCAAGGAAACTATGGGGGAGGCGAGTAGGATCGTCAGGACAAAGAAAGCGAACATAATCACTCCCATTAAGAAACTGTGAGAGATGTGATCCGTTAAGAGTACATGGCGTGGGATGATCCGGAGTAAGAGTGGGATGGCGGGCATTAAAGTCGCCAAGAACAATAGTGGGAATCCCATCATGGAGGTCGTGAAGAACCTGGGGGTCCAGAGAATCACTCTTGAAATGAACATTGACTACACAAAGGGTCCGGTCACCAAGAGTAAGGGAGATAGAAAGTAATTCAGACGGGGGTCCATGTGAGTCAGGTGAAGGGAGTCGAACAGATGGAATGGTGTTACACACAAGGGTGAGGAGGCCACGAGCCTGCCCACGGTACCGAGGCAGGGTGTAAACAGTATAGCCAGAGAGGCGGAGTGGAGTAACATCGTCTGTGATGGTTTCCTGAAGTAGAGCGACATCTACTTGATGTTAGAGCACAAACCGGGCGAGGTCTGTCCGGCGAGGTCTAAGTCCCTGGATGTTCCATTTTAAGAAGAGGGAACGGCCTCCGGTGTGAGATGAGTCGGTGGGGTTAGACAGGGCTCCAGAGGAGGAACCAAATTCTGTTGAGAAAAATGGAGAGGGAGGAGTGGGAGAGCGAGGGATGGATCCTCCATCTCGAGAGATGGAAGGAGGCGGGTCATCAGGGCTTGCAAAGTGCGCCCGTGTTGGGTCAGGGTGTCCAGAATGAGTTGTTGTTGCCTCTGCAATGTCGCAATTGTTTTCACAAACAAGTCGAATTAGGCAGAGAGAAGGTTGATTTGCTTGGAGTGACGATCCAGACAGAGTGATTGTTTCCATAGAACCAACTTGGTGTACCTGTACATTAGCTGGAGGTGGCGGCGAGGATTGCCGAGGGCCTGACTGGGCAGATGGTGGTGGTGGTAGCGACGGAGAGGGACGGTAAGAGTTCAGTTGAGTAAGAGGTGGTGGTGCTGGTGCTGGTGAGAGACAGCGGGAATCCGGGTGGGCAGGAGGTGGTGGTGACTGTGTGGCAGGGCCGGTAACGACCTTGTTCCAAGAACGGTAGGAAGAGGGAATGGGAGGGGAGAAAGGATGGGTGGTAGGGGTGATCGGGGGGATGGTAGAGGAGAGGAGATCAATGGGAAATCCTTGGTGGATGGAAGAGGCGGTGGTGGGTAGGAGTGAGGTTTGGTTGACAGGGGCTTCGTCAGAGACGAGGGCGGTGGTACAAGGTAAGTTTTCCCCGGGTGAGTGCCAGGACGCTGTGGGCAATTGGCATTCCAGGCGTGGTGACTGCCATGGCAATTGACACACCGTGGAATAACTGGGATTTTGTTCTGAATTTTCGATTTGCATTCCACTGTGTCGTGAGGACCTGCACAGAAACCACAGGCGACCATCCTCGTGCACTCCCAGGTGCGGTGTTTCCAAGATTGGCAACGACCACAGATTTTCGAGGTTCCGATAAATCGGTCGAGAGGACAGTTGTGAACTGGTCCAACATTCACCTTCGGAGGGTGGTGGTCCACCCACCAGCTTATGAGTTCGTTGGATGGACGTTTGGAGACCGGGTTGATGCGACGTTCCATGTCCAGTAGTTGTGGGAGAAGAGGGCGAAGATCGTCGATAGGGATCTCCCGGGGTACGTGGCGAACCATTACCATGGTACGACGAGTTTCTGGGGTGATGGTGGTGAACTTCAGCATCACCTCCCCCTGGTGACTATCACGGCTGTGGGACCTTGGCGGAGGCGAAGTGTTGAGTCCTGAAATGGAAAACAGTGGCGGAAGAACCAGGTCGTCCGTGTGCTCAGAGGCAAGTCCCGAGGAAAGACGAGACGACGAAGGCGCGACGGGGCAGGGAGACAAAGGGAATCCCCTATGTCCATCGTCGGCGGAGGGTCGGTCATTGAGCCACATGTTCGCTCACTTGGGGACCCCGATGACAGGAGGAGTCCACTCTCTACAGCCCCAGAAGGGGTGCAAGGGGGAGCAGTGGCCCCTGCTGCAGATCCTGACTTCTGAAGTTTCTGCTTCTTCTTTGACTTGTCTTCAAGAAGAAAGTCGTCAGCATCACTGCCACCTACTGCCGCCGTTTTCAACGAACGGGAGCGTTTAACGGCGGGCATAGGGCACGTTGGCAACACTGCAGTCAAATGGAGTGGTAATGACGTCACTGCTAAGTCACACTATCACATTGCGCATGAGCAAACTTGAAAAAAATTTGCTCAGAGGGATCGGGTGGTAGGACCAGATGTTTTATCCCCAAAAAATGACAAAGTCCATCAGTAAAAAAAAAAGAGATGCCACTGTGCTGATAACTGTGTCTTACTATAGTTGTCTGCATAGGCTGGGATTGATAGACTCGCTGAATTCGCCAGAAATACGACTTTTAAGGAGCAGTCTCTTACAGCCTTTGTTGACACTACGCACGCATGCGCGTTCCCGTGTGGGTAGCTTTTGTGCGTAAAGCTGGCGCAGGATAGAGTCGGGAAGTCTGTCTGTGTGCCAGGAGTTCAGCCTACACATCTCCTCCCAGAGAAGAGTTTCCAAGGGAGATAGAAGATAGGTTCTGCAGGAGACTGGGGCGGGTCCGTTGGTAATGCGTTTTTAAGGCATCCCGCAGGGGTTGGAGATGGTTTGTGAGATTTGTGTGGCGACTTCAGTGGACAAGGAACAGAGCAGGGCGCCGTACTTTTGCTCGTCTGTAGCTGTAGAGCCGATGAGGGTTGCTTCCACATGAACTAACCAGTCCTCGACGTTGTGGTTGAAGGTCGGTAGAGAGATCCGTCCGTCCATTCTTGCGGGAGTGTGTCACACCTGTTAGGGAAGGATGAGGGATGGGTGCTTGCTCTGACCACCTTCCGTGGGAGGGAGGTGAACAGTTGCAGGGGGGACTTTGGGACGAATACACTTTTTAGAGCTCAGGTCCTTAGGCCAGAACTAGAAAAACAAAAGAAAAATAGAAGAATAGGCAAAAGAGCTCAAACCACGTTTGGAATATCGCACAATAGTTGCTCTCCAGCTGTGACGTGGGTCACTCACGCCGCCAGTGGGGAGAACAGACTAATGCATTATAAACTTTATGGTCGTGAGATGGTGTTGTTGTGGAGTAGTGGGGTAGCAAGTGATGCAAGTAAGGAGGTTGGCCTAGGCTGGCAGCAGAAAGGAGTGTGGTGTTCACGGCTCCAGGGGTCACCAATTGTAGCGTACTGTTGTGGCAGGTTGTCAAACTCTCTTTATATGGTTTCACAACGTACGTACAATGTAATATATCTAACACTCAGGATTGAGGAAGAATAGAAACTCACAATGCGTTTTCTGTAAATATATGTTGTTGTACATTGTAGTGTTACGGAGTTACTAGGTCAGGAGAAGCTTGCTCAGAGTTCCTATAGGGCAAGGAGCTTTCTGAGGGAGCGGGTGGTGTGGAGCTGTTGAGAGATGTTGCGGGTCCAGTAGCTGAGTGTAGAGTGACCTCCCCGGCCAGCCGGGCCCGTATTTATGTGATTTAGAAACATCAGGATTTGAGGAGCTCGTAGTGCGAGAGCCAATCACGGGAGAGAAAGTGTAAGATGTGAAACTCTCTGATCCTGAGCTGGAGGTTGAAGGTCGAGACTAGGTCGGCGATCGTACCCCTACGTCCACTGTATAGACCTAGTCTCTCGGCGTAGCTGGCTGTACACACACTCTCTCTCTCTAACCCTCTCACCATGAACGGTTACGAGTTTGATAGCGTGGCGCGGATTCGTCCGGACACGCCGACCTGCCCCAAGAAACTAAATCTCCTAGTTCTCCAGAAGTTCTTTGAAGCTAATGGGATCGAGGGAGTCACCAAGGTGGAGCGACTAAAGCTCCATGGAGACATCAGGATCACCTTCGCCGAAAAGGGCATGCCCGCCCAGCTCGCGGAGATTCCTGACATCAACGGCATCCCATTCAAGATGATTGCCTACATGTGGGACAACTTGAAGCTGGGAGTAATCTCCCACGCCGAAATTGCCCACGTGGACCAAGAAGAACTAAGTGAGCTCCTCCAGGGGCAACTCCAAGTTGTAAAGAAGCTGTCCGACACCACTGCCCTCATCGGACACCACTCCACCTTACCCGAGGAGGCTCAACTGGCGTGGGTAACTGTGCCAGTCAAGCCCTACTGCAAACCGAATCGGTGTTACAAATGCCAGCACTATGGACACACTGTAAACAAGTGTGAAGCGCAGGAGGACACCTGCTCCAAGTGTGGCAGCCCTGGACACCGCTACACGGTCTGCCCCAACGAAGAAAAGAAATGCGCTGCTTGTGGTGGCCCACACTCCTCCGCCGACCGGAACTGCCCCAGATGGAAGGAGGAGTGCAAGGTAGCCAAAGTCCGCCTCGAGAAGAAACTGAGCTACAAAGAGGCCCTCCTTGCTGTACGCTCTCAAGAAAAGAAAAAACCAGCAGAAAAGAAAACTCTCAAGAAGTCGCCCACCACACTGAACCAAGAACACCACGTGGTCCATGGAGCTGAAGCCCCAAACCAAGAACACCACGTGGCCCGTGGAGCTGAAGCCCGCGCGAACACCCTCACCCTCACCCTCTCTGAATTCTTCCACACCTATGAGAACCTACCTCACGAGGAAGACGAACAACAAGACCCAAACACAAACGAATGGACAATTCAAGAAAGCAAGAAGAGGAGGAGAGTGAGAAGAAAATCGACCTCAAGCTAAGAAGACCAAGACATCTCCACACAAGAAACCAAAAACTCATTCAAGCCGCCCAAGCACTGAACATCCATTGCCCAACCTGTTAGGTTCTGAATAATAAGTTCTATATACAGGAGAGAACACAAACACCTGTATAGTTTTGTAGGTTCGGTTTACTGGATAAGAGTATGTACACAAAGGAGAGCAGCACTCTCTCTTGACTAGGCTCCCGGTCAACTGCTATAGGCGACGTATGGCAAGTGATACATTAGCAGCTTCCATACGTCGCCAGGCACATTAATTAAGCGTGTGGGATATGGTAATAACATTGCCACACGCTGCTAGCTAGGCTGAATAAATAATACATAAATGGAGCACATACATAATATACATACATGATATATAATCCAGCATACATAATATACATACACCTCCCTCCCCCCTATACGCTCATAGCAAAGTCTTGAGCGGACCTTTTCTTTTGGATCCGTTCTGAGCGTCGAGGGACTTCATCACTGGGAAGGGTATGGGACTCAACACTGGTGGCGGGGCCAGCAGAAGGCATTGTTACGGGTCGGAGAAAACGGCGGTTCCTCCACCACACACGACCACTGGGTAACCGCACCTGGTAGTCCCGTGACCTGCCGAGACCCATGACTACGCCTACTTTGTCCCAACGTAGGGAGGTCGGGTCCTGAACACGGACTTGGGTGCCGACACTCAACCTGGGGAGAGAACGGGCGTGGTCATTGTAGCGGGCGACGACGTCCTGAACACGTTCGGCGGCTCGGCGATCACAATCCTCTGTCTTGGCCTGCCACTCCTTGGAGAAGGATTGAGGGTGAGCAGGGACACAAGAACGAAGGGGGCGTCCATACAAAACCTGGGCAGGGGAGCGTCCGGTGTAGTTAGGTGTGTTGCGGAGTTCAAGAAGACCCCTGTCGAAGGCCTCGCAGTCAATGTTCCCAGAAGGGGCCACCTTAAGGATGAGGTGCTTCAGGGATTTGACAGCAGCCTCAGCGTGGCCGTTGGACTGCGGGTAATGGGGCGATGACAACACATGCCGGACTCCCCATCGGTCAAGGAACGCAGCAAAGTCCCGGCTTGTGAACTGAGGCCCTCCGTCGGTTCGCAGGCGTACAGGAACGCCCACGTCACGGAAGTAGTGGCGGAACTTGCTGATGGTGGCGGCAGACGTCGTGTCATTACCGCACTTGATGACAACCGGCCAACCAGAGAGACGGTCGACGATAACGAGGAAGGACTTTCCTGACACACAGAAAAAGTCGGCCGACACAGACTCAAAGGGGCGGGTGGGGTTGTCACTCATAAAGGGTTCCTGCTGCTGGCTGGGTTGTAATACGTGGCGGGGCTTACACACCTGGACAGCATTGGAGATGTCGGGGTCGATGCCAGGCCGGAACACAGTCTGTCTTGCACGCCGTTTGGTGGCCTCGGCTCCACAGTGACTGTCGTGGAGGCGAGCCAAGGCGTGGAGACTTGAAGCAGCAGGGACAACTACCGAAGGAGAGGTGTCACTGGCCAGAGGTAGGGGCAGGGCGGCAGCAGGGTAGTTGCTGCTCCCTTCGTGCACCCTGTTGGCGTGTTTTACCTCGAGAATCGGTGTTGGGAAGTCCTGGGGGATGATGGCCAATTCTTGGCAATGTCTGTAGGACAGCAAAGGAGTCGGGACGCCATTATGCACATCAATCCAGGCTTGACACGACCTGTTGCCAAAGGTGACGTGTGCATAGAGTGAACCTAGGGCCGGGGTCATCTGTGAACCATCTGCCATAAAGCGGAGATCCTTGGGGGGCGGTCCTAGATCACTTGGAGAGAGCCCCAAGCATTGCAAATGCTGGGGACCGATGACTGTAGCATCAGCGCCGGTGTCGGGCAACATCTGAAGACGGGATGACACACCGCCGTAGGTCACAATGACACTGATATACTGAGGGACTTTGGTCCTGGGACGCTGGGGGGAGCACACATTCCTAATGTGGCTCGAGCGTTGTCAAGAGTCGTCGTACCTCTGATTGGAAGACTGTGGGCGGCCCTCTCTGGTGGAGGGGGGCTGAAGCTTCCGCCGACGCGGTCCCTTGGGTATGTTGGAAGGGCAACACTTGTCATAGTGGCCCAGACGACCACACACATTGCACTGGACGCGTTTGGCTGGGCACCGTACTGTGAGTGACCAGTGGCCCTTACGGTCACAACTGTTGCAGGTAGACTGAGCAGCTGGACACACCTGTGTTCCGTGCTGCTTACCACAGTTGTTGCAAAATAAACCGGGCGTGGACGTGGTGGGCGAAGGCGTAGGAACAGACTTCTTGTCCTTCTTGTACCGGGACACAGCGCGTACAGCTGTAGGGGGAGCACGGATGGCAGAGGTGGCACACCTGGCAGCCTCATAGGAGCGACATATCGTCAACACATCCTTAAGAGAAGAGGAAGAGTCGAGGGAGGTGAGGCGTTGGACAAGTTCCTCGTCCTTAACACCCATCAGGATCACCTGCCTCAACTGGGTCTCCTCGCACTGCTGGTGGTGGCCTGGACATATATCTACCTCTTCCGAGGCTCTCTTAAGACGCACGTAAAAGGCATCAAAAGACTCACCCTCCATCTGTCTGCAGCTAAACAATTCCCTCCTGCGCAGAGCTTCATTCTGCTGTCCTTTGATGTGCCGTTGTAGAACGTCCAGTACCTCCTCTACAGACAGCAAAGAGGTTGGGGGTACCTGCAACGTATGTTCCAAGACACGCTGAATTTCCAAGGACAGGCACATGCGCAGCTGGATGAGTTGTTTAGGCTGTGACAAACTCTGGAGATCCACCATTGTAGAGTAATCAGTCCACCGTCGCCGCCATTCACGAAAAGTCTGGAAAGTCTCATCAGGCTTCAAGATGGGCGGCGTTTGAGCTGCTGCTTTAGGTGGGGCTGGGGGGTGTGAAGGAAGCATGGATGAGGTATCTGAACCAGTCAGTACCGAGGCAGTGTTAGAGCCAGGGGCTTGGTTAACAGTGAGGCGAGATATCAAGGCTTCAAACCGTTCACTGTCTTCCAATCTCCGTTGGTTGTCTCGTTCTGCCTCTGCTTGCCTTCTGTGCTCATCCGCCAAACGTCTGTGGGCTTCATCCTCGCGTTTCTCATCTCTCATAAACTTCAGTAAAGCAATTATCTCTGGAGACAACGCTGAATATTGAGGTGAGGGACTGCGCGATGTGGGGGCTGAAGCGTCGTGGCCGGTCTGGTCATCCATCTCTGCGGGGCTATCACCCGCCTGGGTCATCCAGACGCTGGGTCCACGGCTACGTAAGGCGTGAGACATAACTACTTCCTCTGTGTACTATGTCTTAAATCAGTGTTGACCGGTCAGCCCGTCGTATCAACAAGATTTCAGACAAAAAATTAATTAAATACACAGATAAGTAGGTTATATATATAAAATATATATAAGGAAGCCGCGCGGTCAGCGAGTGTTAGTACAGTACATGTACGTGTGCGAGTGAGTGTGTGTCCTGGGCGGGTAGAGCGTCTCGCCCCAGCTGTGAGGGGGGGGTGGAGGCGGCGCTGTGAGGGGGGTGGAGGGAGAGGCGCGGCGACTCCCAGTCAGTCTAGTTACCCTCAGGACGCGGTCAGAGACGGGTGCACTGAACTTTACTCCTTACAAATGCCCAGAACGTGCCGTATACCTTGGGAATCCTTTAGAACAAGGTCACACATGAATGGCACGAACACACAATGCACTAAACACTTCACAAAAAATCACTGTCACTGCTCAAAGTTGCTGAAATTCTTCGAGGCGAGGTGACGCGCGCGGGAGTTGACCCAAGGCTTGACCCAAGACGGGAGGGGACCCTAGCCGGCTTTCTACAAACTTTGCGCTATCACTCGTAATTATCCAGTAAGATCGGATCACTGCGCCATGTTAGGTTCTGAATAATAAGTTCTATATACAGGAGAGAACACAAACACCTGTATAGTTTTGTAGGTTCGGTTTACTGGATAAGAGTATGTACACAAAGGAGAGCAGCACTCTCTCTTGACTAGGCTCCCGGTCAACTGCTATAGGCGACGTATGGCAAGTGATACATTAGCAGCTTCCATACGTCGCCAGGCACATTAATTAAGCGTGTGGGATATGGTAATAACATTGCCACACGCTGCTAGCTAGGCTGAATAAATAATACATAAATGGAGCACATACATAATATACATACATGATATATAATCCAGCATACATAATATACATACACAACCCAACACGCTGCACCTGACGCTTGACCTGACGCCAGCCTGGCTTTGTCTTGTCGCCTCCCGTCTGCCCCCACCCCTGAACCCCTCACGCAAGCGGTGTCTAGCCACTGCACCTGTTCTCTCCTCCTAAAATTCACTTCCATCCTCTCCTTATTCTTCCTCTGAACCTCTTTCCCCCCTGTCACTAGCATCTTCGATTCGATTCGATTCGGCTGTACACACACACACTCTCTCTAACCCTCTCACCATGAACGGTTACGAGTTTGATAGCGTGGCGCGGATTCGTCCGGACACGCCGACCTGCCCCAAGAAACTAAATCTCCTAGTTCTCCAGAAGTTCTTTGAAGCTAATGGGATCGAGGGAATCACCAAGGTGGAGCGACTAAAGCTCCATGGAGACATCAGGATCACCTTCGCCGAAAAGGGCATGCCCGCCCAGCTCGCGGAAATTCCTGACATCAACGGCATCCCATTCAAGATGATTGCCTACATGTGGGACAACTTGAAGCTGGGAGTAATCTCCCACGCCGAAATTGCCCACGTGGACCAAGAAGAACTAAGTGAGCTCCTCCAGGGGCAACTCCAAGTTGTAAAGAAGCTGTCCGACACCACTGCCCTCATCGGACACCACTCCACCTTACCCGAGGAGGCTCAACTGGCGTGGGTAACTGTGCCAGTCAAGCCCTACTGCAAACCGAATCGGTGTTACAAATGCCAGCACTATGGACACACTGTAAACAAGTGTGAAGCGCAGGAGGACACCTGCTCCAAGTGTGGCAGCCCTGGACACCGCTACACGGTCTGCCCCAACGAAGAAAAGAAATGCGCTGCTTGTGGTGGCCCACACTCCTCCGCCGACCGGAACTGCCCCAGATGGAAGGAGGAGTGCAAGGTAGCCAAAGTCCGCCTCGAGAAGAAACTGAGCTACAAAGAGGCCCTCCTTGCTGTACGCTCTCAAGAAAAGAAAAAACCAGCAGAAAAGAAAACTCTCAAGAAGTCGCCCACCACACTGAACCAAGAACACCACGTGGTCCATGGAGCTGAAGCCCCAAACCAAGAACACCACGTGGCCCGTGGAGCTGAAGCCCGCGCGAACACCCTCACCCTCACCCTCTCTGAATTCTTCCACACCTATGAGAACCTACCTCACGAGGAAGACGAACAACAAGACCCAAACACAAACGAATGGACAATTCAAGAAAGCAAGAAGAGGAGGAGAGTGAGAAGAAAATCGACCTCAAGCTAAGAAGACCAAGACATCTCCACACAAGAAACCAAAAACTCATTCAAGCCGCCCAAGCACTGAACATCCATTGCCCAACCCAACACGCTGCACCTGACGCTTGACCTGACGCCAGCCTGGCTTTGTCTTGTCGCCTCCCGTCTGCCCCCACCCCTGAACCCCTCACGCAAGCGGTGTCTAGCCACTGCACCTGTTCTCTCCTCCTAAAATTCACTTCCATCCTCTCCTTATTCTTCCTCTGAACCTCTTTCCCCCCTGTCACTAGCATCTTCGATTCGATTCGATTCGGCTGTACACACACACACTCTCTCTAACCCTCTCACCATGAACGGTTGCGAGTTTGATAGCGTGGCGCGGATTCGTCCGGACACGCCGACCTGCCCCAAGAAACTAAATCTCCTAGTTCTCCAGAAGTTCTTTGAAGCTAATGGGATCGAGGGAATCACCAAGGTGGAGCGACTAAAGCTCCATGGAGACATCAGGATCACCTTCGCCGAAAAGGGCATGCCCGCCCAGCTCGCGGAAATTCCTGACATCAACAGCATCCCATTCAAGATGATTGCCTACATGTGGGACAACTTGAAGCTGGGAGTAATCTCCCACGCCGAAATTGCCCACGTGGACCAAGAAGAACTAAGTGAGCTCCTCCAGGGGCAACTCCAAGTTGTAAAGAAGCTGTCCGACACCACTGCCCTCATCGGACACCACTCCACCTTACCCGAGGAGGCTCAACTGGCGTGGGTAACTGTGCCAGTCAAGCCCTACTGCAAACCGAATCGGTGTTACAAATGCCAGCACTATGGACACACTGTAAACAAGTGTGAAGCGCAGGAGGACACCTGCTCCAAGTGTGGCAGCCCTGGACACCGCTACACGGTCTGCCCCAACGAAGAAAAGAAATGCGCTGCTTGTGGTGGCCCACACTCCTCCGCCGACCGGAACTGCCCCAGATGGAAGGAGGAGTGCAAGGTAGCCAAAGTCCGCCTCGAGAAGAAACTGAGCTACAAAGAGGCCCTCCTTGCTGTACGCTCTCAAGAAAAGAAAAAACCAGCAGAAAAGAAAAACCAAAAAAAGAAAAACCAAGAAAAGAAAACTCTCAAGAAGTCGCCCACCACACTGAACCAAGAACACCACGTGGTCCATGGAGCCGAAGCCCCAAACCAAGAACACCACGTGGCCCGTGGAGCTGAAGCCCGCGCGGACACCCTCACCCTCACCCTCTCTGAATTCTTCCACACCTATGAGAACCTACCTCACGAGGAAGACGAACAACAAGACCCAAACACAAACGAATGGACAATTCAAGAAAGCAAGAAGAGGAGGAGAGTGAGAAGAAAATCGACCTCAAGCTAAGAAGACCAAGACATCTCCACACAAGAAACCAAAAACTCATTCAAGCCGCCCAAGCACTGAACATCCATTGCCCAACCCAACACGCTGCACCTGACGCTTGACCTGACGCCAGCCTGGCTTTGTCTTGTCGCCTCCCGTCTGCCCCCACCCCTGAACCCCTCACGCAAGCGGTGTCTAGCCACTGCACCTGTTCTCTCCTCCTAAAATTCACTTCCATCCTCTCCTTATTCTTCCTCTGAACCTCTTTCCCCCCTGTCACTAGCATCTTCGATTCGATTCGATTCGGCTGTACACACACACACTCTCTCTAACCCTCTCTCACCATGAACGGTTACGAGTTTGATAACGTGGCGCGGATACGTCCGGATACGCCGACCTGCCCTAAGAAACTAAACCTCCTAGTTCTCCAGAAGTTCTTTGAAGCTAATGGGATCGTGGGGGTCACCAAGGTGGAATGTCTAAAGCTCCATGGAGACATCAAGATCACCTTCGTCGAGAAGGGCATGCCCGTACAGCTCGCGGAGATCCCAGACATCAACGGCATCCCATTCAAAATGATTGCCTACATGTGGGACAACTTGAAGCTGGGAGTAATCTCCCACGCCGAAATTGCCCACATGGACCAAGCAGAGCTGAGTGAGCTCCTCAAGGGGCAACTTCAAGTTGTAAAGAAGCTGTCTGACACCACTGCCCTCATCGGACACCACTCCACCTTACCCGAGGAGGCTCAACTGGCGTGGGTAACTGTGCCAGTCAAGCCCTACTGCAGACCGAAACGGTGTTACAAATGCCAGCACTATGGACACACTGTAAACAAGTGTGAGGCGCAGGAGGACACCTGCTCCATGTGTGGCAGCCCTGGACACCGCTACACGGTCTGCCCCAACGAAGAAAAGAAATGCGCTGCTTGTGGTGGCCCACACTCCTCCGCCGATCGAACCTGCCCCAAATGGAAGGAGGAATGCAGGGTAGCCAAGGCTCGTATCGAGAAGAAACTGAGCTACAATGAGGCCCTCCTTGCTGTACGCTCCCAAGAAAAGAAAAAACCAGCAGAAAAGAAAAACCAAGAAAAGAAAACTCAACAGAAGACGCCCACCACACAGAACCAAGAACACCACGTGGCCCGTGGAGTTGAAGCCCACGTGGTCAACCTCACCGTCTCTGAATTCTTCCACACCAATGAGGACTTAATACACGAGGAAGACGAACAACAAGACCCAAACACAAACGAATGGACACTTCAAGAGAGCAAGAAGAGGAGGAGAGTGAGAAGAAAATCGATATCAAGCTAAGAAGACCAAGACATCTCCTCCACACAAGAAACCAAAACACAATCAAGCCGACCAAGCACTGAACATCCATTGCCCAACCCAACACGCACCTGACGCTTGACCTGACGCTAGCCTGGCTTTGTCTTGTCGCCTCCCTGCCGCGTCCAGGCGAGTTGCTGCTGCCTCCATCTTATAATCCCTCACACAAGCCGTGTTTAACCACTGCATCTGCTCTCTCCTCCTAAAATTCACTTCCATCCTCCCTTTATTCTTCCCCTGAACCTCCTTCCCCCCTGTCACTAGCATTTTTCGATTCGATTCGGCTGTACACAGTGAGTCGCCAGTCGCAGTCGGGAGCAGTCGCAATCAGGAGCAGTAGCAGTCAGTCACAGAGCGAAGTGGAAGTCGGAGAAGGAACAGACACAGCTGATTGGCTAGTCATTGGACCTCTCCCACCTTCCCACGTACCCTGGAAAACCCAAGCTCCTAACCTCACCAGGAGATGCACGAGCTAGCAAACATCCTACACCAAGTTCGCGGGATCCACGATTACACAAACTAAATTATTAAAGATAATCCAGCACAACGTCCTTGCCTGGAATTTGATGAGGAAATCAGAACTCACCAATATATATAGCACAATAGATCCAGACATTATTCTTATCAACGCACATGGTCGGAAAAAAGGTGATAAAATCAAGATTTTTAACTATCATGTACATCAAATGAACATCCATGATGAACCACACGACGGCATAGCAATAGCTATAAAACGCAATATACAGTATAAAATCATAGACAACTTTCATAGCAACTTTCTTGCAGCCGAAGTAAACACAACCAGAGGCCCAATATTTATTGGAACGTCTTATTTAACATTTAGAAGGCCAGTATTCCCTACAGGTGATATTTTAAAACTAATGAGACAAAATAAACCAGCATACTTTATAGGAGACCTCAATGCTAAACACACAACCCTAGGAAATAATATCAGAAACCCAGGAGGAAAAATTCTACATGCTTTCATCGAACACGGGACAATAACTCACCTTGGGCCCGACTTCGCAACTTACGTATCAGCCGGTAACACTGGGAAACCTGATATTGTTTTAACCAACAGGCATCACCATCTCAATGTACATTTAAAAGCTGGACCCACAACAACCAGTGATCATTTACCCATAATAGCAACTTTATCCACGTCTCCGATACAAATTCCATCAATCCCAAGATTTTCACTTAATAGAGCAAATTGGGAAAAATTTAAATTGGATCTCAGCAAAAACGAACCAACACTCCTACACAAAAAAGACACAACTGAGATCGACAAATCATTGGACAAATGGTACAATGAAGTAACATCAGCAATGCAAAACAATATCCCAAAAACAACATACCGTACACTACCACATGCACAATTAACACATGAAGAGAAAATGATACAAACTAGATTTACCAATCTATATGAATTCACCAAAACACACGGGTGGAACAATGACATCAGAATATTATACAGGAATTTAAAAGAAGAACTGAAAGAAATAAGTAAGAACAAATACAATGAAACATGGAACAAGCTGATTCAGGACACACAAGCAGATCACAGAAACCCAAAAGCATTCTGGAAAAAAATTAAAAACCTAATGGGAACTAATTCGGAAGACACGAGTTATATTAAGGACAAAAATGGTAGAAAAGCAACAGAACCACATGAAAAAGAGCCAATATTTAGAGAATTTTGGAAAAACATTTTTACAATCAACGACGAAGATAATAGAAGCTTCTGCCAAGAAACTGAACAGGCTACCAGAATATATTTGAACCAGAACACAGAGAAATGGAAACCCACAGAAAAAATTAACCTCAACTCTTTAAACATCAACAACTCAATAATTGCTCCTCTAACTCAAAATGATATTGTAAAAACAATAGCAAGTTTTAAGAATAAAGCACCTGGCATAAGCCAAATTAATAAAGTCGTACTACAAAACATTCCTCAGAATATGATCGAACAGCTCAAAAATATATACAATGCCTCACTTGCAACTGGCTTTTTTCCTACCAAATTTAAATTAGCCAAAATCAGACTCATCCCGAAAGCAGGAAAGAACCATACTCAAGCAGAAAACTACAGACCCATCTCACTACTGGAAACACCCGGGAAAATATTGGAAAAAATAATTAACCACAGACTCAGAAATTTTCTTGACCAAGAAAATAAATATAATCCGAGACAGCACGGCTTTCGAAAAAACCGAGGAACCAATACAGCAATAGCTTTAATATACGAGTCAATCGCAAATGCTGCAAGTAACAAAGAACAATGTAATATAATTTTAAGAGATGTTTCAAAAGCGTTTGACAAAGTCTGGCATGAAGGAATGAAATATAAAATAATCAAATTGGATATGCCTACCAATATCACAGCACTACTGTGTAATTTCTTAGATAACAGAAAGGCTAAACTTATCATTGACAACCATCTAGGACAAACCTTCAACCTATATAGCGGAGTTCCCCAAGGGAGCAACATATCACCAACATTATTCACTGTATATACGGCAGATATGCCGCAACCACGGCAATCAGAATATATAGCATATGCAGATGATGTTACACAGATAATCAGGTACCCGGGAAAATCCAAACAAATGATGGCCATTAGAACATGCAGAGAAATAGAGTTAATAAACAACTATGAACGAAAATGGAAGATAAAAACCAATGTCCAAAAACTCCAAATAATTCACATCGCAAAAATGAACCCATGCCCTATTATCATTAACAATCAACAAATACCATATGTTGCCAAGGGAAAAACACTAGGACTCAAGATCTCCAGAAGCGGAATAATCCCTCACATCAACGAAAGATTAGCTATGGCAAGATCACAACTTACAAAACTTAGAAGATTCCGCCAATTGAACACCAACACGCAATTGCACCTATATAAAGCACTGATCAGGCCACACTTAGAATACCCTCCGATACCTCTGAACACAATTGCAAGAACTAATCAGCTGAAATATCAAGCAGTGCAAATTACAGCCCTCAGAAGAGCGGCAAAACACCAACCACCATACACACAAACAGTACAAGACATACACACAGAACACGGCATAGACCCACTCAACATCAGAATACACACCCAAGCAAATGCAATATGGGAAAAAATCCAACAAGAACAGGATCCCATACTTAGCAAACTAATTGATGAAAACAACAATATATCACATAGATGGTGGCCTAGAAGTAGGAAAAATGAAATTGAAGAACCAGAGCCTCTATATACAAAATAACAACAAAACAACAATAAAAAACACAACAAATATGAACCAAAAGATGGGCCCAACTCTCCAGACACACAAGGACCTGGAGGGACCCCACAAATAAACAAAGACCAAAATAGTTCAAAAAAAAAAAAAAAAAAAAAAAAAAGATGAGGATCATCCCTACAGTGCCACAAGGACCTGGAGGGACCCCCCACCCCTACCCTAAGATAATATGTCTCATGGACACTTAGAATAACTTAGCTTAGCTTGGCTGAGACCGGCCTTCCCTAACACCTTGAACCTCTAATGCAGCACAGTTACGGAAGACAAAAAAAAACCCGTCTCCGCAAGGTGGATAGCCCACCTGCTGTTAACCTTCTCCTTTACTTCCCACTTCTGAACTTTACCTTCTACTTTATCCTTCTCCTATTCTTAGAGCTATGCTCTATTCTCTCCGTACAACCAACCAACCAATTCTCCTACTGACAATTCTGTTGATTCGATCAACACATTGAGCCTCTCCTACAGTATCGGACCTCCCTTAGGAACCCCGAATGCTGCTGAGGGGCTTGGTGTGAAGAAAGAGTCATCAGTAAGTTTTCAGACCTTTTTCTACCACTCTAACCTTTATCTTCCGTGCCGTGAAAGGACCTATTCCCCTGTCAGCTGACGTACAGGGGAGTATTCGTCTGGAAACGCCCTCTGTCCCCACACCTCGCTAGTGCGTGTTAGTGTGAAGGGTGGAGGGTCAGCACAGCCTGCCGATTCGCCTGGGGACCTCTGTGATAGTGCAGGGTCTCCCCTACGTGAGGGGCGCAGGAAATCAGGGACTGTTAGGGGAGATCTCCATAAATCTCCAAATTTGAAATCAGTAAACATGCCATCCATTAAAATTAAAGTGGACCGTACCATCCAACCGTGCACCGACCTCGCCTCACTTATTTTTCAGCTGACCTGTACATTTCAGATCCGTTCCTTCACCAATGACGACATTATCAAAATATTTGTACAGTCTGACGAAGACGCCGACCAATTCCACTCCCCAGCAATGAACAAAAAATTAAGAGACAATGGCTTAACGGTCCTCAGCTCACCCGAATACCGCGCAAAATGCACCCTCATATGTAGAAAAGTCATCCCTCATATCCTTGACAACCCTAACCTATTGACACAACTCAACTCACACAACACCTCCCAAATGACATATGCAGCCCGGATGGGAACTCTCCCCATGTTAAATATCACGACAGCTACTCAAACTGACGCCATCAAATTAAAATCTTACGGAATAAAAATCGGCAGCAATATCATCCCCTCAAGAGACATTGAATTCCAACATTTCATACAAGTACACCAATGTTTCAATTGCTACCAATTCGGGCACAACACCAACCGTTGCAGTAACACAATATCTTGCTCAAAGTGTGCCAATCAAGGCCACTCCTACCGAAACTGCACTGCCACGGAAACAAAATGCTGCAACTGCAAAGGCCCTCACGCTGCCATCAGCAACAAGTGCAAAATCAGACTCGACAATAGCACAACACCACTCCCTCCCCGCCGACCTTCACCTCCTACAGCACCTCCCACAGCACCACCTCCACCTCCCCACCACTCACTCCCTACTGCCACGACCCTCCCCACCCGCACTTGCTGGACCAACAACGTGACCGCCCCCCTACCCTCCCCCGACATGGATGCAAAAATCACCACCATCATACTTCTGGCACATACCCTAAGCAAGGGAAACAGGTCTCTTTTTCTGAAACTGGCAATTGATGGTTTGAAGGAGAACGGCCTCCCTACCATACACATTCCTGATTCCTTCAGAACCGGTCCCGACCTCATCTTCCCCACTGCCCCCATCCCCGACCGGACCAACATGCCACCCCCTCCCCCCAGAGAAACCACTGCAATCTCCCTCCGCCCCTCCACTTCTGCCATGCCCACACCTGACTTATCTCACCAATCTACTATTACCTCACCCCCCAGAGTAATCAGTCCAAAACCTCCCGGCCCCTCCACCTTGACCTTGCCTACACCTGACTTTTCCCACACGACTACGATGACCTCCCGGACCACAAAAATCCGAACCAAACCCAATCTTCCCCTAACACCTCAGACTCCCAAGAATAAAATGGCAGCCCATCCCCCCACAGAACTGGTGGTCAAGACCACTAGACCTAAGAGGAAGAACACCTCCCCCCTTTCTTCCTACACACATGACAGCAAAAGAATTATAAAATACACACATCCAACTAAATCTATAATTAAAGTAAATCTATTCGGCACTACCCCTAAGAAAACAGGAAACAACCCCGACACGAACCTAGCACACTCCACTCATCCTCCCGACTCCCCCACACACACAGTCACGTAACCGCCCATCCCTCACCTGCATACACCACACTCAGACCTCGCTCACAGTCACTCGACAAGTTAGACCTCATCCCTGCACCCCAGAATTTCAATCTCATATAAGTAACAAATTATACAACATGATCACCATTATGCAATACAACTGTAGAGCATATCACTCAAACAGACACGCCATCTCTCTCCTCATACAAGAACACAACCCAGACATCCTCCTCCTCAACTCAACATGCACAAACACCAAAATCAAGCACTTCGGCTACACAAGCAGACAATCACCCCACGAACTATTCGAGGGCGTTGCAATCCTCATCAGATCCTCCATGAAACACGAATTCATCACCAACTTTGCCTTCAAACACTTCATGGCCGCCAAGATCGACACTCAACACGGACAGATTATCATCTGCACAACATACTCAAGACCTAACTCGCGTATCCCCTTACAGACCTAAACTCCATCTTTAACAACTCACACCTACCTGTAATACTTATGGCCGACCTCAATGCACACCACACCGCATTCCAACACAACCGCATCGACCCCCTTGGCCAACAACTACACGCTTTGGTCACTCACAAAAACCTTCACCACATTGGCCCTTTCTTCCCCACATTCTACGCTGCTCACGGCAAAGGCACTCCAGACATCGTCATCACCAACACCCCTGCCCTCCAATTCCAACACTACATCACTCCCGGCCCCCTATCAGGCTCAGACCACATTCCCATCACTCTTCACCTCCCCAACAATCCCATCCTCCTCCCAACAACCTCACCTCAATACCAGTATCAACACGCAGATTGGGATGCCTTCAAAACCACACTCTCTGAACAACAATACACACTCAACCTCGAACACCAACCCACTAGGATGATTGAGGAAACCTGGACACACCTTTTCAACACTATCACCGCCATAGCAGATACCCACATTCCTAAACACCGGTTCAAGAGAAAATACTCCTTCACACCCTCCATAAGAACTCAACGCCTACTTCACTGCTACAGGACACGATTCGAACTAAACAAACTTAGCCTAGCACCAGTTTACACAGACATCACCACACTAAGAACACACATCATCCACAGCCTCCTTCAAGACCATGAGGTTCACTGGGCAAAACTCGTAGAGGCTGCCCAGGAACACAGAACACATAACCCCCGAGAATTTTGGCAAAGGATCGCCAAGCTGAAAGGAACTGCAAAACCCCCCTTTGATCACCTGCTAGTAAATGGTAGGAAAATCAATGAGCCAGCCGACGTAGCACAAACACTAAAACAACACTGGGAACACATTTTCCACCCACACCCCCCCCACACAACAAAGGTACATCTTAAACCACATAAACAACATCACCACACACATGCAAACACTTCACGACAGAACAACTCCTGACAACACAATAGATACCTCCACTCTCACACAGGACCACACCCTCACTGCTCCTTTCACCCCAACAGAAGTCAAACAAGCACTGGACAAAACCAAAAAGAAAACACCGGGTGACAGCAATATTGGTCAAGTAATCCTGAAGCACCTGCCCTCAGAAACAGTCACAGCCATTGCATACCTCTACAACACCCAACTGGCTACAGGTTACTTCCCAAAACTCTTCAAGACAGCCACAGCCGTCATGATACCTAAACCAAACAAAAACCCAACAGATCCTCAAAACTACAGACCGATCAGCATACTAGAAGTCTTAGGAAAAACTTTTGAAAGACTATACAACACCCGCCTCAGATACCACCTTGAAGATGAACAACTACTGTCCTACAAGCAGTTCGGCTTCAGAGCACACCACTCAACCCAAGACGCACTCAATATAATGACAAATTACCTCCACATGAACAAAGATGCATACAAGATAGCACTCATCACAAAAGACGTACAAAAAGCCTTCGACACAGTTTGGCACGAAGGATTAAAGTACAAGATATGCACCAATTTTAACCTCCCTCAAAAATCACAACAATTACTATGTAACTTCCTAACAGACAGAAAAATTAGGATAAAAGTCACACCTGCCTTCTCTGACTACTTCACACTGCACGCAGGAGTCCCACAAGGATCAGTCCTGTCCCCAACACTATACATTCTTTACACAAACGACTTACCCGACCCCTTACACATCGACTCTCTGACAATACAGTACGCCGACGATGTAACCCAACTAGTCAGACACAGAACTCTTGATCACCTAACAGACAAAGCACACAGGGAACTCGAACAAGTTACACAATGGGAACTCCGATGGCGAATACAAACCAACCCGAACAAAGCACAAATCACCTACTTCGGCACCAAAAGACGACAACCACGTCACATTTACCTAAACCCCTACATCGCCTACCCTTCACCTATAACTGTCAAACGACCAAACACAATCCTAGGAGTCACATTCAACGACACCCTTGTAACGACCACGGTCGTACACGTCAGTTAACGCCAAAATCAAATGATTCATATTACGCTCCATAGCCCACAAAACATGTACCTCTGCTTTATTTTTGAGTCCTCCATCTGAGGAGTCCGTTTTCTCGTCACTTCAAGACGCCTCAGTCCTCCGTTATCCCATTTTCTCTGACCTACTGAAACCAACCTCTCTATATAATGTATTTGAATGTGAGAGAGAACACCTTTGTTTTGAGGCAACTTAGATATGTCTGTTTACAGTGGGAACATTCAAGATCCATTGTGAGTGGTGTTGAACGCTTCAACTGTCCTTATTGTTAGTAAGATGTGTCAAGTAGGCGAGTGTTGAGTGTGCCAGTTAGAGTGGCGTATTTTAGGTCGTCCATGGGGATATCCATGGGTTTCTGATCGCTACTGAAGTTATATTGTTTTGTTGCCCCGACATCAGAGAATCTGATGTTCATAGTTTAGTTAGTGTCAGTTGTCTATTTAAGGAAGTCATTAATCTTCTGAACAGTTCCTGCCAAACTCAAAATTCTCCCAGATTTAACGGCCGTTTGACCGGGGATGTGGTTTGCGGTCAGGCCAATAGAGTTGGGAACGCATATACAACTTCAATTCACCTCTTTACTGACAAACTCAACCTCTGAGTAAATCATAAATATAGATGTAGAAAATTAGCCTGATCTGTGACACTGACGGTCACAGCTAGGTGTCCAACGACTACGGTAAATAGAGGGTCTATTGTTAGTGACATTTATCTTTCTAGTAGGAATATGCCCTCAGGCCCGTATATATGCAGGCGCGCGAGGGGAAATCACTCCTTCTGTGATTTCTCCTCCACGTCTACAGGTATGTTCACGTGTGTTCCACGCCGCCATATTAACTCAGTTTAACTTAGTCATTTTTGCGAATATCAGTGTTCATGTTTTAACATAGTACCTTCAGTGCCAATTAAGTCAAGTAAAGCAGAGCTCTAGCTGTTGTCTGAACCGGTGCCAGACGTATGTTTTGTATAGTGAAGTTAAATATTCACGCTTCTGTGATTTCTCCTCCACGTCTACAGACGCGGATGTGTTAGCAACTCTCCTGAGGGTCGATAGCTACCTATGGGCAAGATGGTTCTTGAAGACTGTCTCTAAGAGGGCGCATTTAGAATCCCAGGACACGATTCCCCCGGGAAGCGCCCTCACCACTCTGCCAGTTTGTAACGAGTCAACCTCCCTGAGTGCACTGTGGGGTATGGGATTGTTTGGTGTTCACACTCAGGATGGAATGGAGAAAGGAAACTCACAATGTGCTCTCTATATACATGTTGTATTGAATGTACAATGCAGCTTGGTGCTGGGAAGGCTGCGTGGTTACAAGCGTGATGTAGAGAGAGCTGGTTGGTGAGGATGCTCACAGGAGGACAGCTTGTGGGTCGCCATGCTCGCCAGCGGGAGAGAGGACCGCCAGGCAGGCGGAGGTGGAGTTGCTGGCTGTGGCTGTTGGTAGAGAGGGAGAGCGAGAGAGCGAGAGGCAGATCACCGCGAGGTCAGGTCTTAAATAGCGGGGGTAGGCGTGGCTTAGTAGTTGACCCCCGCTCCGTGGTGTATGGCGGCGCTGGTTGACCTAGGTCACGAGGCACACACTGGGGAATAGGTGGGGTCGGCTAGGTAGCGACAAACAGCGTTTGTAGGGGAGAATTCCACTACAGTACTCCCCCTTCCCTCCAGGCTGTGTAGGAGACTTGTTGTCTGCAGAGTTGCATAGCACATGTGAGGCAGAACGGGCGGTGCGTGCCTCATGTGAGACAACGGCGATGGCGTGGATGAGCCGGTCGCTGGCGACAACTGTCTAGATACACAATATCTGTGGGAGTAGAGAGGGAGAATAAGTGTGTGTGGAGGCGATGAATGTTGTGCTTCCCTCACGGCAGGTACAGAGTCGCCAGATGCGCCTGCTGGGGTGTGTGGGCCTGAGTCAGGAGCAGGGGCTGTGTCAGCAGCAGCGGATGAGGGCTCGTGACAGCAGCTGGGTCCACGACAGCAGCAGGGTGCAGGACATTAGCAGGGAGTACCTGAGGGAGAAAAGAGGGGTGTGTGGGTCCGCACTCAGGAACAGAGGCCGCGTCAGGGCGGCGGGGGTTACTGCTGGGCCGGGGTCGGCGTCTGAGGCAGGACGGGTGTGCTGGGGTCGGTAGGACGTGGTGCTTGGGGCAGGAAGAGGAGCTGGTGTCTGCTTAGAGTAGCAGAGCTGCTCTAGGGTGTCTGACCTGCGGTGTAGAAACTGTAGTTGTAGAGTCGATGACAGCTGCTTCTGGGTGGATAAGCCAGTCTTCCATGTTGCTTGAAGACTGGGAGCGTGATCAGTTTCTCCTCCATCCTGTGTGAGTGCGAATCTCCGGGAGTCACCATTTGTGGGGTATGGGATTGTTTGGTGTTCACACTCAGGATGGAATGGAGAAAGGAAACTCACAATGTGCTCTCTATATACATGTTGCATTGAATGTACAATGCAGCTTGGTGCTGGGAAGGCTGCGTGGTTACAAGCGTGAAGTAGAGAGAGCTGGTTGGTGAGGATGCTCACAGGAGGACAGCTTGTGGGTCGCCATGCTCGCCAGCGGGAGAGAGGACCGCCAGGCAGGCGGAGGTGGAGGAGGTGTTGCTGGCTGTGGCTGTTGGTAGAGAGGGAGAGCGAGAGAGCGAGAGGCAGATCACCGCGAGGTCAGGTCTTAAATAGCGGGGGTAGGCGTGGCTTAGTAGTTGACCCCCGCTCCGTGGTGTATGGCGGCGCTGGTTGACCTAGGTCACGAGGCATACACTGGGGAATAGGTGGGGTCGGCTAGGTAGCGACAAACAGCGTTTGTAGGGGAGAATTCCACTACAGCACCTAGCGAGCGAGCCTTCAGCTTGGCGGTCGCTGTAAACAACTGTGCCCGCTGACTCCGTCATATGATCATGGTCTACCTACTGCTCTTGGTTATATGTATGGAGCCGTATTAATATCCATGCTTAGGGATGACTAGCAGAAATATAGTGATCCCAGGTTAAGTATTGAACCCCTGAATGAGAGTTCAAGGTACCAGGTAGTTCCTTGTGAAATGATAAGAAATATGGTTTGTTACTAATTGTGGAATTGCCCAGTGTGTTATGTATTCATCTGTAGTACCCATGAAAGAATAACCTGAGAGTGTAACGGGCCGAGTTTTCTCTTTTCAATAATTTACCATCCAGCTATTCTTTTCTGTTAGTATTCTATTTACTCATATACTTATTTGTTCTATGTAGCCTTCTTCCAATGAGTACCCTGTTTTATATACTTATTCTTCTTCCATTCTTTACTTATATATATTTATTCTTATATTTTCTTACTTATATTCTTACATGTTCTTTATCTCTTTTCATTTCCTTTCATATAGATTGTATTCTCAGTTTCAATGTTCTTACCTTTCTGAAGTTTACTTTGTTTTATGTCTATTCTTATACATGGGTTAGTCTGGGGAACCATGTTATTCTTAGTACAACACTTTTTATACTTACAAAGTGTAGCTGCCACCACCCAGACTTTTCATTATATAACAGAACTCATGGAAGGGTTTTGGGTAGTGTGGTAGATGTATAGGCACGTGAGTAAGTATTATTTTCTGGGAACCAATGTTTAGAAGGAGTAGAGTGGTGATACTCAGATTACTAATTCAATGTGTATTAATACAGTGAGTGGAGAAGATGCATCTTAGATTCACGCAGGCTAAACAGAACCGCTAAAGAGAAAGTTAGCTTCTCTAATTAGCGGTTAGCGGATTAGCGGAACCGTGCCCACCACTGACAGTGATCAGAGAAACTTATGACTGTGTTCGACGAGTGCAATATGTGAGGGGAGTATCCCTAATTACCGTTTTAAGTTAAGTGGATATTCCCACGCTATGAACATTGACACGTGGCTTTTGTTTCAGAGTTAGTGTCACTTGTACCCGGATTACAGTTGTGAGTTAATGATATCGCCCAATTAATTTCCCCAGGAACTGTCAAACCTGAGCAGTACTCTAGTATGTAATTTAGGATTAAGATATGTATTTATAAGGCATAAGGTCACAATTAATAGGAAAGTGTTCAGGTGAGAACCATAAGAAATCAAAGTGAAAAGTAAAGGTTGGAAACTGTAGCCCTAGTTAGTGAGAGCGGGCCGGGACAGTGCCCTCAGTGGCGCCTGCTTTTTCACCAACACAGGTCAGTGAACTTCATCGTGCTATATTCAGCCCTAAAAAAGACTTATATAGCAGTTTTTACAGCTTAAAACCTTGCCTGATGCTATAAAGTGAAGTAGCAATGTGTTAGGGTGGGTGATAATGGCCCATCAGGCATTATTTCTCAGTGGCGCCTGCTTTTTCACCAACACAGGTTCCATGCATTCTGAACGTCACCAGAGCGGCGGCCATTACTCCTGTGAGAGCCACACCATGTGAGGTGACTGTTCGCCGTTGTGCTACTCCACTGTGCACCTGTGGATTCCGGGCATATCACCACCCAGGAGTAGGAACACATAATGGAATGCTTGAGAAGCTCCGCGGTCGTCACTTGGAGCGACCTAGAATACCAGGCGTAGAAACAGTACTAGTATGTTTACTGGTGGAGTACCCCTCTCTACCCACCAAGGACAGTGTGCGAACGAGGTGCCTCATATGTGTACCTAGAAATAACAAGGAGTTCCATACTTGTAGGTGTGGAGTGCAACCAGGATGTGATGAGATGGTGCTACAAGGTGGTGAGATGCTGCTGTAAGGGGGTGAGATGGTGCTGTAACACCTTACAGCATATAAATTATTAGGGTCTTATAAGAAGGTCGTTCAGATATCTAGACGGTCCGTCCATCCTAACGATCTTCAAGAGTGAAGTGCTTCCCCATCTGGAGTACTGTCACCCCGTCTGGTCCCCGAGATATGCTAGGGTCTGTCAGTTGGTTGAAAATGTTCAAAGGAGGGCCACCAGACTGATGCCTGCCCCTAGGCACCTCAGCTACCCTGAGAGATTGGAGCGCCTGAACTTGCCTAGCTTATACTATAGAGATGTGACCGATCGCCCAAGCGGGTAACGAGCCGATCAATGGTTAAGAGGATACAAGTAAAAGTATGGGATGCCTTCGTACTGGCAGACTCGACATTCACTTACTTAACCAGTGTTATTAACAATAAGGATAATTAAAGCTTTCAACATCACTCACAAAGGATCTTGTATGCTTTAACTGTAATCAGACATATCTAAGTTGACTCAAAACAATGGTGTCCTCTCTCATATTCAAATTCACTTTATAGAGAGGTTGGTTTCAGGAAGACAGAGAAAATGGACGGCACCCTGGTTTGGGAGCGAAGAGAAAACGCACTCCTCAGATGGGAAACTCAGTAGAGAATGCATAGCTACATGTTGTGTCGGCTATTGAGCATAATATGAATAGTCTGATTTTACATTAAATAACGTGTACGACCGTGGTCATTACATATGAACCACTGTCCTGCGTGGCAGTGAGAAATGATACTGTAATGGATCTCTCCCCTACAACTACATCCGCATTCCAATGCGACAGTATCCTAGCAACCAGCCAACTGCTCAGGGGGGGGGGGGGGGGTCACCAGCTGCGACGTCTACCCTAGCAACGGAGTCAAGAAACCGGTGAGTTCCCACGGGTTTACTTCTGGCTGCTTCTTATATTTGCTCGCAGTCTCTCCATTGAAATTCCTTCTTCTCTAAGTTCCTGAACACACAACACCTCCTCCAAGCAAGCTCCTCGCTCTCCAGCTCTCATTCAACCTGGAGGCCAGCAACATGCAACATCCCCTCTAACGAAGCTTCTGCACAACTACCTCCTAAAACACGCTACTCACTGAACCCGTCTTCTGAGCAAGCTCCTCACCACATGGCATCTCCAGCACCAGACTGCCTTGTATATAATATATTTTATATGAGAAAACCACTACCTAGAGTTTCCATCCATCTATCCTGAGTGCTAGACAACATAATATCACTAAACCCTTCAATTGGTGACCCCCGGAAAAATGCACTCACACAGGATGGAAGACGGACGGATCTCTCTACCGACTTTCAACAATCCTCATCTGCTCACAAGCTACTGACGAGCAAAAGTATGGTGCCCTGCTCTCCTCCTTGCCCACGGAAGTCGCCATGCATGTATCACGGACTACTTCCAACCCTCCAGAAAATAACAAATTCGCCACCCTGCGGGACGCCTTAAAAACGCATTACCGAACCGATCCTGTGCCAGCTTCATGCACAAAAGCTCCCCACACAAGTACGTATCACCCTGTCCGCAGTAGATTACCCGACGACACTTGAACTTTACGCAACTGCGGCAGATAGGATATTCAACGAATACACTGCTGTGTGCCATGCTGCCGTAAACCACTCAGTGGTTACACCTCCACTCAGCCCCGGTTTCACCAACCTGATCAACGCTCCTCAGAGAAGTAGCATTCCACCGGACAAGCAAGACATCAGGGACCTGTTGCAAACTTTGAACCGCAGGATGAACACCATTGAATAGCTCTGCTCCTCCATGCCTGCTTCTTCTCCTGTTCCTGCTCCACACTCTATGTCCTACCAGCCCCAACACCCCCGTCCTGCCCCAGACCGCACCGCCAGCCCCCAGCACAATGTACCTACCTTCTGTTGGTACCATCAACGTTTTGGCGCTAAAGCTGTGAGGCTCCCTGCAACTACACGGCGAAGCAACATCTATGGAGACTGGTAGGCGCCATAACCTCCGCCACTATCAAGCAACACATCACACGCCTTACTTCTGACCTTGACCACTTCACTCCTGCTGCCCGTCACGACCTACTACAAACATTACATCAGGCGGTTTCTGCATTCAAGGCTACTGCACCACGCCAGCCTTCCCACCGCCCTGAACACATTCATCCAACACCTCCTCCGCTAGTCTACCCACCATTGCCACTTAGAGCACCACCTCGCCCACAACATTTCTGCATACCCTCTTTTCATCCTCAGGTACCTACTGCTCCTGACGACCCCGCAGCCGGCCCTAATGACCCAGATACCCCACCCGGCCCCCCTCCACCTGCGGCGATAGAAGCACCACATTCCTCGCCAGTACAACCTTCTCCTATCCACAACCCTCCTTCTCCCTCTGCTTCTCCCACAGATCTCGTGCCTTCAGACAGAGTTGTCTCCGGCAGCGGCCGACTGATCCACACCCCTGCCCGTTATGTCTCACATGTGAGATACAACCCTGCCTACAACAAGTCTTTTGCAGCGCCCGGAGGGGAGGGGGAATATTGTATTGGATCTCTCCCCTACAACTACATCCGCATTCCAATGCGACAGTATCCTAGCAACCAGCCAACTGCTCAGGGTGGGGGGGTGGGGGTCACCAGCTGCTACGTCTACCCTAGCAACAGAGTCAAGAAACCGGGGAGTTCCCACAGGTTTACTTCCGGCTGCTGTGTTTATAAGCTCGAAGTCTCTCCATTGAAATTCCTTCTTCTCTAAGTTTCTGAACACACAACACCTCCTCCAAGCAAGCTCCTCGCTGTCCAGCTCTCATTCAACCTGGAGGCCAGCAACATGCAACATCCCCTCTAACGAAGCTCCTGCACATCTACTGTAGTGAACTCCATCCCCTGCAAGGGACGACTGAGCCCCAGCGCCTACCAGCTAATCAGCGTACAGCCAGCGGTGTCGGTAGACCTACTCTCCAGCGCGAAAGCACACGTAGCAACGCTAGGACCAGAGTGCCGGTGGCCTCCTCCTCTGTGATTGGCCCTCTCGCTACGCTCACCCCAAATCCTGATCCTCGTAAATTGTATAAATACGGCCATGCCTGGACAGGGCCCCCACCGCCTACACACCAGCCCCACAAAGAACCTTCGTGTGGGGAACCCAAAGGCCAAAACAACAAAGACAACCTCCTCAGCCAGTCAACACCCAAAGTGCAGCCCAGTTTCCTGGCCTCACTACGGCCACACCTCAGCCACCCAAGCAGCAGACAACGACAACCACGAGAAAGACAAAAGAAGCACACACCAAGGCACCAGAAGGAATGATACACGTATCAGACCTAGCCAAGGTACTGACAACCTTCGCGGAGGGCCTAGCCGGACTACTGGGCCACAAGATCCAACCCACACAGCTCCAAATACTCATGGGGAGCGTCCTCGGGCAACTCGCCACAGCTCCAGCCACCTCAGTGGAGGAAGCCACGCCGGTCCTCACACGAGTGACAGCCGAGGTACACTCTACACCGAAGAAGGCCACCAGAGAACCCAAGACACCGACAGCTCCCAGAAAGAAACTGGACGTTTCAACTCCCCTGAACCGAACCACGGCCCAGAAGGCTAAAACCACAGAACACGAAGATATGAACCTGATCCAGTTGGAATCGAACTTGGACATCTCCATCGAGGACCACCAGAAGTCCTCGATGAAACAGTGGTGGAAGACATCAGCACCCTGAACATCCTAACATGGAATGCTCAGGGCATCAAAAACAAGAAACACCTCCTACAAGAAGCAGCAGCCAAGGACAAGCTTGACATTATACTGCTACAAGAAACACTTCTACAAGAACACCACTGTTTCAAATTCAGTGGTTACAAGACATACAGGAGGCATTTCACGCAGGCGTCAACAAGAGGATGTATGATCCTGGTCAAGTCAAGCATACCCTCCGCCGATGTCACGCAGCAATTTCCATGTGGGGAAAACATCGAGACACAGGCCATCAAAGTAACCCTCCAAGAACGGGAATTAACTGTTCACAACATCTACAAGAACCCAAGGGGCTCACTGGAGGTAACTCAATTATTTGCTTCGGCCGCTGACCACGCCACACTCATAGGAGGGGATTTCAACGCACATCATCCCTTCCTAAGCTCGGCAAGCCCCACAAATGAAGACGGCCTACACCTATACACCACCTTTCAAGATACACCCGAGATCTGCCTCCTGAACACCGGAGAGCCCACCCACACTAGGGGAGGAAGGCTAGATCTAACCTTCGTCTCCAGTGCACTACAGCCTTCGGCCTCCTGGCAGATACACCCCACGCTGACCAGCGACCACTTCGCCACCCTAACAACGCTGAAGGTGAACAAACTCCCCACTCCGCCCCCCCCCCCCCCCCCCCCCCGAGATGGAGATACAATACCCAAAAGGCAGATTGGGGACTCTTCAAGAAACACCTGGCTAAGTGGCGCGAAAAATCACAGCCGGCCGGCGCAGCACCCGTGGATGAGACAACCCTCCACCACCAATTGGTCGAGGCGTTTCACCAAGCGGCAGAAGAGGCTATCCCAAAAACAAAACCCACATCAAGACAGTACAATGATTACTGGTACTACTGTCCCAGGGTGAAAGAACTCAACCACAGAGTGAACATAGCCCGAAGAAACTACAGGAGACATCCCACGGCAACAAACAGACATCTCCTGCAAGTCATAGTTAAGGATACCAGGGAAGAGAAGGAAGAAATAAAAAACGCAAGCTGGCTCAAGTGGTGCTCCGAACTGAACGAGCACACCTCCCTTGGCAAGATGTGGGCCCAGATCCGAAGGGCATCTGGGAAGGCAACACCACCACCACCAACCCATCCCAACCCAGAAGAGGAAGCCGAGAGACTTGCAAAACTGTTCTCTGACCGAGCAGCAACGAAAAACCTCCCGAGACAGGCGGAGGAGACACAACGGCGTCTGCGACAGGTCAGACTCCAGATGATCGAAGAGGCCTGCAACAGCGAAGATGACACTGACAGACCATTCAACCAGCAAGAACTCCAGAAGTCGCTATAACGAAGTAAGGACACAGCTCCAGGGGTCGACAGGATAACCTACTCCATGCTTTCTCATGCCGGTACAGCCGGACACGAGGCTCTGCTGCAAGCCATCAATGCTTCGTGGACAGCACAAAGACTCCCACCGGAATGGAAGAAGGCAGATATACAGCCCATTCCGAAGCCCAGAGAACCAGACAAACCGAGGCCCATCTACCTTCTCAGCTGCATAGCGAAGACGGGAGAAAAAATGGCTCTCAACCGACTCAAGTGGAAAGTAGGCAGCCCACACCCTCACATCTTTGCTTACACCGAGAACACCGGCACAGGCAACAACATCGCCGAGATACTCAGCACAGTGGACAACAAACCAGCTCTGGTGGTCTTCCTCGACCTGGAGAAAGCCTTCGAACTAGCAAGTCCATTGGCCATTACAACTACGCTCGCTAAAAAAGGCGTCAAAGGAAGGTTGCTGGGGTGGATCCAGAACTACCTCACACAAAGAGAAGCACGAGTACGCTTTCAGGGAGCAACCTCAAGCTACAGGGTCCACGAAAACGGAACCCCACAAGGAGGCATCCTCAGTCCAATGCTGTTCAATGTCCTGATGGAAAATCTAGTCAAACTTCCTTTCAGACAAACAGCCAAGCTCCTATGCTATGCAGACGACTTACAGCTTATAGTAAGAGGATCGAACAGACTAGCCAACACGCACTCCAACTTATAGAAGAGGAGTGCAACAGACTTGGACTCAAGATAAATCCAGCCAAGTCGAAAGCGATGGCCATCTGCACAGACACACCAGACAAGATGCTCTCCATACAAAACACGCGGGTAGTCTGGACCAACGCCCACCAGTGTCTTGGAATCTGGTTTGACCAGAAACTCACCTTCAAGCCGCAACTCGAGTATCTCAGGCACAGGACGAAGAGCAGACACAATATAATGAGGTCGCTCACCAGCAAATCCGCAGGAGCAAACCTTCATGTGCTCAAAGCCTACTACACGGCCGCCATCAGATCGCTGGTAGATTACAGTGTTCCAGCACTCATTGGACTGAGAGAAGACCAAATAGCTAAGCTAGAAGTCATCCAAAACAATGCTCTCAGGACCATGCTCGGAGCACCCATGTGGACCAGAATTTGCAATCTGCAAATAGAAACCGAACTACCACCCCTGGCAGTACGAGTCAAGCAGGTGACAGCCGGTCTCCTCACCAAAATCTGCAGAGCAGACAAGCCCACAGTTGCCAAGATTCGAATCAGTGCCTCCCTCCACCTCGACCACAGAGTGCGAGGGGCCACCTGGTCGCACGAGGCAAGCGAGGTCATCCGACACCTGCAAGCAGAAACACTCGTCAAGAACAACCAAGACACACGAGACAATGGTTACGCTGTTCCTCCACCATGGAGCCCTCCACCAGCCACACTCAAATTTACCGACCTAGGCGATAGTAAAGCCAACCTCCAGAAGGAGGACCTCAAAAAAATAACTCTCGAAGCCATAGCCACCGAGACATCGGCTGATGCAGCATCATACTTCACAGACGGCTCGGTGGACCCAAAACATCATAGATCCGGAGCGGCCTTCTACACCCAAGGTCAGACCCTCCAATGGAGACTTTCCAATGACTGCTCCACCCTACAAACAGAACTGGTAGCAATCTCAAAGGCCCTACAACACGCTGCAACACAACACAACAAGTCCATCATAATTCACACGGACTCGAAATCGGCAATGCAGGCGCTGCAACACAGTCAACCGAGGGACAACGTCCACATCATCACCTCGATCCTCGCACAGCTACAGGAATTCCAAAGCCAAAACCGACCAGTCGTCTTACACTGGATTCCCAGTCATGTAGGGATCGGAGGAAACGATGTGGCAGACGAAGCAGCCAAGGCAGCTACACATTCTAGTAGCGTACACATCCAAGTTCCAGAAAGTGTGCAACAGATCAAGAATCACCTCAGAAAGACTAGCAAGCTTCACATCAAAAAGAGCTTCCTTCATGCACTCAACGCGGGTTCCCAATCAGCCAAATGGTACCTGGCGGCCACAAAAGGGGAACCACCTTTCGCTGAAAAGAAAACTCCAAGACAAACCCAAGTCAGCCTTCATCGACTACGACTAGGGTACAAGTGCTCCTGGCTGTCGTGTTCCCACTACCCTTTATACGTGGGGAGTGAATCCTACCCCAAGTTATTAACAAATAAAGGAACAAATAGGGAACACGGCAATAATTATCCTCACCAAAAACCTACTCAACTAGATGTACTTGAAAAAGTGAGAACAGTTGAAATAAGTGAATCACAAAAGATAATTAATTAATTCAATTTATGTTTTAAAGGGAGTAATGATTAGCAAACCTGAATTTAAGGGAATAAGTAATTGTATAATAAAATAAGAGTGATGCCGGAAGGACGAAAATATACTGTAAGGAGTTAGACCAAACAAATATTACTTAGCATTATTATATTACACAAGACATACGAAATACATATATACAACAATCACTACAAAATGATTATCCCTACCAAACAGGAGATTCCTTACCACCAGGATCCCTTCCTAGGCCTAACTAAACGTGTCACTAATACCTGATACCCCTAGGGCATTGCAGAGACTGGATAAAGCACTAGACAAGGGTCAAGGCTGGAGAATGAATGGACACGTCTACCCTATACCACGTTTTTTTCACTACTGCGGTGGCATGGGTACGCACAGAGAAGCGCGTCCTATCTCGCGTGATCCAGACATTTGCAAGATATTTTATATAATTAATTAATACTCTCTTGATTTGAACTTAACAGAGTAAGACAATGATGCATATTAATAACATACATAAATATACAATTAACCTAAGTAACTAAGAACAATAATAATATAATAAGTACAATTAACAAATTATTAATAGCTTGTGTGAAATGGAAACGTGAACACAAGCCTCACGCTATGCGAGTTCCCGAGCGTCACAGGCACGTGACACCTCCTCCAAAAAAGTGAGCTTACAACCAACTGGAAGCAAAAATGGATATACAGCTACACAGCGAAAGTGATAACTAACACAATTGGTTTAAATCAATATGAAGCAAAATAATTCATAATATAAACACAAAGTACTCAATGACAATAAAACAAAAAATGTAATTTGCATATAGACATAGTTACTAAATAATCAGACTCGAGAAAGTGCATCAGCCAACACGTTCTCTTTTCCGCGGATATGGGAAATGTTCAAGTTATAGGGCTGAAGTGATAGAGCCCACCTCAAAAGTCTTTGGTTGGTATGTTTCATCTTGTCAACAAAAGTAAGTGGATTATGATCAGTGAACACTTGAATGGGATAAGCAGTGCTGCCAATATATACTTTGAAGTTTTCTAGTGCCATGATCAGTGATAAAGCCTCCTTTTCAATGGTGGCATAGTTTCTCTGATATTTGTTAAATTTTCTAGAAAAATAGCACAACGGATGAAGCACTTGATCACTCTCACCCTCTTGCAGAAGCACAGCGCCGGCGCCAAATTCACTGGCGTCGACATGGAGAGTGAACTGTTTCTGGAGGTCAGGTGCAAGTAGTACAGGAGCATTTGCCAGCAGGGATTTAAGATTCTCAAAAGATTCCTGGCAGGCCGTAGTCCACTTGAAGGTTTTCTTGCCACTCAGCAGGTCAGTCATGGGAGAGGCAACGGAGGAGAAGTTTGGACAAAAACGGCGGTAGTACCCCGCCATACCCAGCAACCTCATCACACTCTTCTTATCGCCTGGCACTGGATACTGTTGAATTGCCTCAATTTTGGCTGCTATAGGCTGGACTTCCCCTTGTCCGACCACATGACCTAAGAAAGTGACGTGGGCATGGCCGAACTCAGTTTTGACGAGGTTCACCGTCAGCTTGCTTGCAGCCAGTACGGAGAAGAGGGCTTCCAGACGACTCATGTGATCTTCCCAGGAACTGCTGAAAACGATGAGGTCGTCTAGGTAACAGCGGACACCTTCCAGACCAGACGTGATGAAATTCATGAGGCGTTGAAAGGTTGCAGGGGCGTTCCGCATACCAAACGGAAGGACTGTGAATTGGTACAACCCCTCAGGAGTGACAAAAGCAGAGATGGCCCTGGAGCGTTCAGTCAGTCTTATATGGTAGTAGCCCTGGAGGAGATCCAATTTGGTCACGTACCTTGATTGTCCAAGATCGTCGATCACGTCGTCGATGCGTGGCAAGGGATATCCATCTGGTTCAGTGACAGCATTCACCTTGCGATAATCCACACACAGCCGCATTGACCCATTTGGCTTTGGAACTAGAACAACAGGGGATGCCCATGGACTGATGCTGGGTTCGACGAGGCCCAGCTCTTGAAGACGCTGTACCTCGGCTCGCACACACTCCCGCTTGAAGGCATTAAGACGGTAGGGACGCTGTCGGATTGGCTTGGCTCCCCTGGTCTCAACGTCATGCTCCAGCACTGAACAAGAGAGTGGGTAATCACCAACTATAATAAGATACTCCTGTAATAGAGACTTTATATTATTGGCTTGGTCACTAGAGAGATGACACAACTTAGCACTGGGGTCCTCCAAGATAGTCGAGTTTTCAACTTTTACACTAGACCCATTCATTATTTCAGAAAAACACTGATCTTTATCATCCTTACACTCTGGCACAATGATACAATTTGGCAAGGATTGATCAACACAAGCAACTGCTTTTCCCAGGGTTTCGTTACGAACATGATATGACTTTAAAAGATTGACATGGATAAGGCGTTTTTTCTTACGCCGTTCAGGGGTGCTAATCACATAATTCACGGACCCCTGTTTTTCTAGTACTTCATATGGACCACTGTATTTGGATTTAAAAGGGTGATCATGTAAGGGCAGGAAGGCCAACACCTGCTCCCCCACTTGGAATCCTCTAGGTTTTGCCTTATGGGCCTTATCAAAATGCAGTTTCATTTTCACCTGAGCACACCTTAAGTTGGACTGGGCAAGTTCTACAGCCAGACGCAACTTCTTGAATTGGACCACATATGAAGCTAAGGGCGTCGCGCTCTGATCACTCAACCAACACTCTTTTAACACCTTAAGAGGCCCCCGCGCCTCATGTCCATAGACGAGCTGGAAGGGCGAGAATCCTAGCAACTCTTGTTTACTGTCCCGAACAGCAAACAAAAGCAGGTCAACTCCCTCGTCCCAATCCTTCCCAGTCTCCAGACAGAAGGTGCGCAACATGAGTTTTAGTGTCTGGTGAAACCTCTCTACCACCCCCTGTGACTGAGGGTGATAGGCCGAAGACCTCGACTGCCGGACTCCCAGGGTTTGCATTACCTGATTAAACAACCGGGAAGTAAAATTGGAACCCTGATCTGATTGCACCACTGTAGGAAGGCCTACTTGAGTGAAGAAGTGGGTTAAGGCTTTGATAACATTCTTCGCTGTGATGCGGCGCAAGGGAATGGCTTCAGGATAACCGGTTGCACAATCAATAATGGTTAGCAAGAACTGATGACCACGAGGGGTCTTTGGTGAGGGACCGACACAATCTATGACCACCTTACTAAAGGGCTCTTCAATGACTGGGATAGGCTGCAGAGGGAATGGTTTAACACTGGGGTTCGGTTTCCCCGCTACCTGACAATCATGGCAAGTGCGACAGTAAGAGCTGACGTCTTTCTTCATCCTAGGCCAAAAGAACTGGGATAAAATTTTTGCATAAGTCTTCCTAACTCCTAAATGACCACCCACCCCATCATGAGCGATACTAAGTACGTCCTGCCGTAAAGGTTTGGGAATAACAACTTGATGATGAACTAACCAAGGGTGATTGGCAGGAGAATTGGAGGGGCGGAACTTCCGCATTAATACACCAGACCTAGTGTAGTAGCAATTTGATTCTTGCTCAGCTTCTGTCTCAGTAACTGACCTATTGAGAAAACCTACTAGCTCAGGATCCCCTGCTTGTAGCTCAATAAACTTACTCCTAGTGATGGGAGAGGAACCAAAACTAGTGACATCTGGGTTCCTATCTCCATCAGAACTACTCTGGAGGTTATCTGGTAGTGGGGAATCCTCAAAAAATTCACTGAGACCAAGATCAGTATGGTCCGGCTGGATAAGATTATCCTCGGGCTTCTCACAGTCCTGGAGGGAAACTTCATCAACTTCACTAGTCTCTTCTACCTCTGCACTGCGGCTCATGCTACGGGTCACAGCACACGCAGGGAACAACCCTGGAAGGTCTACTTCTAACTGCACAGTATTATTCTCGGCAGTGGGACAAGATGAGATCACAACATTAGGGAACATCATGTCGCCAACGAGGTCATTTCCTATCAATAGAGAGACCCCTTCAACAGGTAAGCTATCTACTACTCCTAACGTGACATAACCTGACTTTATGGATGACCGCAGGTTCACTTGACAAAGGGGAATACGCGACCCACCCTCAGTGAGACAGGACGTGCCCCGAAGGCGCTCCCGGTTTTAGCAGCCAGGCCGAGTCTGTTTGGCCCTGCCCACTCCCCCTGCTATACCCCAACGCCCTACCAGCCTTACTACACCAGGATCGATTAAGCAAAACATTCTAGTGATTAGTGAACGATTGATTACGGAGCAGTGCAATAAGTGATTACCATACAGTGCTCGATAGTGCACCCCAAGGAAAAGTCAGACAGTGGGCACTTTATCGGTCACCTTTAAAGTGCCAGTGACAAGGACCACCGCGGTGTTTACATATATCGTGATAACTGTGTCGGCGACCCCAAGCACCAGGGACAAAGACCACCGTCTTTACGATTGACAAATCTTAACAGATGTCTACCAGTGTCCCTCAAAGTGCCGCCAGTGACAAACACTTCCGTCCGCCCACAACATATATCAACAGATGGCCACCAATCACTTACTCCCGACGCACTCTGTACCATCTAAAGCGTGGGAACGGTTATCCTGAGGGCAGTGTTATCGCGCTACTCAAGTCACTGAACATATTCCACGCGCGGAGCCGTAGACAAGGCCGTCATGCACATAAGCCCATTAGAACCGTAACCTCCACTAGGAAACCGGAGAAACCCACCCCTGACAGACCATACCACCACACTGAAGTTCCACGGATATGGTATGATCTCCCGTCTTTACTGCTATCCAACGTCACTTCCCTAGCTAACAAGTTCGACGAGCTGGCAACTACAGTCAGGTCAACCGCCGCGAGCGTCGTTGCCATATGTGAGGCTTGGCAAATTGTGCCTGAAACATGTCATATTGAGGGATATCAACTCTTTCATCACCTTCGTTCACAAAGACGCGGAGGGGGCGTTGCCCTCTTCTGTCAAGATGACCTACGCCCGTCACACCTGGATGTTCAAGTCCCAGCAGATGTGGAAGCATTATGGGTACGTGTCGTGTTACGGGCCCACCCACGCAACACCGCCTCCATTATAATCTGTGTGGCATACCATCCGCCTCGATCACCCACCAGAGACACTCTTATCAATCATCTCATCACCACCTCAGACCACCTCAGAGTTAGGTACCCATGTGCCAAGTTAGTATTATGTGGGGATTTAAATGAAATTGACACCACTGATATCCAGGACCAGCTATCACTATCACAAGTCCCACACACGGTCAAAATACCCTTGACCTTATCTTAACTGACTTAGCGGACCAGTACCAACCACCTCAACCAATGCCTCCTATCGGGTGTAGCACACACTTATCAGTGCTCTGGTCCCCAGCTGCCACTCCCACTCAAGTACAGAGACCCTACATCAAGACCTACAGGCCGATTACTGACTCTGCAGTGCGCCTCTTCGGGCAGTGGATAGTTCACCATCCCTGGACTGAAGTACTTAGCGTGGATGACGTGGAAACCAAATGGATAAATTATACCAACACCACCACGCAAGCTCACCACCACTTCTTCCCCGAGAAGTCCGTCAGATCTCACCCAGCTGACTTGCCCTGGATCACACCTCGGATCAAAAGACTTATGCAACAGAGAGACAGAGCCTTTCATCTCAATGACCACATCCACTACAGGTCACTTCGCAACCGAGTCATCCGCGAAATACGCACTGCAAAGAAGTCCCACTACCCAACCAAATTACAACACCTGAAGCAGACCAACATCAGTCAATGGTATGGTAAGCTTAAAGAACTCTGTGGACTAAACAATAAGACACATCCCCTCCCCTTCCTTAGCCATCTCACTAGTGTTGACGCAGCTGAGCAAACAAATAACCATTTCGCTACTATATGCCAGACGCTCCCACGGCTTGACACAACCACTCTCCCTGCTTACCTACCAGCCCCCCTTCCCACTGACTTAGTAGAAGAATTTGACGTAGCAAAACGCCTGGACAAACTAAAATTAAAACGCTCTACCACCCCCATTGACTTACCAATGAAACTCTTCAAGGAGTTCTCCCCGGAGCTTGCTAAACCCCTCTGCTCCATCATCAATGCTTCTCTCAGTCAAGCCAGATGCCCAGCTGACTGGAAAACCTCTTATGTATCACCAGTGCCCAAGTCAACCAGCCCACAATCCTTAAATCAGCTACGACCTATTGCAATCACCCCAATACCCAGCCTAATCTGTGAAAGTTTTGTGTTCGAGTGGGCTTATGCTGATATTGCAGGAGTCGTAGACCCTCAGCAATTTGGCAACATGAAAACTTCCTCCACCACTCACTGTCTTGTCAGCTTTCTCGATTACATATACCGCCATCTCGAGAAACGAAAAACGTCTGTAGCTGTCGCCTTCATTGATTTCAATAAAGCGTTCGACCTAGTCGACCACAATATAATCATCAACAAAGCTATTGACCTCGGGCTTCGAAGAAGCCTCATACCATGGCTTACAGACTTCCTCAGTGACCGACGCCAAGCTGTACGCTTCCGAGGGGCTGTCTCCACCTTTCAGTCACTCACCTGTGGCGTCCCCCAAGGCACCAAGATGGGACCACTCTGCTTCCTTATGCTCATCAATGATGCCCTAAGAGAAACCCCTGCTCGCTGGAAATATGTCGACGACTCCACCATTGGGATCAGCGTCAACAATTCTGCTCCCAACTATACCGCCCTTCAGGATTTATTGAACAGTCTCCAAAACTGGGCCACCAACAACCATGTCACCATCAACCATACCAAGACCATGGTTATGCACATCAACCTCTCCTCCGACATTGTCCCACCTCCTTCCATTACTCTAGGTCCGAACACACTCCAGGTTGTAGATTCCACGAAGCTCCTCGGCGTCACCATAGACAACAAACTAAATTGGAAACCACACGTCAATGAAGTTGCCAAATCCTCCAGTTTCCGTCTCCACCTCCTCCGCCGACTCAAGTCCCTCGGAGTTCCTGCACAAGAGCTCCTCAGTGTTTACACAACATTCATACTTCCCAAGCTCACCTATGCCTCCCCCACCTGGTCTTCCTCCCTAAATGCCACACAACGTAAACACCTAGAAAAAGTGCAAAAGAGGGCATGCAAGATTATTCTCTCCCCCTCCTACTCCACATATCAAGAAGCGCTCAACACACTGACCCTTTCGACTCTCACTGACCATCACCACGACCTCATCTGCAAATTTGGTAAGAAGCTTCTACACCATCCCCGACACCGGCTCCTACTACCACCTGAGATCCCTTGTCCGAGAATTGCTGTGCGACACCACAACCGCATCCAGCCCATACGTGCACAAACTGATCGCTATAAGAACAGCCCAGTCCCAACCATTGTAAAAATTATCAATAACTTGTAATACTGCAACACTGTCACTATGTTGAAATGAACTGTAGTTTGAGCTTTTCCCCATCTAAGTTATTATATGTCTTATTTGTGTCACTTATGTTACTTGTATATTATTTGTAATTCGTAACCCATTCCCCAAATATGTAACTGTATATTTTCAGCCTTCTGGCTGCCAAGCTCTTTCAATAAACCGTTAATTATTATTATTATTATTATTATTAAACCGTTCACAAGCACCCAGCTACCAGTATAGCATGAATCCAGGAATGGAGCAGCTTCTTTAGTAACAAGAGATAAGGCTGAGCCTGTGTCTCTCAAGAGTTTAACAGAAATGGGTTGACTGAATTGATCCAAAGCTAAGGAACCAGGAGAACAAAATGGTTCAAAGGTTGATATCATAGAAGAGGGGGAAGCATTCAGGGCAACAGTCTGACTGAGGGCAGTGACACAGGGCTCCAATAATTTCTCAGATTGCTCGGCCACCCTGACCAAAAGAGTGGGGGATCCTTGGTGAGAGGAATTTCTTTTCTATAACTTGAGACAGTCGCTGATGACATGTCCTGGCTTCTTACAGTACCTGCAACTAGAGTTTCTCTCACCAGTAGGAGTGGATCCACCTGTCCCATGGACCATGGGCTCACCCGGGGTAGATGATGCAGAACCTGAGGGTCGGGTCGGTATGACAAGAGGCAGGGACCCCGATGTAGATGTTGGTGTGGGCCGCTTGAAGGAAGTGAAGGACTGGGACATGGGAGCATAAGACCTGGAATTTACATTTCTATTAGTTAAGGAATAATGGTCAGCCACTGGACCAGCATCAGCCAGGGTACAGATACCTCTCTGATCCAAGTGTGCTCGAATGTCGCCTGGGATACACTTTTTCACCTCCTCTAGCAGGATTAGTTCAACAAGCTTGTCATGTTCCACATGGGCAGACTGACTTTCAATCCACCTCCGACAAAGAACCTGTTTCTGCCTGAAGAACTCCACAAATGTTTGTTTGTCAGTCTTCCGGCAGTTACGGAACTGTTGCCGGTAGGCTTCAGGAACAAGTTTATAAGCGCTCAAAACCGCAGACTTAACAAGGGCATAGTCTAGACATTGATCCTCAGAGAGGGCAGAAAACACATCTAATGCCTTACCTGTGAAAGATCTATAAATAAGTTGAGACCATTGAGAAACAGGCCACTTGTTAAGTCGGGCAATTTTCTCAAAAAGAGAGAAGAATTTGTCTGGTTCTTCCTCATTAAATTTAGGAACACTGTTGAGACATTTGTCTAAACTGAATGTTGAAGTATTACTACCTTGAGCCAAATCTCGTTGTTTGAGAGTTTCCAGCTCCACCTCGAGTCTTTTGAGTTCAACTTGTAAGGCCAAATTACTTGGTGTAACAATTTCCTCTGAATTTCCCGACGGTTGGGCTATGATTTCATTGCCAATAAGGTAGTTGAGGACAGCCTCTTCTAACCTAGACTTATTCATGGAAGAGCGGCCTTCTACTTCATAATAATCAGCGAGGGATTGCCACTCTGCCTTAGTAAGCCCCTTCAGTACTTCGTCTGAAGGTGAAGCCAAAAAGCTTTCCAGGTCAAACATGTTGAACTCAAAATCGAGTAGCGAAAAAAAAGTAACAGTGGCAGCTAAGCTAACTAGCTAGCTAATTAATAATATCAAAATGCAATAAACTGTGAAACACAGCAAGGGATTAACCAAACACCTGGTACACAAGATAAGGGTTAACTCACCAGTAGCGTAAGCAATAACAGGAGCAATATAAATGAACACTGTGAACACAGCAACTTGCATCCAAAAATACTTAGCGATGAAACAACACCTGGCGAGCAACAACACTTGATACGACAACAATGGTGGTTAGCTCCGGGACAGGCCCCCACTTGTCGTGTTCCCACTACCCTTTATACGTGGGGAGTGAATCCTACCCCAAGTTATTAACAAATAAAGGAACAAATAGGGAACACGGCAATAATTATCCTCACCAAAAACCTACTCAACTAGATGTACTTGAAAAAGTGAGAACAGTTGAAATAAGTGAATCACAAAAGATAATTAATTAATTCAATTTATGTTTTAAAGGGAGTAATGATTAGCAAACCTGAATTTAAGGGAATAAGTAATTGTATAATAAAATAAGAGTGATGCCGGAAGGACGAAAATATACTGTAAGGAGTTAGACCAAACAAATATTACTTAGCATTATTATATTACACAAGACATACGAAATACATATATACAACAATCACTACAAAATGATTATCCCTACCAAACAGGAGATTCCTTACCACCAGGATCCCTTCCTAGGCCTAACTAAACGTGTCACTAATACCTGATACCCCTAGGGCATTGCAGAGACTGGATAAAGCACTAGACAAGGGTCAAGGCTGGAGAATGAATGGACACGTCTACCCTATACCACGTTTTTTTCACTACTGCGGTGGCGTGGGTACGCGCAGAGAAGCGCGTCCTATCTCGCGTGATCCAGACATTTGCAAGATATTTTATATAATTAATTAATACTCTCTTGATTTGAACTTAACAGAGTAAGACAATGATGCATATTAATAACATACATAAATATACAATTAACCTAAGTAACTAAGAACAATAATAATATAATAAGTACAATTAACAAATTATTAATAGCTTGTGTGAAATGGAAACGTGAACACAAGCCTCACGCTATGCGAGTTCCCGAGCGCCACAGGCACGTGACACTGGCAGATGATCGGAAATGACGTCATGGATTGCACCTACTGTCAGGAGCCAGCAGCCAACCCACTTGAACACTATCTCCTCGACTGCGAGGTCACACAAAGCCTCCGAAACAGAACTCAAATCTCCCAAGAAACACACACAACACCAGCGGCCACTCTAACCCGAAAGGCCCATACAGACCACATTCACCACCTACTCCGGGTCATCACACGATACCCACCACCCAGATAGCTTAGAAAGCATCCTCTCCCAGCAAGTGCGGACCCCAGTTCGGGGGGCGCGCCACTCCGAAACTGACCACGTCCAAGAGTGGGGGTTGGTGGTAAGCGTCCACTGATCGGGGGTCCGCTCACACTTGCAACCTGCAGTATCCTTCCAATCTGCAGGTGGGACCACCTCTAATCCCAATCCGGTCTGGCTGCTCCTGGAGCTCCAGCCGGAACCACCAAACGGGCCGCCTATAGGCAAAGGCCCGTGTCGGACTACGGTCCGACAATCTCAACAACAACAACAACGACAGGGAGACCATTCTACTCTGACCTGCAGGACCAGCAAGCTCTCTCTCCAGCGCCTCACCACCCAGCTTCCTCAGAGAGCTCCTCGCCCTACAGGAATTCTGAGCAAGCTACACCTCACCTAGTAACTCCTTAGCACTACTCTGTACAACAATATATATACAGAAAACGCATCGTGAGTTTCTATTCTACCTCATTCCTGGGTGTGAGATATCTACATGTACGTACGTTGTGTGGCCATACAAAGAGATAATAGACATCTAAAGATAATTGACTACTGGCCGCAATACAGTACGCTGCAATTGGTGACCCTCGGAGCTGTGAACACCACACTCCCTCTGCTGCTGCTGCTTACTACCGGAGCTGTGAGGATCGCTGCCTGCTGCCAGCCCAGGCCAACCGCCATACCTGCTACTCCACATCTCACGACCGTAAGGTTTATAAGGCATTAGTCTGTTCTCCCCACTGGAGATGTGATTGACTCACATCACAGCTGGAGAGCAACTAGTGTGCGATATTTCAAACGTGGTTTGAGCTCTTTTGCCTATTCTCCTATTTTTCTTTTGTTTTTTTAGTTCTGGCCTAAGGACCTGCACCCTAAAAAGTGTATTCGTCCCGAAGTCCCCCCTGCAACTGTTCACCTCTCTCCCAGGAGATTGTGAACACGGAAGGGGGTTGGAACAAGCTCCCATCCCTCATCCTTCCCTAACAGATTTGACGCACTCCCACAAGAATGGACGGACGGATCTCTCTACCACCCTTCAACCACAACGTCGAGGACTGGTTAGTTCATGTGGAAGCAGCCCTCGTCGGCTCACAAGTGACTGACGAGCAAAAGTAGGCGCCCTGCTCTGTGCCTTGCCCATGGAAGTCGCCACGCAGGTCTCACGGACCATTGCCAACCCTCCAGTTATCAACAAATTCGCTAACCTGCTGGATGCCTTGGGTTCGCGTTATCAACAGACCACCCCCAATCTCCTGTAAGACCTATCCTCTATCTCCCTCGGAAACTCAACCCCAGGACGTCTCTGGGAGGAGATGTGTAGGCTGAACTCCCGTCACACAGACAGACTCCCCGACTCTATCCTGCGCCAACTTCACGCATAGAAGCTCCCCACAATGGTGCGCGTCACCCTGTCTGCAGTAGATTACTCTGCGACACCAGAGCTCTACGCACCCTCGGCAGACAGGATATTCAGCGATTGCGCTGCTGCAGGTCTCGCCACTGCAAACAGCCCAACGACCACACCAGTACTTACTCCGGAACTTGTAAGCCGGGTCATCAACCCTCAGCAGAGCAATACCTCACAAGACATAAAGGATCTGTTGCAGACTTTGAACCGCAGGATGGACACCATTGAACAGTTCTGTTTCTCCAGGCCTGCTGCTGGGCCTGCTCCTAGCTCACGCACTGCGCCCTACAATCCCACGCCTGCTACCGGGCCTGTTCCTGGCTCACGCACCACGCCCTACAATCCCCGACGCGCATTTCCTGCCCAGGAATCCGCCGCCAGTCCCCAGTACAACGGATCTACCCTATGCTGATATCAGACGTTTCAGCGCCAATGCTCAACACTGTGAGCCCCACTGCACCTACCCGGGAAACGGCAACAACGGGGATTGGTAGACGCCTCAGCCCCCGTTCCGTTAGGCGTCGCACTACTGCACATCACCGACCGCACCTCCGGCACGAAATTCCTCATCGACACAGGTTCATCGGTCAGCATTATCCCTCCCTCACTACAAGACACGTCAAAGCAACCCTCTTATGACCTGTTCGCTGCCAATGGTGCCCCCATCGCCTTAGACCTCGGTATGCCTAAGACTATGCGTTGGTTATTCGTGATCGCAGACGTGCCTCAACCCATTCTTGGCTTCGACTTCCTCACCTTCCACAAGCTTGGCGTCGACCCAAACCATCTATGCCTCATCCATGAGCCTACAGCACGCAAGATCCAGGGTTCTCGTGCCAAACACACCGACACTATTGTAACGACCACGGTCATACACGTCAGTTAATTCCAAAATCAAATGATTCATATTACGCTCAATAGCCCACAAAACATGTACCTCTGCTTTTGTTTTGAGTCCTCCATATGAGGAGTCCGTTTTCTCGTCACTTCAAGACGCCTCAGTCCTCCGTTATCCCATTTTCTCTGACTTACTGAAACCAACCTCTCTATAAAATGAATTTGAATGTGAGAGAGAACACCCTGGTTTTGAGTCAGCTTAGATATGTCTGTTTACAGTTGAAACATTCAAGATCCATTGTGAGTGGTGTTGAACGCTTCAACTGTCCTTATTGTTAATAAGACGTGTCAAGTAAGTGAGTGTTGAATCTGCCAGGACCAACGATACCCATCGGTTTCGTTCCCTAAGAATACCCATGAGTTTCTGATCACTACTGAAGTTATGTTATTTTGTCGCCCCGACATCAGAGAATCTGATGTTTGTAGTTTAGTTAGAGTCAATTGTCTATTTAAGAAAGTCATTAATTTCCTGAACTATTCTGTCAACTGGTGTAATCTCCAAGATCTAACGTCTCCCTGTGAATAGCTCTTTGTTCGCCGCAGGCCTGAGCTTGCAGAGTTGATGTTATCAACGTGTATATTCCACCTTTTCCTGGCAAGCTCAACCTCTGATTAGATTGTATGAATAGACATAGGAAATTACCCTGATCAGGAATACCGGAGTTCATAATTAAGTATACGGTGATCCAAAATGGTAGAGAAGGTATGTTGTTGGTAAGATTGACCTTTCTGGCATGAATATGGAGGCCCAAGCTGCCCAGCAGGTGTACGTATATATCTCTACATGAGGGAGAATCACGCATTCGTGACTCTTCCTCAACGTATCTCCAGGTATGGTTATGTGTGTTCCCCGCCGCCTAGTAATTCAGCTTAACTAAGTCAATTTTGTGAATATCAGTGTTCATGTTGTAACATAGTGACTTCTGTGTCAATTAAGTCGAGTAACGTAGAGATTTAGATATCGGCTGGACCGTTGCCAGACGTATGTTTTGTATAGTTGAAGTTAATTATTGACGCTTTCGTGACTTCCTCAACGTCTCTCCAGGCCAGTGTGTTGAGCTGAATACTCATCGGCTACCGTGGGTCGGTAGCCGAGTTGGACGATGCCGTTAATTCGACAGGATTAAACTGGGAAATCCTTTTCCTGCAACTTAGGCGGCAGCTCCCTTGGCGTGTGTCGGTCTACAACCGACCCCCTGACAGCGATCTTCATTTGTTATGGAGACACTGGGGATATATACCCTGAGGCACTCCTCACAGTTACCCGGGCCAGGCGCTCCGAGCTAGCGAACGAGCCTGTAAACAACTCTGGCCCACTGACTCCGTCATGTGATCATGGTCTACCGACTGTTCTTGGTTATATGTATGGAGCCGTATTAATATCCATGCTTAGGGATGACTAGCAGAAATATAGTCATCCCAGGTTAAGTATTGAACCCCTGAATGAGAGTTCAAGGTACCAGGTGGTTCCTTGTGAAGTGATAAGAATTATGGTATGTTACTAATTGTGGAATTGCCCAGTGTGTTATGTATTCATCTGTAGTACCCATGAAATAATAACCTGAGAATTGAAAAGGTAATTTGTTCCTTGTTAAAGTAAGACCTGCGGGTCCAGGGTTATTGACAGTGTGTAAGCATTTCTAAATCTTACTTGTCACAGAAATACTACAACAGTGTCCAATAAAGTAATAAGTATTTGGAGGTATTTAATGAGGTAATAAGTTCTTGAAGTGTTTGATGACTTACTAAGTTACTTGCGGTTCTTTTAGCCTGAGTGAATCTAAGATGCATCTTCTCCAATCACTGTGTTAATAAATATTGAATTAGTAATCTGAGTATCACCACTCTACTCCTTCTAAACATTGGTTCCCAGAAAATAATACTTACTCACGTGCCTAGACATCTACCACACTACCCAACAACTTTCCATGAGTTATGTTATATAATGAAAAGTCTGGGTGGTGGCAGCTACCCTTTGTAAGTATAAAAAGAGTTGTACTAAGAATAACATGGTTCCCCAGACTAACCCATGTATAAGAATAGACATAAAACAAAGTATACTTCAGAAAGGTAAGATCATTGAAACTGAGAATACAATCTATATGAAAGGAAATGAAAAGAAAGAACATTGATTTGGAAAACAGTAGAGAAGCATAAGAGTTACTTATATAAGAATATAAGGTATATAGAGATAAAGAACATATAAGAATATACGTAAGAATATATAAGAATAAATATATATGTAAAGAATGGAAGAAGAATAAGTATATAAAACAGGGTACTCATTGGAAGAATGCTACACAGAACAAACAAGTACATGATTAAATAGAATAATAACAGAAAAGAGGAGCTGGATGGTAAATTATTGAAAAGAGAAAACTCGGCCCGTTACACTATCACCTGTCTTGCGCCTTCCAACGAGTTCTCCTCCCTGCTCGACGAATTCAAAGAGCTTTTCTCACCCCGAGTCTCCCTACCCCCACCACCTACATCGGGAATTTTCCACCACATCGAAACCAAAGGACCACCAGTCTTTTCACGCCCTCGCCACCTGCGCCCTGAGCTCCTGAACACAGCCAAAACAGAATTCAATAAACTACTGCAAGACGGCATCATTCGTCCTTCAAAGAGTCCCTGGGCATCGTCTCTTCACATGGTTCCTAAGCAAACACCCGGCGAGTGGAGGGTGTGTGGCGACTACAGAGCCCTGAATCTCGACACCAAACCTGACAGGTACCCTATTCCGCATGTCCAGGACTTCCACCACAAACTTCATGGCAAGACTATTTCTCGAAGATCGACTTGGAGCGTGCCTTCCACCAGATCCCAGTAGCACCTGCAGATACCCAGAAGACAGCCATCACCACTCCGTTTGGACTCTTCGAGTACACTTTCATGAGCTTTGGCCTACGCAATGCAGCACAGACTTTCCAGAGGTACATGGACCATATGCTTCACGACCTCGATATTGTCACCGTCTACACTGACGACATCCTCGTCGCATCTTCGACGCCTGCTGAGCACCGCCACCACCTACAACACCTTCTCCAACGCCTGCAGAACAACAACATGAAAGTTCATCCTGCTAAGTGCGTCTTTGGTGTCATGATCGTGATGACGGCTCACCTGAAAACCTTAAGGATTCATATTACGCTCAAACGTCCACAAAACCTTCCGAGTCCCCCAGTGGAAACGTCCCCCGTTTTCTATATTTCCTTGATGACGTCATCGATAGGCCGTCGTTGTCTAAGGGAACTTTGAATATAATCCACGGATTTCGTAGCAACACGCTGTATGTTGGGACCTGTTGCCATCCAACCCTTTGTAATCAATTAAATTTTGCTTTTGATAGCTCACTCAGAGCATTGTTAGTGAGGATAATAGTAGGGAATGAAACTGAGTTCATAGTCTCAGTTTCAACATCAGAGTGTACAGTAAATTAATTCATCGAAATAGAAGTAGGTGGACTCCCTGACCTATTCTGAGTGAGGGTGCTGCGGGCATTTCAACTGTTAGTAAGTGCTCGCCCCTTCACCCATACAAGTAGGCCATTCCACTCTGTGTTGTAATTCGCCCTTCTTTAAGTGATTTGACCCAATTAATAGTTGATTGTGCAAGTGTTACAGTAACGTAGTTGATATGCTCTGAGTGAAGTCATATTTACGTCTTTAACGTCACCTGAAATGTGATGTCGTTGTCACCGTTAGTAAGTGCTCGCCCCTTCACCCATACAGGTCCCTACCGCAGCCTAGGCTGTGTCTGTAGCGTGGATGTTGTATCCACTATGTCTGGGGAGATGTCCGAGGTCCAGTAGGATCAGTTACCTTCGTGAGACCCAACCGTCAGACACTTCAGACTACCTATGGCCCCCATAGCTGGCTCGTCTGGCCCTAACGCTCGGCCTGTGAGGTGACCCCGGATCACCAAGCCACACACCACTACCAGCCCCCATCATTGGTGGATGAGTGTCTAACTCAGTAGGGCTATTTGTGTGGTGGGGTTAATCCACTGGGATCTTCAGAGTTCGTCGGAAAGTACCCCATGGTGGCAGGACCCCATGGCGGTTGCTTGAGTATCACTCCTGACGACTGAGTGTTGTAGCGGCAGTTGCCCCTGGTCTTTATGGTGCTAAGTGACTATAAGAGTTATGTGTTATTGAGTATGTCCACCCAGTAGTGGTGCGAGTGATATTGAGTATGTCCACCCAGTAGTGGTGTGAGTATGTTGAGCCTGAGGGCATAGTACCAGATTTCGTCTGTTGGTACATATCTATTCTTTCTCCTACTTCCATATTAATGTTTAAATAAATTTTGTATTTGTATATTGTGTCTATTATTTACCTACAGTATCTACCATTATTTCTTCCCTATTACTTGATACTATCATTACACATACCCACGAGCCTCCTCTCGTCACGCTACCAATGGTGATAAGTATGAGAGTAAAAGGAATTGTTACTGACACACAGGCCCTTATAAAATGGAGGCAGCGCAGGCTCTTATATTGGAGCCTCTACCATCGATTTCCTCGGTCACAGAGTCTCGCCCAGTGGCATACAACCCCTACCACAGAAGATAACTGCGGTTAGGGAGTTCCCCAAACCTGAAACGGCGAAGAAACTCCGAGAATTCCTGGGTTTAGTCAACTAGTACCACTGCGAACAGGGAGGTACTGTAGTGCATTTCTCCCCTACAAATGTTGTTTGTCGCTGAGTAACCGACCCCACGAATTTCCCAGTGTATGCCTCGTGGTCTAGGTCAACCAGCGCCGCCCACGGAGCGGGGGTCAACTATCTACCCACGCCTACCTCTGCTATAAAAGACCTGACCTCGTGGTAACCTGTCCCTTTTCTACCTACACCATCGCTCCTGAACCGAGAAGACCTCCCAACAAGACCTCCTGCTGAACCCGGAACTCTGAAGACCGCCTTCTCCCCTGCGCCATTGTTGGCCATCTTCCCGGACCGGACCACCCAGGACTGTCATCGTCCACAACTACTCACGAGCGTTCTCGGTTTGTCGAGCATTAGCTTGCCCTCCCCACTGGCAGTGTGAGTGACCCACACTCCAGCTGGAGAGCAGTTATAGCGCGATATTCCCGGCGTGGTTTGAGCTCTTTTCCTTCTACTACTATTTTTCCTTTTTCGCTCTGGCCTAGGGACCTGCACCCTCAAAAAGTGTATTCGTCCTGCGGTCCCCCCTGTAACTGTTCACCTCCCTCCCAGGAGATTGTGAACACGAAAGGGGGTCGGAGCAAAACCCTCCCCAGCCGAGTCTTTCCAGGAAAACCGTGATCGTGCGGGTCCACCTGGAAAGAGGGTAGCTATCCTTATCCTTCCCAATAGGCACACTTAGCTCACGTCTATAAGTGAGCAGTCACATACACTAGGAAGTAGGCTTCCCCAATTGGGGCTCCGGGAGAGAAGCTCAGGAACCACTCTACGACCACCAGCCAGTGGGGAGTGCTGTAATTCCTCTGCTATTTACTCAAACGGAATAGGTAGGATCTAAAAAAAAAAAAAAAAAAAAAAAAAAAAAAAAAAAAAAACAACGGTTATGGAGCGAGTACGCCCTCCTAACCGCGATCCCCGCCTGAACCGCCAACCTGACGACCCGAACTACGACAGGCTCCGCACTGAGAAAGCAGACCAGCTACGCGCCTTCAATGAAGCCCTGAAAAGTAAGGACAACATCACCACCTCCAACAACTCCACCACCACTGCTACCGCCACTGAGGACAACTGGACAAAGGTAGAAAACAAGAAACGCCGACGTGCTTTTTCGGGAAACGAATGCCGTCAAGCAGCCCCCAAGGCACCCATCACCACCACCAGCTCACCCTCAACGACACTGCCAAAATTCCGGATCACGAAAACGGACGCAAAAACAACATATGCCGCCGTCACAGAGATGGAAAAGCTGAATCCACTGGCCAGGTTCTCAGTGCGGCCCAACCTAAAGGGGGAGATGATCGTTCACCCCAAAGACAAGAACTCCGCCACCACACTCGACACTTACCTGCAGAACACCACCACCGTTACTTCAACCAAGCTAGACCCCGCCCAGAAACTGATGAAGTCGGTAGTCCTCCGGTACCCGAAGGAACTACCTCTCGAACCCCTGGAGAACCACCCGAAGATTTTAAAAGCCGAGAGATGCTCTCCCATGTCCGACAAGACGGCCACCACGTAACAAGTGCTCATAACGCACTACGGCTCACCCCCCAGCACCATAGACCTCAAAACCTGGGGGACCTACGAAGTGAGGCCCTTCGTCCCAGAGCCCCTGCGGTGCTTCAGATGCCAGAAATACGGGCACCATCAGACACGGTGCACGTACAAGGAGATCTGCGCAGTCTGCGCACAGAAGCACGGCACACACTCCTGCCTCACCAAGCTGAAAAATGGAGAAAAAATTGCCCCCAAGTGTGCCAACTGCGGGGGCAAACACCACGCCTGGAATCCTGGATGCTCCGAGAGAACAAAGAGGGTACAGGCAAACCGACCAGCAGCAAGACCGGCACCCACCGCCTACACACCAGCCCCACCAAGTACCTTCGTGTGGGGAACCCAGAGGCCAAAACAACCAAGACAACCTCCTCAGCCAGTCAACACTCAAAGTGCAGCCCAGTTTCCTGGCCTCACCACGGCCACACCTCAGCCACCCAAGCAGCAGACAACCACGAGACAGACAAAAGAAGCACACACCAAGGCACCAGAAGGAATGATACACGTATCAGACCTAGCCAAGGTACTGACAACCTTCGCGGAGGGCCTAGCCGGACTACTGGGCCACAAGATCCAACCCACACAGCTCCAAATACTCATGGGGAGCGTCCTCGGGCAAGTCGCCACAGCTCCAGCCACCTCAGTGGAGGAAGCCACGCCGGTCCCCACACGAGTGACAGCCGAGGTACACTCCACACCGAGGAAGGCCACCAGAGAACCCAAGATACCGAAAGCTCCCAGAAAGAAAATGGACGTCTCAACTCCCCTGAACCGAACCACGGCCCAGAAGGCAAAAACCACAGAACACGAAGATATGGACCTGATCCAGCTGGAACCGAACTTAGACATCTCCATCGAGGACCACCAGAAATCCCCGATGAAACAGTGGTGGAAACCACCAGCACCCTGAACATCCTAACATGGAATGCTCAGGGCATCAAAAACAAGAAACACCTCCTACAAGAAGCAGCAGCCAAGGACAAGCTTGACATCATACTGCTACAAGAAACACTACTACAAGAACACCACTGTTTCAAATTCAGCGGTTACAAGACATACAGGAGGCATTTCACGCAGGCGTCAACAAGAGGATGCATGATCTTGGTCAAGTCAAGCATACCCTCCGCCGATGTCACGCAGCAATTTCCATGTGGGGAAAACATCGAGACATAGGCCGTCAAAGTAACCCTCCAAGAACGGGAACTAACGGTTCACAACATCTACAAGAACCCAAGGGGCTCACTGGAGGTTTCTGAATTATTTGCTTCGGCCGCTGACCACGCCACACTCATAGGAGGGGATTTCAACGCACATCATCCCTTCCTAAGCTCGGCAAGCCCCACAAATGAAGACGGCCTACACCTATACACCACCTTTCAAGATACACCCGAGATCTGCCTCCTGAACACGGGTGAGCCCACCCACACTAGGGGAGGAAGGCTAGATCTAACCTTCGTCTCCAGTGCACTACAGCCTTCGGCCTCCTGGCAGATACACCCTACGCTGACCAGCGACCACTTCGCCACCCTGACAACTCTGAAGGTGAATAAACTCCCCACTCCACCCCCCCCCCCCCCCCCCGAGATGGAGATACAATACCCAAAAGGCAGATTGGGGACTCTTCAAGAAACACCTAGCTAACTGGCGCGAAAAATCACAGCCGGCCGGCCCAGCACCCGTGGATGAGACAACCCTCCACCACCAATTGGTCGAGGCGTTTCACCAAGCGGCAGAAGAGGCCATCCCAAAAACAAAACCAACATCAAGACAGTACAATGACTACTGGTACTACTGTCCCAGGGTGAAAGAACTCAACCACAGAGTGAACATGGCCCGAAGAAACTACAGGAGACATCCCACGGCAACAAACAGACATCTCCTGCAAGTCATAGTCAAGGACACCAGGGAAGAGAAGGAAGAAATAAAAAACGTAAGCTGGCTCAAGTGGTGCTCCGAACTGAACGAGCACACCTCCCTTGGCAAGATGTGGGCCCAGATCCGAAGGGCATCTGGGAAGGCAACACCACCACCACCAACCCATCCCAACCCAGAAGAGGAAGCCGAGAGACTTGCAAAACTGTTCGCTGACCGAGCAGCAACAAAAAACCTCCCGAGACAGGCGGAGGAGACCCAACGGCGTCTGCGACAGGTCAGACTCCAGACGATCGAAGAGGCCTGCAACAGTGAAGATGACACTGACAGACCATTCAACCAGCAAGAACTCCAAAAGTCGCTAAAACGAAGCAAGGACACAGCTCCAGGGGCAGACAGGATAACCTACTCGATGCTCTTTCATGCCGGCACAGCCGGACACGAGGCTCTGCTGCAAGCCATCAATGCTTCGTGGACAGCACAAAGACTCCCACCGGAATGGAAGAAGGCAGATATACAGCCCATTCCGAAGCCCAGAGAACCAGACAAGCCGAGGCCCATCTCCCTTCTCAGCTGCATAGCGAAGACGGGAGAAAGAATGGCTCTCAACCGACTAAAGTGGAAAGTAGGCAGCCCACACCCTCACATCTTTGCTTACACTGAGAACACCGGCACAGGCAACAACATCGCCGAGATACTCAGCACAGTGGACAACAAACCAGCTCTGGTGGTCTTCCTCGACCTGGAGAAACCCTTCGAACTAGCCAATCCATTGGCCATTACAACTACGCTCGCAAAAAAAGGCGTCAAAGGAAGGTTGCTGGGGTGGATCCAGAACTACCTCACACAGAGGGAAGCACGAGTACGCTTTCAGGGAACAACCTCAAGCTACAGGGTCCATGAAAACGGAACCCCACAAGGAGGCATCCTCAGTCCAATGCTGTTCAATGTGCTGATGGAAAACCTAGTCAAGCTTCCGTTCAGACAAACAGCCAAGCTCCTATGCTATGCAGACGACTTACAGCTCATAGTAAGAGGATCGAACAGACTAGCCAACACGCAACACGCACTCCAACTTATAGAAGAGGAGTGCAACAGACGTGGACTCAAGATAAATCCAGCCAAGTCGAAAGCGATGGCCATCTGCACTGACACACCAGACAAGATGCTCTCCATACAAAACACGCCGGTAATCTGGACCAACGCCCACCAGTGTCTTGGAATCTGGTTTGACCAGAAACTCACCTTTAAGCCACAACTCGAGTATCTCAGGCACAGGACGAAGAGCAGACACAATATAATGAGGTCGCTCACCAGCAAATCCGCAGGAGCAAACCTTCGTGTGCTCAAAGCCTACTACACGGCCGCCATCAGATCGCTGGTAGATTACAGTGCTCCAGCACTCATTGGACTGAGAGAAGACCAAATGGCTAAGCTAGAAGTCATTCAAAACAATGCTCTCAGGACCATGCTCGGAGCACCCATGTGGACCAGAATTTGCAACCTGCAAATGGAAACCGAGCTGCCACCCCTGGCAGTACGAGTCAAGCAGGTGACAGCCGGTCTCCTCGCCAAAATCTGTAGAGCAGACAAGCCCACAGCTGCCAAGATTCGAATCAGTGCCTCCCTCCACCTCGACCACAGAGTGCGAGGGGCCACCTGGTCGCACGAGGCAAGCGAGGTCATCCGACACCTGCAAGCAGAAACACTCGTCAAGAACAACCAAGACACACGAAACAATGGTTACGCTGTTCCTCCACCATGGAGCCCTCCACCAGCCACACTCAAATTCACCGACCTAGGTGATAGTAAGGCCAACCTCCAGAAGGAGGACCTTCAAAAAATAACTCTCAAAGCCATAGCCACCGAGACACCGGCTGATGCAGCATCATACTTCACAGACGGCTCGGTGGACCCAAAACATCATAGATCCGGAGCGGTCTTCTACACCCAAGGTCAGACCCTCCAATGGAGACTTTCCAACGACTGCTCCACCCTACAAACAGAACTGGTAGCAATCTCAAAGGCCCTACAACACGCTGCAACCCAACACAACAAGTCCATCATAATTCATACGGACTCGAAATCGGCCATGCAGGCGCTGCAACACAGTCAACCAAGAGACAACGTCCACATCATCACCTCGATCCTCGCACAGCTACAGGAATTCCAAAGCCAAAACCGACCAGTCGTCTTACACTGGATTCCCAGTCATGTAGGGATCGGAGGAAACGACGTGGCAGACGAAGCAGCCAAGGCAGCTACACGTTCTAGTAGCGTACACATCCAAGTTCCAGCAAGTGTGCAACAGATAAAGAATCACCTCAGAAAGACCAGCAAGCTCCACATCAAAAAGAGCTTCCTTCATGCACTCAACGCCGGGTCCCAATCAGCCAAATGGTACCTGGCGGCCACAAAAGGGGAACCACCTTTCGCTGACAGGAAAACCCCAAGACAAACCCAAGTCAGCCTTCATCGACTACGACTAGGGTACAAGTGCTCCTGGCAGATGATCGGCAATGACGTCATGGATTGCACCTACTGTCAGGAGCCAGCAGCCAACCCACTTGAGCATTATCTCCTCGACTGCGAGGTCACACAAAGCCTCCGAAACAAAACTCAAATCTCCCCAGAAGCACACACAACACCAGCGGCCACTCAAACCCGAAAGGCCCATACAGACCACATTCACCACCTACTCCGGGTCATCACACGATACCCGCCACCCAGATAGCTTAGTAAGCATCCTTTCCCAGCAAGTGCGGACCCCAGTTCGGGGGGCGCGCCACTCCGAAACTGACCACGTCCAAGAGTGGGGGTTGGTGGTAAGCGTCCACTGATCGGGGGTCCGCTCACACTTGCAACCTGCAGTATCCTTCCATCTGCAGGTGGGACCACCTCCAATCCCAATCCGGTCTGGCTGCTCCTCGAGCTCCAGCCGGAACCACCAAACGGGCCGCCTATAGGCAAAGGCCCGTGTCGGACTACGGTCCGACAATCTCAACAACAACAACAACACAGCTAGCAACACCACCTCCTCCGCCGCTGCCTGGCCGCCCTCGCTCCCGCCAGCGAGCACGGCGACCCACAAGCTGTCCTCCTCTGAGCATCCTCACCAACCAGCTCTCTCTACATCACGCTTGTAAGCACGCTGCCACTTCCCAGCACCAAGCTGCATTGTACATCCAATACAACATGTATACAGAGAGCACATCGTGAGTTTCCTTTCTCTGTCCCATCCTGAGTGTGAACCCCAAACAAACATACCCCACAGTACTACCGCCTGGGAAGATATTGGCAGCATAATGTGTTGTCTAATGGTAGACCCTGCTGCCACATGGCATCACGAAAATTGTGACCAAGTCCCAGGTTGCTGATCTGACTTTCTGCCTCATTTACACACAATTGAAGGGTCTCAATTGTTTCTATTACATGACAAAACAACATACATATATAGAGTTTCTCACTGTTGATTTTTTTCATTCTTGCATTTCGTTGTATTTATTATTATCACAGTGTTGTTATTATTATTATTACCATTAATATTTTATTTTACTTTTTATTATAAATTTTAATTACTATGAATTATTATTATTATTAAATTTTCGCCCCCAGGGCCCTGATGTGGGTCAGTGACCTGTGCCCGGGTGGGCTAATCCCCTTAAAAAAAAAATGTATGTACAGGGAGACCATTCTACTCTGACCTGCAGGACCAGCAAGATCTCTCTCCAGCACCTCACCACCCAGCTTCCTCAGAGAGCTCCTCGCCCTACAGGAACTCTGAGCAAGCTACACCTCACCTAGTAACTCCTGAGTGCTAGACAACATAATATCACTAAACCCTACAATACTGTAGTGGATTTCTCTCCTACAAACGCTGTTTGTCGCTGCGTAGCCGACCCCACGAATTCCACAGTGTGTGCCTCGTGGTCTGGGTCAACCAGCGCCGCCATACATCACGGAGCGGGGGTCAACTACTAAGCCACGCCTACCCCCCCGCTATTTAAGACATTGACCTCGCCGTGACCTGTCTCTGACTGCTGGACCCGGAGCTGCGAAGACCTGCCTCTTCTGCTGCATGTTTGAGCAGTCTGCAACTTCGTTGTGATAGGACACTCAATCCTAGTGATTGTACTTACCCAACATAGCGACGGTGCAATCACCATCACAGATTGTACGTAAAATTCCAACTTCTGGAAAACATATATTTGGGCTCCCCAAATTTTGACTACTACCCGTGCGTCTACATCCTGGATTGGCCAATCAGTGGTGCCCCACGGTGGCGTGATACATGCACGTTTACTGCGGTGCTCTGATTGGCTAACCGAACGTGGCGTGGTAGGTAGACTATCTCTACTCTCTAAGTCCTCTTCTTTCTTTTTTCATCCCCCTCATGCACTCCGTTCCTTGAACGGGAGGCGGGACTTAGCGATACGGTCGATCCGGCAAGGGAACCTGTGATAGTGCAGGGCACCCCTTGTCCGGGGGTCACCGGTAGGTGGCAACTTTTTTAGACATAACTATAGTCACAGGTAACCTGGGTGCAGAACCCTACGAGCCCGACGCCCGTCCAAGAGGGGGGGGGGCGGGGTCACTGCTCCCAGGCAGGAGCCCTGTGTTATAGGTAGGATTAGAATGTAATCAAGGAAGATGACTACAAGCATTAGAATAAAACATAGAGATAAGGGACACTCTATTGGAAGAGGAAAAGTGGCAGAAATCACTCACAACAAATTGCAAGTCCCACTAACAAGAATATTTAGCACCAACGAAGGTTTCAAAGTAATCTGTAAAGATGACTTTGATTCAGACAAAATCCTTTCAAAAGAAGCCAGAGATGTATTTTACAATGAAGGCCTTGTTGTTGTCATGCCACCAAATCAAAAAGCAAAAAGATCAGTCTTCGTTCGTCAAGTCGACCAAGAGATCGGGAGGAAGACATCTGAAGACTTGAAAGATGAACTGGAACGCCAAAACAGGTGGATGAAGATCGAGGAAGTCATTAAGATAAAAGACTACACTCATGTTTTCAAGATTACCTTTGAAGAAGTTTCAATGGCTGAAAAAGTTTTACAACAGGGCTTTCTAATATTTAACATGTCAGTAACACCTCATCAAATAAAGAAGGAAACATTCATCAGTCTGCAAACTTGTTTCTCCTGCTACAAATATGAAGAACACACAACGAGAGACTGTCCAGAAAAAGAAAAAAAGTACTGCTCAGATTGTGCAGGCGACGACCATACCTACACTGAATGTAAGAACACTGTAATAGGCCCCTGTCTCATCAACAGAACGTATTATATAAATGGGTCAATACATCTGATATTATATTCAGATTCACCACCCTGTAACTTTCCACTGTCTATGAGTAAGACTTGAGATGGACACGTGAGCGGGCAACTTACCCAAGAGGGCGAGACCCATAGCTCAGCATATCTGTAAGCACGCACTGCGATGCCCCCAAGCTTCAGTAGCTCACCTCAACTCATATCGTAAGGACGTGACCTAACGTTTATCATACATAAACGCCGTCCCTTTCTCATTCACTCCTAGACAGTGAGACTTACGGTTGATATACACTCAGGAATTATATATACAACCTTTTATAATAAAACAAAGGAACTACCGTTTGGGTTTCGTTACTTAAAACCCAAATATAAATATGTGTGAACGGACTGGTTAATTGGACAAGCAGCCGATTCATATAGGTGGCAAGCGGTGTGTACGGATTCTTCAAACTGGTAGTCGTATCATCCGTCTGTGTCTTGTGAAAAACAAGAAACCACACAGCAGTGACGCGTTACATAAGCCGAGTGTTTAAAACTATATCCCGTATTGAGACGATATGTAGCGAGCGCTCCTTATCTCTGTCACATACAAATACGTGCAGAATTCGTAATATACAAATATTACAACCTGTTGGTACATATCCAGATTGAGCCGGTTGAGATAGACTCCACTCAGCATTCCCTAGACATTACAGTGTTGCAGTGTTGAACAACAGTTTCGTAGCCTGGAATTCAATTGGTATTTCACTAACAGCTGGGCAGTATTGTTGTGTCGACAGCGCGAATTACGAATTCCGGTGTCATCATACAGATCTCCATATATACGTGGACTGTGAAGACTGGGCACACAGTAGTTTTCGCCAGCGACCCAGCAACCACCAGTGTGATAACCAATCATAGTTTTCTGATCGCCGGAGGAGGAACTCACCTAAACCAAGTGGACTCGTCTCTCACCAAAGCAGAAGCGTCATCTCGTTGCCAAGGAAACCAGCAGCAGTGCACGCATCCTAGGAAGAGGCCCCGCCCACACTCCACCCAGAACTCTTGAAGGATCACATTTTCTATACAGACGTACTACTCTGTATAAATAGGTATTTAAATTACATAGTTCTACACACATGAACACGTTCGAGAGATATCTTCACACGGATAGGTTCGTCGGATAGGAATATTTCAATGATAAAGTGTCGAATGTAAGATTAATGTATTGAAATCCTATAATTTACAGTAGTTTGTAAGTGTCTGTCTACTTATTGATAGTTTAATAATTAACTACAAAACATATTCATTTGTCTTGTAAATGAGAGGCAAGTGATCTACTTACTGTTAAGTATTCATTGACCCAAGGGGGCTAATAGATAATTTCTAAGTTTCCCATGTCTAATGTAGATGAAATCGAACGCCTAGCGCAATTGTTTGCTGATAACCAACTCATCAATGATCAAGCCCAGACTGACATAGATTTTGAGTATGGAACACAGTTAAATGAGTCGGTAGGAAGTAGTGAGAAAGTTATAGACGAATCATTTGACGACTTAAACCGTCGTACCCTACGGTCTGGTAATCACTATAGTACCTCACCTAAGTATACTAAAGCAGTTACCCCTGTTACAGGTGATAGTGTGTCTGTTGCTAAATCGGTAACAACATTATTAACCCAGCCTTCTGATAAGAGTAAGAATACTAACTTGCTTACTAACACTAAAATGGCTTCGTCTAACCCTCACACCAGTACTACTACCACACCTAAAGCTGATAATGTTATTAATATCATGCAGCGCGGCGATTATGTTCGAAATTTCACGGGACAAGACGATTATAGGGTCGCACATTTTGTTCGTGCATGTGAAGATAGCATGCCCATTAATCATATAACGACTGACGAAGAAAAGAAAGCATATGTACGTTCCCATATAACGCAGGGTTCCTATGCAGGCAGTCGTTTAAATGCGTTTGGTTTACAAAGCCCTGACTATGAAAAGTTCAAGCGAACGCTAATTGGGCTTTTTGGGGGTAGGTCACAGCTGGGCCAACTGCAATGGATCTTCAGATGGTTGGATCGCTGTATTCCAGGTATACGAAACGAAACACCCGTTGACGCTGTTGACATAGCCGGCGAGGTTCGCCAGGAATGCAAGCCACCTTCCGGTCATCAGGCTGGTACAACTCACGGGGTGATATGCCACGGGAAAATGTGGAAACATTGATAGAACTAATAAGTTTTCTTCTTTCCGTCCGTGTTCCCTTATATAGCCGGGCACAGGAAGTACAGTATGAACCACCCTTGGATGTGGTGGAATACGCAAACAAGCTCTGTCCCCAGGCTACGGGCCCCTTACTGGCGCAGCCATCAGTGACGTCACCACAACCCCAGCCGTTTCAGATGCCACAGATGGCTCACCTCCAGACTCCTTATGCGACACACTTAGCTCCGATCGCTCCTCCCCGCCTAACATATAAACAGAAAACATCGTTACGATGGGCACATTGTAATAAACGTGGCCACGTAATGGAAGATTGTTTTCAGCTCCGAGGTAATAGTGCTAATTTTAAGGCCACACCCGGTGCAAAGCCATTCTCAAGGTCAAACAGAGAGGTAGCCAAAGCAGCACCTCCTCCTCCTACCCAGAAAGTGCGCAAATGGTGCGCTCTTCACAAATCGACATCTCATAGTTCACATGAGTGAGATATATTAATAAAGGCTAGGGGAGTGGACCTAAGTGAAACGGAGGTGTCGTATAGGCGCAAGCAGAAACGTCCCCAGGACAAGTCGTCGGGGGAATACCAGCGCACACCACAGCACGGAGAGGGATAGATAGGGTAATTTCCATCCCTCCACACAGCACTTCTATAGAGGCCTCATTAGTAGCGGCGCTTAGCAAAGTGGAAGTGTTGTCAGTGCCGGTGAGAGTGGATAATACCAGATTGGCTCTTGATATAGACACAGGTGCTTGCGCTAATGTATTGGCCTTGACATCATATCACGAGTTACAACGTAAATTCCCTCACCACAAATTCAAATGGAGGCCTAGTAACGCTGAGCTCGAAGGAGTTTCAGGTACTCAGCTGAGCATCAAAGGAATGGTGACGTTACCACTCAGATTCTCAAGACGTGGTACGCCCTTCTACGCGGACTTTTATATAGTTCAGCAGTTCAATTTGCCAGCTGACGGATTACTTGGCCTACCAACTCTTCGAAAGAACATGATAGATGTTCATCCACGCAATAATAGTGTTACGTTTAAAGGTGTTTCCTACACAGCAATGAGTCATTCTGAACCTTTGCTCACCGCTAGGACGAAAGTGTTGTCTACCAATCCTATTAAGAGGAAGGCGGATCATGCGTCAGACATATCTCTCGACCTCAACCACACACTTTCCCAGCGTGATTACAGCAGCAAGAGTTGGACGATTGTACCAGCAGTGTTGAAGAGTACTCTCCATTACCAAAATGAGGAAATCACCAAAGCAACTGTCGAACTACCCAACGTGTACACGGGCACAGATGTTGTGTGTCTCCCGGAAACGTGCAAGGTAAAAGGGCTGTCATGTGAATCTACCCTGAGCACTATACGCCCTGGTGGTTTGACCGACGTACTGATTCTAAATCGAACAGGCGTTCAACGACTCTTAAAGAAAGGATGTTATTTGTGTGATTTTCTAGTATATCACAACAATGTCGAAGTGCAACCAAATAAATTCCCAATTCGAGGTATTGTTGCGAATTGCCAACCGACTCGACTGGCCAGGATAGACCAAATAGCGCCACATGTTAAGGTGGTCGATCATCCACAGGGCAAGACACGCCTGTTAGAGCTACTTGCTGACTACAGAAATATAGTAGCCTTGCCAGGGGAAACGCTAGGTCAGACAGATTTAACATCCCATCATATAGCGTTAAAGGAAGGAACCAACCCTATTTACGTACCAGCTTATAGACTACCGCATAGCCAGCGCGCTGTAGTGCAAGATATGGTACAGGGTATGTTAGATGAGAATGTCATTAGACACTCAAAATCCCCCTTTAATAGCCCATTATTCCTCGTCCCGAAAAAGGATGGTGGATGGCGCCCTGTCATAGATTTCAGGCGCGTAAATGATCAAACAATCCCTGATAGGTACCCAATGCCTATCTTGAGTGACATATTGCAATCCTTAGGCAAGGATAATGCGGTATTTAGCAACTTAGATTTGCTTAGTGGGTATTGGCAAATACCACTCGATGAAATATCACGAGAAATCACGGCATTTAGCACGCCTCTAGGCCACTTTGAGTTTCTACGAATGCCATTTGGTCTCAGAAATGCCCCACTAACATTTCAAAGAATGATCAACACCCTGTTTGCCGGACTAATTGGTAACACAGTCTGCGCTTATTTGGATGATCTAATAGTAGTCAGTAAGGACGTCGATTCCTATCTGATAAAACTGCGTGAAGTTTTGGCCAAACTTTCCACAGCAGGACTCAAAATAAAACTCTCAAAGTGCGAGTTTTTAAAATCCAGAATCCATTTCCTTGGTCATGTAGTCGACGGTGAGGGCATACACAGAGTTAATGATAAAGTCAAAGCTGTATCTCAGTTCCCGCGTCCTACCTCAAATGATCATGTGCGTAGCCTTCTCGGATTATCTGGTTATAATCGTTCCTTTATCAAGGACTATGCAACATTAGCATCGCCCCGAACGAGGTTGCTCAAAAAAGATGCAGTGTTTATATAGGATGCTGAACACGAGGAAAGTTTTACGGCATTGAAGACAGCGCTAACCAATGCCCCGGTTCTAGCATTCCCAGACTACACTCAACCTTTCACTCTCTGTACTGACGCTCCCGGAATTGGAGTCGGAGCAGTGCTCATGCAAGAGGACACGCGTGGGAAGTTTAGAGTGATAGCATTTGCAAATCCCAAACTAATCGATGCTGAAACACGTTATTCGGTGACGCATTTAGAAACGTTAGCCGTTGTGTGGGCACTTAAGAAGTTCAAGGACATTATCTTTGGCTACAAGATAACTGTTTTTACTGATCATGCAACAGTCACCGAACTGTTCCATGGCAGAAACTTATCAGGCAGATTAGCACGCTGGTATCTGACAATTCAAGAGTTTGACCCCGAATTTAGGTATTTACCTGGGAGGGCGAATGTTGTCGCCGACGCTCTGTCAAGAAATATAGCACCAGTAATGCCTGTATCAGCATTCACTCTTTCGCAGCTGGAAGATGAGCAACGACGCGACCCATATTGGTCAGCTGTTATTTTTGCTCTCGAATCGGGCGAGGATGTTAAACTCCCCAAGTTATTTCTTCCCTTAAGTCAGTTTGAATTACGACATAACATACTCAATAGGACGAGAAAATCTCCTGAGGGTAATGTGTCTCAAATAGTCGTACCTGACACGTTGCGCAAAGCAGTAATGACATTGTTCCACGATGTCCCACAAGCAGGTCACCAAGGTCGTGATAAATGCTTAGCGGATTTACGAAAGAAGTATTTCTGGAACACTATGAAGAAAGACATATAATTACACATAGCTAATTGTTTGGCATGTGCTCAACATAAAGGATCAACAGGATCACCTGCCCCGATTACAATATCCTACACCAGACCGTCAGTTTGACACAGTCGCTGTTGATGTGTTACAACTCCCAATGAGTCATCAGGGATCAGGATACGTCTTAGTGTGTGTGGATCATTTTTCCAGGTTCGTGGTCTTGGTCCCACTAAAAAGCAAAACGGCCGAAGCAGTAGCCTATGCATTAGTGATGAATCTCATATGTCCATATACTACGCCTAAAGTTCTACTCTCTGATAATGGAACAGAGTTCAAGAATGAGCTAATAGAGCATATATGTGCACAATATGGAATTAAACAAACTTTTGTGACAGCTTATCATCCACAGGCTAATGGCCTTGTTGAAAGAACCAATCGTAAAATCCTAGAAATACTGCGTCCAATCGTTAGTGGTTTTCAATACGCATGGGAGGATTGGTTACCGCAGGTTGCAGCGTCGATTAATGGGTCAGTTAATAGCTCTACGGGCAAAACACCCTTCTATATTGTCTATGGTACAGATAAACGTCTGCCTTACGACATCCTTACAGAGGCGCCATACCCGGTATATAATACGGATGATTTTGCGGCAAAACAAATTCATGTCTTTACAGAAATTCATAACCAAGTACGATCACAGCTAGCGGCGTCACGCGCCGAAATGATCATCAAACGGCATAAACATGCTAAACCTACCGCACTGAACGTTGGGGACGCTGTTATGTTACAGGTACCTGAAAGGAACTCCAAACTTTCGGCGAAATTTTCTGGTCTATTCCGCATAATCTCAAAAGAAGCAGGCAACAAATTCAAAATATGGAAGCCTAATGCACAGATCGCAGATGTCGTGCATGCGGATCGTCTGAAGAAGACCCAGATAAATGTCTTACCTCAAGTTGATGATAATGTGATTGATACATCCTTACAGACTGTTCAGAAACAAAATGTCCCAATTGACTATTGTATGAAACTACGTTCTGCGAGTAGAAGTTAACTCGTACTTTCGCGTCAGATGGAAAACGTCGACGGCCAACTACAATCAGCATTGGACATTCTTCATGGTCTCAGCACAGCTTCGATGAATTCGACAATAGTTTCACGAACATTGTCGTTCAAGCTGTATCTCAACAGAATCGTGTTGTTTCTCAAACCTTTCACGCGATTACTGCTCTAGAATCAAAGGTTAATGCAATCATAATGGAGTCTAACCAAGTTTCGAGGATTGTTACTAGGTTACAGAAAGCAATTCCGACGTTAGAATGGCTCCTTTACTTCACAGAATATTTGCATGCTGCTGAAATTTCAGTTCATAAAATTGTAACCTCTAAAAATGAACTAATAGACAGCATTGTAGATGCCGGGATAGGACGTGTGGACGCGAAGCTTGTGCCTGTGCAGACGCTTCTTGAAGCTTTAAAAATAGCCAAGTTGCAGTATCATTTAACTCCGATTTTCAATGACAATGAGGTTCAATATCATTACCCACTGTTGGAGTCAACCCTCACGCACAATGCAATTCTGACCCACATTCCTATGCGAGGGCAACATGAGTTTAATGCATGGCATTTAGAACCCTTCCCCTGGTTTGTGAACGACACACTGTACACCCTAGATAGGCCTAAAGAATTTTTCTTAGTAGATGAAGAATATTCATTGTTATCAATAGAGGATTCTGAGGTACTGTCACGGTGTAAGTCGTCTTATCTACATCTACACGTATGTCCAGCCTACATGTTTGCATTTATTTCTGCTGCAGAGGGAATATGTGAATTGGCAGTCATACAACCAAATGTACGCACAGCGTTAGCGCAATGCAGTTATAGGCCAGTTAGTCTAAAGATTGTGTTCCACGCTCACCTTCACAATGTGCAGTATTTGTTCTTTCCAAGTCTCACAACTGTAATTTTAAAATGCCAAAATGGTGTTAAGCAGCTAGTTGTGAAAGGGCATTACAAGGCTCCTGATTACTGTGAAATCACTTGTAGTACATTACGGACCTTGCCTACTCATCAGCATTTTGCGTTAAATCGAAAACTCAAGTCTGCTTTAATTCCACTTCCTATAATGAATTTCACTATCAAGGACATTCAAATAGTATCAGAGAAATTAAAAGTGTTAGCTTTCTTGAACGAGACACATTTTGCTGATTTGAATAATAACTTGCCATTTTACCTGTCACGGGAATTTGCACTACCAAGTCTTATGATTCCCTCTATTCTGTTAATTCTGGCAATAATGTTCCTGTTCTGTTATTACCGGGCAGTATCATCCAAATTCAACATTGTTCATAACATACTAACCCGTACGACACAAAAGTCTAGGTCCCCTGTAGTAGAGAATACCCCTACAGTAATTTCCCCAGCTTAGTGTCTACATATCTGTTTATAACATGGTTAGGGTTGTCTAGGATGTACTGTACTCTGTGAGTTATTTAGGCCTCACGGAGCTCGGCTGGTAGGTGACCGAGCGATGTAATAGGCCCCTGTCTCATCAACAGAACGTATTATATAAATGGGTCAATACATCTGATATTATATTCAGATTCACCACCCTGTAACTTTCCACTGTCTATGAGTAAGACATGAGATGGACACGTGAGCGGGCAACTTACCCAAGAGGGCGAGACCCATAGCTCAGCATATCTGTAAGCACGCACTGCGATGCCCCCAAGCTTCAGTAGCTCACCTCAACTCATATCGTAAGGACGTGACCTAACGTTTATCATACATAAACGCCGTCCCCTTCTCATTCACTCCTAGACAGTGAGACTTACGGTTGATATACACTCAGGAATTATATATACAACCTTTTATAATAAAACAAAGGAACTACCGTTTGGGTTTCGTTACTTAAAACCCAAATATAAATATGTGTGAACGGACTGGTTAATTGGACAAGCAGCCGATTCAACACACATGTTGGCTGTCTAAACTGTAAGAGAAACGAGAATGCATACATAGGACACAGGACGTTAGCAATGGCATGCCCAATAAAAAAACACATGAAAAAGTACAAGGAACAAGAAACAAGGAAAAAGGAACACGACAAGAAGGATACGACATACGTCGAAATAGCCAAGAGAGCGGTCCAAGAGGCTCATAGACCAGAATCCACCATATTAAACTTAAGTGAGCCAATACATGACAAGGTAATAATTAGTATGATCCATGCACATTTGCACAATATCATTGCACCCGGATCATACAATGAGGAGTTAAGGAAAATGTTTAAATTGAATAACCTACCAGAGATGATATTCCCAGAGAATCCAGAATCCGAAAAACTATTTCAGGCAACATACGCAAGCGAACTGAGAGAAAGACTACAGCTAGACAAACAAAGGTTTGAGCAAGGAGCAACAGCTGATGCACAAGGAACACAAGCGACTGATAGAGATCCCAGACAAATGACTAGAAGTGACAAAGAGAAGATAGAAATAACAAAAGGACAGACTACAAGACAAGGGATTAGGAGGAGAGAAGATAAGATGGAAACTGATCACAATATACAACCTGAATCTGCTGAAGATATTGGATTAAAAGTTATCACTACAACAAAACATGGAATCCCAACATCGAGACCAACAGGAGGGACAATAATAAAAAACTGTGAAGGAGGGATATACAAGTGGACATATCAAGAAAAATCCCTAAGTGAAGATTACGTCTGGTCACTAATCGCTACGGACAAACTAAAGATTACGACCAATGACTTTAAAATAGTAGACCCGTCAGAGTTTAGAAGAGTCAGAAGCGGGAAACAGGATGATAGGTCTCCACTTCAACAGTTACAATCCAAGTATAAGAAATAATGGACAATAGACAAACAGTAAGAACTTTAAGAATAATACAACACAACGTAAGAAACTGGAAGACCGAGAGAATTAACCTAAGTAATATGTATCAAGAAATTGACCCTGACATTATACTAATAAACAGTCACGGTGAGACAGAAAACAACAACATAAAACTCTTTAACTATTATGTAAACCAAAGAAATAAATCGGGCGAGAAAAATGACGGAGTAGCTGTAGCGGTTAAAAGAAACTTAAAATTTAAACTAATCGATGACTTCCAGGATGAATTTCTAGCAATAAAAATAAATACAACTCAAGGAGACGTAATTATTGCTACTACTTATCTGCCACCGAGGCGACCCTACTTACCTATAGAAGACCTATTAAAATTGGCTAACAATAGTCATCCGATGTACATCTTAGTAGACTTTAACGCCAGACATAGGATTTTTGACAATACAAATAATAACGTCGTGAGAAACGCCCTTAATCAATTAATAAATCTAGGGAAAATCAATCATCTAGGTCCTAACTTTCCAACCTGGAGAAATCACAATACACAATCGACACCAGACAAAAATTTTACCAACAACAAAGCCTTTTTCAATTACCATATAATACAAGGACCTCTTACAGGCAGTGACCATCTGCCAATTATACTAACACTGTCAACAAGCCCCATACAGATACCAATAAAAAAGAGACTGAAAATGAGTAAAACAGACTGGGACAGCTTCAAAGACGACTTAGGTAATCACCACTCGATTAACCTACAAGGGAAAACAACAGAAGATATAGACTCAGAAATGGACAGACTGCACTCAGCAATAAAAACATCTATAACCAAACACACTCCTACTTCACACTTTAGAACATTACCCAACAACAGACTATCAGAAGAAGTTAAATTAATTCAGACCTATTACAATGAAATAAACAGGTATATGGAAAGACATGGCAGTAACAGATGGCTATATACGACACAGATAGCACTACAGATAAAATTAAGAGACGCATGTAAGGAAGCAAACAATAAAAAACGGAATGATATTATAATGGCGGCTGACATGACTAAAGACACAAAAACATTTGGACTTCCATAAACAAGATGATAGGGCACAACAAGCAAAAAACACCATACATTAAAGACCAAAACGGAATAAAACTGCACGAGGAAAATGAACAAGAGTCAGCATTCAAAAGGGAATGGGTAAAAGTTTTAAAATATCAGATGAGGAAAATGAAGATTTTGATAGTGAACACGAAGAAAGGATAGAAGACGAAATGGGAAGACATATACATAGAATCACCCCAAGGCAATATATAGACTATAACTTATTACCTAATAATCAAATAATAACCATGGGAGAAATGATGCACTGTCTGAGGAAGTTTAAGGAAAAAGCCCCCGGGCTCACAGGTATTACACGAAATATGATCATGAATCTACCTGAAAACATTTTAAAAACACTATTAAACATTTATAACGCATGCTTAATAACCGGTTACTTTCCAGACAAACTAAAATATGCTAAAATGATATTTATTCCTAAGGAGGGTAAGGACAATAAGGAAATATTAAACTACAGGACAATATCTTTATTAGAAATTACCGGGAAACTATTGGAAAAAATTTTACTTTTACTTTTACTTTAATCCTCTTCGCCACTGATCGGCTTGTTAGCCGCTTGGGCGATCGGTCACGTCTCTTTTCCTTTATATTCTTCAAAAGGTCGGCTCGCTAGCCGCCCGGGCGATCGGTCACGTCTCTGTCACGCACTGTTGGCAAATACTGGGCATGCACCGGCTCCTGAATGTACCTGAACCCGCTCCAGTGTTGGTCAAGTCTTCTCTTGAAAGAGCTCACACTCGGTGCCGTCACAACACTCTCTGGTAGATTTTTCCAAGAGTTTACAACCCTCACTCCGAAAAAGTTTGCCCTCACGGTTTTCTGGACTTGCGGCTTCTTTAATCTTGAGCTGTGACCCCTTGTGGGGCGAGCGTCCGCCAGCTCCAAGTAAGGACACTCAACTGAGTAGTGCCCCCTGAGATGCTTATAAACCTCAACTAGGTCCCCCCTTGCCCGTCTGTAGTATAAGCTAGGCAAGTTCAGGCGCTCCAATCTCTCAGGGTAGCTGAGGTGCCGAAGTGCAGGCACCAGTTTGGTGGCCCTCCTTTGAACATTTTCAACCAACTGACAGTCCCTAGCATATCTCGGGGACCAGATGGGGTGACAGTACTCCAGATGGGGAAGCACTTCACTCCTGAAGATCGTCACGAGGGACGGACCGTCTAGATATCTGAACGACCTTCTTATAAGACCCAATAACTTATTTGCCTGATTTACCTTCTTCTCACAATGGCCCGAGAACTTCAGCTCATTGTCAACATACACACCTAGGTCCTTCTCACACACAGTCTCAACTAGTACATTTTCTTCATCCCGTTGGGACATATGGTACGCCTTCTTACCGTTGGTACGCCACAGGTGCATCCTCTTATACTTCGTGACATTGAATCTCAGCAGCCATTCCTTCGACCATTCCTGGAGCCCACAGAGGTCCTTCTGCAGCTCTTCACAGTCCGCTTGGTTCTTAATTTCCCGAAATAACTTGCCATCATCGGCAAACATTTGTATGGAGGAGTGTACAACGTCAGGCATATCATTTATGAAACAAACAAACAACAGCGGGCCCAATACACTACCCTGCGGTACCCCACTTGTTACAGGTACAGATGACGATTTCGTGCCATTAATCACCACACATTGCTTGCGGTCATGTAGAAAGTCTTCTATCCACGCTAGGACATTTCCCCGAATTCCGTACCCTTCCAGTTTGATTTTCAGCCTTTCGTGGGGTACACTGTCGAAAGCCTTGGCAAAATCTAGGTAAATATTGTCGATATTACCACCCCGTTCTAGAATATGGGTCCAAATATCCAATACCTTGAGCAATTGTGTCAAGCAAGAGCGCCCCGGCATAAAACCGTGTTGGCAATCTTTTACAAGGTTGTTTCGTAGTAGATGTTCCATCGCTGCATCTCTGATAATACTCTCAAGTGCTTTACATATTATGCTGGTCAGGCTCACCGGTCTATAGTTGTTCGTGGAGTGACTATCGCCCTTCTTGAAGATAGGACTCACATAAGCCACTTTCCATTCACTGGGGACCATTTGTTCATCCAGGCATTTACAAAACAGAATCTTCAGGGGCTCTGCAAGCTCGTTGCACAGCTCCCTTAGCACTCTAGGATGCACCATGTCAGGTCCAGGACTCTTATGGACCTTTAGCCTGGACAGTTTATTTCTAATACCCTCTTCTGTGAACACAATGTGGGTCAGTGCTGTTTCGAACCGTCTGTCCTCAAACGCAGGAAGGTTAGTTGCATCCTCTCTTGTGAACACTGAGGAAAAGAAGCTGTTCAATGCCTCAGCTTTATTCTGGTCAGAATCTGCGCAACTACCATCTTCAAGCCTCAGGTCTGATACTCCTACTCGCGTTTTCAATTTCGACTTTGCATAGCGGTAAAACGCCTTTGGGTTTGACTTGACCTCGCCTGCAACCAGCCTTTGGAACTCTTTTTCAGCCCTCCTACACTCTATCTTTGCTTGGTTTCTGGCTCTTGCATACATCCTCCTGTCTTGCTCATCGTTTGACCCAACCCACGTCTTGAATTTCTGGGTTTTCTTCTTAATTTTGTCGACCGCCGCATGGTTCATGTGTAGGGATCCCCTCGTATTCCTAGAAGCACTGGGTTTGGTCTTGGGTATATATTTATCGATCAAATGGGTCATTTTACTAGTTATGATATTCAGCGTAGTGTCTGCGTTCTTGTACCTTAATAAGTCAGGCCAGTTGATACCCCTCATCTCTTCCTTCATCCCATTGTAATTTCCCTTGTAATATTTGCACCTTGGCCTGGCCTTATCCTGAACTAGGTAACAGTTAAATCTGAATGACAACACTGTATGGTGACTGGTGCCAACTGGGGCAAGGTGTTCCAGTTTGGCCACCATACCCTCCTCGTTTGTTATGATGAGGTCAAGTGGCTTGGGTGTTTGCTCCCCTCTGTAATGTGTCGGGTCTCTCACATGTTGGAACAGAAAATTATCTCTCAGAGTTTCTACAAAAAGAGTAGCAGGATTATTCAAGTCATTCGGGGTGGACTCGTTTCTCCAGTCGATGTCGCCATAGTTAAAGTCCCCCATGATAAGGAGGTGGCTGGGGTTGAGCATCGCCGCATTGTTTATTAAGGTTCTTAAGTTCCTTTGATTTAGTGGGCCACAGTTCGGGGATCTGTAGATACACCCGACGATAAGTAAGTCCCCTCCCTTTAATTTAATTTTACACCACTTGAACTCTTCAAAAACATCCTCTCCCTGTACCCTCGCCTGGCTGGCTCTAAGGTCTTGCCTAGCGTAGATAACCACACCCCTCCTGCAGGATTCTTGAGTTAGGTTCGTAAATGAGTCATATCCAGCAATACTGAACTCACATTACTCTGGGTCGATTCTCCTGTTCTTGTACAACAGTTCTACAACTCCTACAATATCTGGTTGGTGTACTCTTAGTCGTGTTTCAAACTCCTCTCTCTTATCAAGGAACGTGTCAGTATTAGTGTACATGACATTCAAGCCAGAATTTGTTCTCGGTAACGTCTCTGCTCTTAGTAATAAACCCGCTCCACCCACATTCTCAGAAGCTGCAGCATTTGCTAAGTACACTGTATTTTGCAGGGTGTGGTTAAAAATGTCATTGTTTACACGGCGCTCGTTCTTTCCTGTCCGGTAGGCTGAGCTAAATTCAAGACTTATAGCCTTTTTAACACAATATGGGAAAACTAACAATAGACAACATGGATTTATGCCCAATAGAAATACCCTAACTGCAATAGCTATAATAACGGAAATAATTGCAACAGAAAAAAGCAAGGGTAACCAGATCAATATAATTTTAAGGGACGTTTCTAAGGCTTTTGAAAAAGTTTGGCATTTAGGCTTAAAATATAAAATATTAAAACTGGGACTTAACGAATACTTGCTAAGAATATTGTGTAACTATTTAGATGATAGGAGAGCACAAATTCAAATTGGAAACTTTATGGGAACTATTGTAGTGGACGTCTCCCCTGCAAACTGCGTATCGCATTCCAATGTGCCGCCTTCCCTAGCAACCAACCAGATGTTACCGTATCTTAGCAACGGAACCAGTCACTGGCGACTTTCTGGGTTTTCCCAACATGACTCATAGCGGCTGCTGCTGGGTATATAAGCTCTGTCTCTCCATTGAGATTCATTCTATAAGGGGCACACCTTCAGAGAGTGCAAAAACAAAGATAACCCCAAATGCCTAAACTGCGAAGGAGATCACAGAACACTGGCCACTCGCTGCCCCATACGAAAAGCGATAGTCAACCAAAGGAAGGAGAAGGAGAGGGAGAAGACACAGGAACAGCAAAACAAGACATATTCAGCTGTGACCAAACTAACCAGAGAAACGACAAAGATCCTCGAAAAAGTCGCCACACCACCCCCCGCAAACCAACCTATTGTGCTTCAGCTTGGAAATAATCTTTCCGTAAAAATAATGACATCCATAATCCACGCCCACATCATGAATATAGCCAGACCTGGAACTTTCGCCAAGGCAGCAAGAGACATGTTCGCCGCCAACAACCTGCCAGATATGGAATTCCCAAATGATGTGCCTTCTTCTGAAATCTTCAACTTCATTTACAAATCAGAGAGCACTGAAATTCAAATACCAACAACTCACGAACCGTCAACTCACGAACCATCAACACAAGAACAGACTACCTCAGGCATACAACCCGAGCCAGCAAGCGAGGAAGAATCAATGGAAGACTCAAGCGAAGATGAAACCACCACAATAACAGAACAAGCCGCCAGAGTCAACACCCAAAAAAAGAACCAAGCAGGAACTAAGGCTCCACCTGCTACGGAGAACAAAGACCTAGGGCATGAAACTGGTATTCGATTTTACTCCACTACAGCTCCCCCCATAGTCTCAACAGAAAGACTATTGGCAGAAATAAGGCAAGGCAAGATCAAATACACATACTCAGACAAAAACCTAGATGACACACATATTGAAACACTAATCAAGAAGGGAAGAATACTCACAAGACACAACAGAATAGAAAGAGTTGATCAGTCAATACATAAAAAGATCCGCTTGGGCCTGGACAGGAGGCTGTCAGGGGAGCACCGGTCAGCAAAAATGGCGCAAACCAGCTCTAGACACCAGCCTTCATAATATGTAAATAAGCTAAAAATAATCCAACATAATGTCTAAGCATGGATCCCACAAAGAGCAAGCGAATTATACAACACATACCGTAACATAGACCCAGATATTATTCTCATCAATTCGCATGGTAAGAAAAACTCAGAAAAAATAAAACTATTTAACTACACAGTCTACCAAAAAAACAACCAAGACACACCACATGATGGAAATGCCACAGCCATCAAACGAAACATACAACACAAGATACACGACTCATTTCAAGAAAACTTTCTGGCGATCGAAATTAACTGCCCAACAGGACTTATTATAATTGGCACCTGTTACCTCCCTCCGAGAAGGCCCATCTTCCCACTAGCAGACATGCTCAAACTCCTGAGAAGAAACATACCAGCATATTTCTTGGGTGATTTAAATGCTCGACATCGCGTCTTGGGACACCAGGACAACAACGCCGTGGGCAAGATTTTAAACACATTACTGAGTCACGGCAACGCAATACACCTCGGCCCGGAATTCCCCACATACATCAGAGCGGGTCAAATCGGACATCCAGACATAGTACTAACAAACCAGCATCACCATCTTAACCTGCAAATGGAACCCGGCCCAATAACCACCAGAGACCATCTCCCTATCGTAGCCACACTCTCCACGTCGCCAATTCAGATCCCTGCCAGGACGAGTGTTACGAACCCCTCCACCGATTGTCTTCATCTACCTACCCAGCACCACGAGCAACGCCATCTAGGGACGAAACACGAGTATGGCTCGTCTTAGTTACCACTCCCGGGTTTCCCTTCTCCATATCCTGGTTGTTGCGTCACTTCCGCCTCAGTCTACTTTGTCAGCTCCAATTCGAGGAGAGGACACACTTTACTCTGGGAAGCGACCACAGGATCACCTATCCTGGAAACCTACGGCACAGTGACTATTTACCGTCTTCTACCATACTCAGCCTTGCTCGTCAGCCATCTCAGCTCCTCACTTAAGTATTTGTAATCTTGTATTGCCTCTCCCCCCTCCACATTGCTTCACTATTGTTTTATGTTTTATTACTATGTATATACTGTTCGTGTTTAGGTTAAATTTGGTTAAGGGTAGTTTATAAGCTGAATATTTTGTTAAGGAATTTATGGTACTTTATTATATACAACAAAAACTCGCATCCTTTGTCTACCCTTTTATGTCCGATTGTCTTTGTTTTTTTTTTGTTGTTACCTGTTGGGATCTGGGTAGACGTATAACTATATTCTAAATCCCCAACTCGTAACAAATGGCGACCGTGACAGGATACGACCTTAATTACCATATTCCTTCCTCCCTTGTTACTCAGTGTTAATTACCCCTCCCAGTCACTTCTGTTTACAATTGCTTTACGGTGGTTTAAAGTTTCCTTCATATGTGTGTGCATATATTGGTATTATCGTACAGTAAGAGTGACAGACGTAGGATAATAGGTTCCAAGTGTCATAAGGCTTACCTGTTATTACACGTGGCAGTCGTGTGGTAAGTCTTATCGAGTGTAGGGAAGAATCCGGATCTGTTTAATGCCGTACCCTCACTCCAGAGTAGGCTGTTCCATAGTTACTAGTTTAGAGTGAAGTGTATCTTGGGACGCCCCTCTCTACCAGGACCCCATAATTATAAAGCCTCAATTATTGTTCTTCTCATTATCTCATTCAGGGCTGTTAATCCGGATCTTTATATAAATGCCGTAATACGCCCTACCTCTTTCAAGTATATCAGGGTTGTTAATCCGGATCTTTATATTAATGCCGTAATACGCCCTACCTCTTTCAAGTATATCAGGGTTGTTAATCCGGATCTTTATATTAATGCCGTAATACGCCCTACCTCTTTCAAGTCTCTTGTCCTTATCTAAGGATCTTCTCGGAAGAACAATAATCATAAGTGTAATTTCCCTAGGTATAACTTGGTTAGTTTCCGGGACTTTCTGGTTATCCACTGCCGTGATATTTTCTAGGGTTATCCACTTATCTTATCTTATTTTTTGACCATTAGTTAATTTATCCAATTTTTATTAACAATGGCCACCTCAGGTTTTGATCTCCAGGATTTTATTGAAAATCCTTCCGTAGCTAAATTACGTGTTAATATCCTGAAGAAAGAATGGAAAGAAATAGCCAACTATTACAATATCCCATTTTCACAGCAACTGACTAAGGAAATGTTAAAAAAATCATGTGATTGAAGTGTTGGTTCAACAAGAAGTTTTAAAAGAATCCGCTGTTGACAGATTAACGCCCATGTCCAAGAAACTTCAACCACTATCCACCACCCCTCCTCACTCAGAAGTTGCCTCAGGTCTGGCTAGCCCTCAAGAAGAAACACAACGAATAGGCGCCTTAGAACTAGAACGAGCTAGGTTCGAGTTCCAAATCAAAATGAAAGAACTCGAGTTGGAACAGGCCAAGTTGGAGCAGGAGGAAAAGTTGGAACAGGCCAAGTTGGAACAGGCCAAGTTGGAGTACAAGTTGGAGCATGAGGGAAGGTCGGAACAGGCCAAGTTGGAGCATGAGGGAAGGTTGGAACAGGCCAAGTTGGAGCATGAGGGAATGTCGGAACAGGCCAAGTTGGAGCATGAGGAAAGGATGGAACAGGCCAAGTTGGTGCAGGCGGTTAAACTGAAAGAACTACAGGTGAGAGAGACAGAAGTCACCTTAACATCGGAGTTTAAATCAAAGGAAGTGGCATTAAAAGAGAAACTAGCTGCTTTTAACCCTGCTACTGCCTCTTCCCTTGTTCCCGGGTTTGATGAATCCGATATGGACGGGTCATTTAGGACTTTTGAGAAAATAGCCGTGAAGAATGAGTGGCCAAAGGACCAGTGGGTGTCAGTGTTAGTTCCTAAATTATATGGTAAGGCTCGTAGAGTTTATAACTGTTTAGACCAGACTGATGACTATGATAACGTAAAAAAGAATATCCTCACCTCTTATGCTATCACGCCAGATGGATACCGGCAGAAGTTTCGTAAACTAACCAAACCATTTTCACACACATTTGTTGAGTTTGCTCAAGAAAAGCTTAGGTTTTTTAAGAAGTGGTTAGAGGCTACAGAGACCTCCACATTTCAGGATTTGTTAAACTTGGTAGTCCTGGAGGAGTGGAAAAGCAAGATACCATTTCACATCTTGAAGCATGTGGAGGAGCGTGGAGAGGTTAATTTAGGGCGTGCTGCTGAGCTGGCTGATGCGTATGCTTTGTTGGTGGAGTCACTGGGCAGTAGAGAACGTGGTACTTCCCGACATGTTAGGTCTTCCTCTGATGATAACCTTGGGGGCGTGAGTGGTAGGTCGAAAGGTCCCACACCTACTCCCCCCGATGCAACCAAGCTTACTTGTTCTTACTGTAAAATCCCAGGCCATACGATCCAGAATTGTAAACACCCAAAGTGTCGAATTGCTAAAAGTAGTTTCCTGGATCCCAAATCCAAACCAATAGCAAATGCCAATGTGGCAAGGCCCCATCAGGATCTCTTCTCTTCATTCACCTATGAGGGAAAAATTTCAATCATAGAAGGGTCTCGTTCTTTCCCTATTCGTATACTACGTGATACGGGCGCAGCACAATCTATCCTCCTGTTTAACGTCATTCCTGATATATCTACCGCATTTACAAATGAGTGTTCTAATTTCAGATCTCTCGTCCCATTCTTCCTATCCTTTAGCTAAAGTGCACCTCCAATGTCCCTTGATTACTGGGGAAGTGCAAATAGCCATAAGGAAAGACCCAATGCCTGTGTGTGGCATTCATTTATTATTGGGTAATGACTTGGTAGGAGATCTAGTGGTTCCTAACATAAAGACAGTCGACTCTCCCTTACCTGTCAACTCCACCACTGACCTTAAAGAAACTATTCCTCATCTTTTCCCATCTTGTGCTGTCACCCGGTCACAGAGTGTGCGAAATGGGCCCTCTTCATCTAAAACCACCTCCAATATCTTCCTACCCACAGAAGATCTGTACAATAAGACGATAAGTAAGGAGGAGCTCATTAAAGCCCAACAATCTGATCCATCTTTGAATAAACTTCATCATGCAGCAGTTGAAGGTAAAGATTTTAACACCCTTCCGTGTTTTTATTATCATGAAGGGGTTTTGATGAGGGCCTATAGGCCCCCTGAGCTTGCCCATCTGGACACGTGGTCTGAAATACATCAAGTGGTAATTCCAGCTTCAGTCAGACCAGCATTAATTGCCCTTGCCCATGATGGTATTTCAGGACATTTGGGAATCCTGTAAACATATAAAAAGCTCCTCCAACACTATTACTGGCCTGGACTTAGGAAGGATGTGTCACAATACCTAAAATCTTGTCATATTTGTCAAATGGTAGGAAAACCAAATGAAGGTATACCAGCAGCTCCCATTAAGCCCATCCCAGTATTTTCTACCCCATTTGAAAAGATTGTTGTGGATTGTGTGGGCCCATTACCAAAGACTAAGAAGGGAAATCAATTCCTGCTCACAGTTATGGATACCAGTACACGTTATCCTGAGGCTTTTCCCCTTAAAAGCATCACTTCAAAAAACGTAATCAAACATCTTTTGCATCTTTTCACTTCAGTGGGCATTCCTAAAGAGATCCAATCTGATCAGGGCACCAATTTTACGAGCAATCTTTTCGAACAGGTGATGAAAGACCTCAGTGTGGACCATTGTACATCTTCGGCTTACCACCCACAATCCCAAGGTTGCTTGGAACGGTTCCATCAAACTTTCAAATCAATGATCAAAAAATACTGTATAGAACACCAAAAGGAATGGGATGAAAGCATAGACTTGTTACTCTTTGCCATCAGGGAATGTCCCCAGGAGTCATTGGGATTCTCCCCGTTCGAGTTACTATATGGGAGACAAATTAGGGGACCCCTTAAAATAGTAAAGGAGCAGTGGTTTGACACTCCATCTATTAAGCCCGCAACAGTTTCCCAATACATTGACACTTTACGGGACAAATTAACTGAAGTCCGAACCATTGCTCAGTCAAACTTAAAAAAAGTCCAAGAGAAAATGGTGAAGTCCCAACCTAAATTAGTTAAAAGATCATTTTCTCCAGGTGACAAAGTGTTACTCTTTCTACCCATTCCAGGCTCTCCCCTTAAAAGCAAGTTTACTGGTCCCTATATAGTTGCTAATAAACTATCTCCTCTCAACTATATAGTCCATACTCCTGATCGCAGAAAAGATTCACAACTTGTTCACATTAATCTCATGAAACTTTACCATTCCAGGCAGTCAGAGGAAGACATCCCCGAGGCTGTAAGCCTACCTGTATTGCATACGGTTTTGTCAGGGCCGGAGACAGATGACATGGACCTATTGGAGAATTTAGACTTCCCTCTACCTAAAGAGAACCCTGCTAACAGTCACATACTCAACAATTTGGATGAGTATTTTTCTGTTCTGAATCCATCTCAAGCAAAAGATCTCACTAAGTTATTATCAACATTTCCTAAAGTCACGTCAGACCTCCCAGGGTTTTGCAATATACTTAAACATGATATTAAACTAATCTCGGGTGATGTACAACCCATTAGGCAATCGGCATATCGTCCAAGTCCACAAAAAAAATCGATTATGAAAAAGGTAGATTTTTTGTTAAAGCATAACTTAGCTGAGCCTAGTACCTCCCCCTGGGCTTCACCTTGCCTTCTCATTCCAAAACCCGATGGCACCTTTCGTTTCTGTACAGATTATCGTAAAGTGAACCAGGTCACTGTCTCTGACTCCTACCCTTTACCTTTGATTGAAGATATAATAGACAGCATAGGCTGTGCCCAATTTATCAGTACCATAGACCTGTTGAAAGGCTATTATCAAGTAGGACTCACGGATAGGGCAAAAATAATCTCGGCATTTATAACTCCATTTGGTCTTTTTCAATATTTAGTTATGGCGTTTGGCTTTTCTAATGCTCCGGCCACATTCCAGAGGGCCATAAACTACCTTATTCAAGACCTAGGTGGGACGTTCGCCTACCTGGATGACCTGGTGGTGGTGTCGGACAGCTGGGACGAACATCTGGTGCGTTTGGAGATACTGTTTGCACGACTGCAAGAGACTGGATTCACCATAAACCTGGCTAAATCTGCTTTTGGCCGGGCCTCGGTGACTTACCTGGGACATATCGTTGGGCATGGTATGGTGAGACCCAAGGACGCAAACGTTGAAGCCATCTTGTCCTTCCCCACTCCAAGGACAAAGAAGGAACTCATGCGCTTCCTGGGGATGTGCGGCTACTACCGTCGGTTCTGCAGTAACTTCTCCAGCGTGGCCGGACCCCTCACAGACCTTACCAGTTCTGCGGTCCCTTACATCTGGAACCAGAATTGCGACCAGTCTTTCCACCGCCTCAAAGCCTTCCTTGCCTCTAAGCCTGTAGTCCACCCCCCTGACTACACCTTGCCCTTCCATCTGCAAATCGACGCTAGTGGTGTCGGAGTGGGGGCTGTGCTCCTACAACCCGACCCAACCACTGATGTCCTTCACCCTGTGGCATATTACTCCGCCAAGTTGAAAAAACATCAGACCAACTACTCGACCATAGAGAAGGAGGCCCTGGCTCTGGTGTTGGCAATAAAGAAGTTTGAATGTTACCTCCAGTCTTGCCCACAAACAACCCTGGTCTTCACCGACCATAACCCACTCAGGTTCATCCAAACCAACAAGACCTCCAACCAGCGAATCCTCCGCTGGGCTCTCCTCACCCAGCCCTATAATCTACAAGTCCGGCACATAAAGGGGGTGGAAAACCTGATTGCAGACTCCTTATCCCGAGCTCCAGTGGAAATGTAGCAGCTACTCTCCAGACGCACCAGGTGATCACCTCCTTCGCGCCCGCGCTACGAAGGTCTTTGGAGGGGGGGTGTGTTACGAACCCCTCCACCGATTGTCTTCATCTACCTACCCAGCACCACGAGCAACGCCATCTAGGGACGAAACACGAGTATGGCTCGTCTTAGTTACCACTCCCGGGTTTCCCTTCTCCATATCCTGGTTGTTGCGTCACTTCCGCCTCAGTCTACTTTGTCAGCTCCAATTCGAGGAGAGGACACACTTCACTCTGGGAAGCGACCACAGGATCACCTATCCTGGAAACCTACGGCACAGTGACTATTTACCGTCTTCTACCATACTCAGCCTTGCTCGTCAGCCATCTCAGCTCCTCACTTAAGTATTTGTAATCTTGTATTGCCTCTCCCCCCTCCACATTGCTTCACTATTGTTTTATTACTATGTATATACTGTTCGTGTTTAGGTTAAATTTGGTTAAGGGTAGTTTATAAGCTGAATATTTTGTTAAGGAATTTATGGTACTTTATTATATACAACAAAAACTCGCATCCTTTGTCTACCCTTTTATGTCCGATTGTCTTTGTTTTTTTTTGTTGTTACCTGTTGGGATCTGGGTAGACGTATAACTATATTCTAAATCCCCAACTCGTAACAACGAGATACAGCTACAGCCGATCCAACTGGGAGGAATTCCAAAAGGAGCTAAGCAACCACCAAATAACCCAGCTAAACAACAAACACACCTCCCAAATAGACAGCACACTGGAGACATGGTACGGAAACGTGATCCAAGCAATGGAACACCACATACCCACGACCACTCACCGCACATTACCACACCCCCAATACTCACATCAATCAAGAATTTTACACACAGTTCAGTAATTTATTCAAATTAATCCTAGAACAAGGATGGACGCCAGAATACAGAATACAATATTACACCATACACGAACAACTAAGAGACATGTCCAAAGAAGCATACGTGAATAACTGGGAGAAATTAATAACAGACACAGAAGCAATTTACCACAACCCGAAAGAATTCTGGCGAAAAATTAAAAACCTAATGGGAATCTCAAGCAACGAGTCAAACTACATTTTAAATAGCAACCAAATCAAATTAACTGAACCCAAAGAACAAGAACCTGAATTCAGAAAATACTGGAGCAAAATTTTTCAAATAAGCCAAGAAGACAACCTGAACTTCTGTATGGATACCGAGCAACAAGTAACCAATCACATGACACACACAACCCACATCTGGCAACCAAGTCCCAGCGTAGACATAAACGCTCTGGACGATCTTTCCACACTGATCCAACCAATCACCGCAGAGGATATTCAGAAAACAATAATCAGTTTCAAGAACAAGGTCCCGGGCATCAGTAAAATTAACAAACCCATACTCCAGCATCTACCAATCAACATGATACACCAACTCAGAAACATTTTTAATGCAGCACTTGCCTCTGGCTACTTACCAAGAAAGTTTAAAACAGCAAGCATCAGACTTATATCAAAACAAGGTAAATCCCCAATCCAAGTAGCAAATTATAGACCAATCTCTCTCCTAGAAGTACCGGGAAAAATCCTAGAAAAAATAATTAACCACAGACTGAGAACACACCTCGAAGTTGAGGGGAAATACAACCCCAGACAGCATGGATTTAGAAAACAGAGGAACCCATACAGCCTTAGCCCTAATTTACGAAAACATAGCAAACGCGATGCACAACAAGGAGCAATGTAACGTAGTACTAAGGGACGTAGCTAAAGCATTCGACAAGGTCTGGCACCTAGGACTCAAATACAAAATTACCACCCAAGAACTTCCCAACAACTTTACTTCCTTTCTTTGCAACTTCCTTGACAATAGAGAGGCCAAAATTATCATAGGTAACCACACAGGCCCAAGCTTCAAATTATACAGCGGAGTACCACAGGGAAGTAACCTCTCGCCAACACTCTACATAATATATACGTCGGACATGCCACCTCCTGTACACGGAGAATACGTAGCTTATGCTGATGACGTCACACAAATCATCCGACATCCAGGCAAGGGCAAACAGATGATGGCACGGATAACAGCCCACGCCTTCGAGCAAATCAACGAATATGAAAAAAAATGGAAAATTCAAACCAATACACAGAAACTAATGATAATACATATTGCCAGAAAAAACCCTGCACCAATCACAGTCAACAACGTACCTATACAATACTCCAACGAAGGTAAAATTTTGGGACTCACAATAACAAGAAGAGGCATAGCAAAACACGTAAAACAACGCAAACAGACTGCCCAATCACAACTCACGAAACTAAGACGATACAGCAAAATGGACACCAAAACTCAACTACACCTATACAAAGCACTTATCCGCCCACACCTAGAACACTTCTCACATCGCTCCTGAACCAAGAAGACCTCTCAACAAGACCTCCTGCTGGACCCGGAACTGTCAAGACCGCCCTCTCCCTTGTGCCATTGTTGGCCATCTTCCCGGACCGGACCACCCACGACTGTCATCGTCCACAACAACTCACGAGCGTTCTCGGTTTATCGAGCATTAGCTTGCCCTCCCCACTGGTGGTGTGAGTGACCCACACTCCAGCTGGAGAGCAGTTATAGCGCGATATTCCCGGCGTGGTTTGAGCTCTTTTCCTTCTACTACTATTTTTCCTTTTTCGCTCTGGCCTAGGGACCTGCACCCTCAAAAGTGTATTCGTCCTGCGGTCCCCCCTGTAACTGTTCACCTCCCTCCTAGGAGATTGTGAACACGAAAGGGGTTGGAGCAAAACCCATCCCAGCCGAGTCATTCCAGGAAAACCGTGATCGTGCGGGTCCACCTGGAAAGAGGGTAGCAATCCTTATCCTTCCCAAATAGGCACACTTAGCTCACGTCTATAAGTGAGCAGTCTCATACACTAGGAAGTAGGCTTCCCCAATGGGGCTCCGGGAGAGAGGCTCAGGAACCACTCTACGACCACCAGCCAGTGGGGAGTGCTGAAATTCCTCTGCATTTTACTCAACCGGAATAGGTAGGATCAAATAATAAAAAATAAAAAAATAACGGTTATGGAGCGCGTACGCCATCCTAACGGCGATCCCCACCTGAACCGCCAACCTGACGACCCGAACTACGACAGGCTCCGCACAGAGAAAGCGGACCAGTTACGCGCCTTCAATGAAGCGCTGAAAAGTAGGAACATTACCACCACCTCCAACAACTCCACCACCACTGCTACCGCCACTGAGGACAACTGGACGAAGGTAGAAAATATAAAACGCCGACGTGCTTTTTCGGGAAACGAATGCCGTCAAGCCGCCCCCAAGGCACCCATCACCACCACCAGCTCACCTCCAACGACACTGCCAAAATTCCGGATCACGAAAACGGACGCAAAAACAACATATGCCGCCGTCACAGAGATGGAAAAGCTAAATCCACTGGCCAAGTTCTCAGTGCGGCCCAACCTAAAGGGGGAGATGATCGTTCACCCCAAAGACAAGGACTCCGCCACCATCCTCGACACTTACCTGCAAAGCACCACCACCGTTACATCAACCAAGCTAGACCCCGCCCAGAAACTGATGAAGTCGGTAGTCCTCCGGTACCCAAAGGAACTCCCTCTCGAACCCCTGGAGAACCACCCGAAGATCTTAAAAGCCGAGAGATGCTCTCCCCTGTCCGACAAGACGGCCACCACGAAACAAGTGCTCATAACGCACTACGGCTCACCCCCCAGCACCATAGACCTCAAAACCTGGGGGATCTACGAAGTGAGGCCCTTCGTCCCAGAGCCCCTGCGGTGCTTCAGATGCCAGAAATACGGGCACCATCAGACAAGGTGCACATACAAGGAAATCTGCGCAGTCTGCGCACAGAAGCTCGGCACACACTCCTGCCTCACCAAGTTGAAAAATGGGGAAAAAATTGCCCCCAAGTGTGCCAACTGCGGGGGCAAACACCACGCCTGGAATCCTGGATGCTCCGAGAGAACAAAGAGGGTCCAGGCAAACCGACCAGCAGCAAGACCGGCCCCCACCGCCTACACACCAGCCCCACCAAGTACCTTCGTGTGGGGAACCCAAAGGCCAAAACAACAAAGACAACCTCCTCAGCCAGTCAACACCCAAAGTGCAGCCCAGTTTCCTGGCCTCACAACGGCCACACCTCAGCCACCCAAGCAGCAGACAACGACAACCACGAGAAAGACAAAAGAAGCACACACCAAGGCACCAGAAGGAATGATACACGTATCAGACCTAGCCAAGGTACTGACAACCTTCGCGGAGGGCCTAGCCGGACTACTGGGCCACAAGATCCAACCCACACAGCTCCAAATACTCATGGGGAGCGTCCTCTGGCAACTCGCCACAGCTCCAGCCACCTCAGTGGAGGAAGCCACGCCGGTCCTCACACGAGTGACAGCCGAGGTACACTCTACACCGAAGAAGGCCACCAGAGAACCCAAGATACCGACAGCTCCCAGAAAGAAACTGGACGTTTCAACTCCCCTGAACCGAACCACGGCCTAGAAGGCAAAAACCACAGAACACGAAGATATGAACCTGATCCAGTTGGAATCGAACTTGGACATCTCCATCGAGGACCACCAGAAGTCCCCGATGAAACAGTGGTGGAAAACATCAGCACCCTGAACATCCTAACATGGAATGCTCAGGGCATCAAAAACAGGAAACACCTCCTACAAGAAGCAGCAGCCAAGGACAAGCTTGACATCATACTGCTACAAGAAACACTTCTACAAGAACACCACTATTTCAAATTCAGTGGTTACAAGACATACAGGAGGCATTTCACGCAGGCGTCAACAAGAGGATGTATGATCTTGGTCAAGTCAAGCATACCCTCCGCCGATGTCACGCAGCAATTTCCATGTGGGGAAAACATCGAGACACAGGCCGTCAAAGTAACCCTCCAAGAACGGGAATTAACTGTTCACAACATCTACAAGAACCCAAGGGGCTCACTGGAGGTTACTCAATTATTTGCTTCGGCCGCTGACCACGCCACACTCATAGGAGGGGATTTCAACGCACATCATCCCTTCCTAAGCTCGGCAAGCCCCACAAATGAAGACGGCCTACACCTATACACCACCTTTCAAGATACACCCGAGATCTGCCTCCTGAACACCGGAGAGCCCACCCACACTAGGGGAGGAAGGCTAGATCTAACCTTCGTCTCCAGTGCACTACAGCCTTCGGCCTCCTGGCAGATACACCCCACGCTGACCAGCGACCACTTCGCCACCCTAACAACGCTGAAGGTGAACAAACTCTCCACTCCACCCCCCCCCCCCCCCCGAGATGGAGATACAATACCCAAAAGGCAGATTGGGGACTCTTCAAGAAACACCTGGCTAAGTGGCGCGAAAAATCACAGCCGGCCGGCGCAGCACCCGTGGATGAGACAACCCTCCACCACCAATTGGTCGAGGCGTTTCACCAAGCGGCAGAAGAGGCCATCCCAAAACAAAACCCACATCAAGACAGTACAATGATTACTGGTACTACTGTCCCAGGGTGAAAGAACTCAACCACAGAGTGAACATGGCCCGAAGAAACTACAGGAGACATCCCACGGCAACAAACAGACATCTCCTGCAAGTCATAGTTAAGGATACCAGGGAAGAGAAGGAAGAAATAAAAAACGTAAGCTGGCTCAAGTGGTGCTCCGAACTGAACGAGCACACCTCCCTTGGCAAGATGTGGGCCCAGATCCGAAGGGCATCTGGGAAGGCAACACCACCACCACCAACCCATCCCAACCCAGAAGAGGAAGCCGAGAGACTTGCAAAACTGTTCTCTGACCGAGCAGCAACGAAAAACCTCCCGAGACAGGCGGAGGAGACCCAACGGTGTCTGCGACAGGTCAGACTCCAGATGATCGAAGAGGCCTGCAACAGTGAAGATGACACTGACAGACCATTCAACCAGCAAGAACTCCAAAAGTCGCTAAAACGAAGCAAGGACACAGCTCCAGGGGCCGACAGGATAACCTACTCCATGCTTTCTCATGCCGGTACAGCCGGACACGAGGCTCTGCTGCAAGCCATCAATGCTTCGTGAACAGCACAAAGACTCCCACCGGAATGGAAGAAGGCAGATATACAGCCCATTCCGAAGCCCAGAGAACCAGACAAACCGAGGCCCATCTCCCTTCTCAGCTGCATAGCGAAGACGGGAGAAAGAATGGCTCTCAACCGACTCAAGTGGAAAGTAGGCGGCCCACACCCTCACATCTTTGCTTACACCGAGAACACCGGCACAGGCAACAACATCGCCGAGATACTCAGCACAGTGGACAACAAACCAGCTCTGGTGGTCTTCCTCGACCTGGAGAAAGCCTTCGAACTAGCAAATCCATTGGCCATTACAACTACGCTCGCTAAAAAAGGTGTCAAAGGAAGGTTGCTGGGGTGGATCCAGAACTACCTCACACAGAGAGAAGCACGAGTACGCTTTCAGGGAGCAACCTCAAGCTACAGGGTCCATGAAAACGGAACCCCACAAGGAGGCATCCTCAGTCCAATGCTGTTCAATGTCCTGATGGAAAATCTAGTCAAGCTTCCTTTCAGACAAACAGCCAAGCTCCTATGCTATGCAGACGACTTACAGCTTATAGTAAGAGGATCGAATAGACTAGCCAACACGCAACACGCACTCCAACTTATAGAAGAGGAGTGCAACAGACTTGGACTCAAGATAAATCCAGCCAAGTCGAAAGCGATGGCCATCTGCACAGACACACCAGACAAGATGCTCTCCATACAAAACATGCCGGTAGTCTGGACCAACGCCCACCAGTGTCTTGGAATCTGGTTTGACCAGAAACTCACCTTCAAGCCGCAACTCGAGTATCTCAGGCACAGGGCAAAGAGCAGACACAATATAATGAGGTCGCTCACCAGCAAATCCGCAGGAGCAAACCTTCATGTGCTCAAAGCCTACTACACGGCCGCCATCAGATCGCTGGTAGATTACAGTGCTCCAGCACTCATTGGACTGAGAGAAGACCAAATAGCTAAGCTAGAAGTCATCCAAAACAATGCTCTCAGGACCATGCTCGGAGCACCCATGTGGACCAGAATTTGCAATCTGCAAATGGAAACCGAGCTACCACCCCTGGCAGTACGAGTCAAGCAGGTGACAGCCGGTCTCCTCGCCAAAATCTGTAGAGAAGACAAGCCCACAGTTGCCAAGATTCGAATCAGTGCCTCCCTCCACCTCGACCACAGAGTGCGAGGGGCCACCTGGTCGCACGAGGCAAGCGAGGTCATCCGACACCTGCAAGCAGAAACACTCGTCAAGAACAACCAAGACACACGAGACAATGGTTACGCTGTTCCTCCACCATGGAGCCCTCCACCAGCCACACTCAAATTCACCGACCTAGGCGATAGTAAAGCCAACCTCCAGAAGGAGGACCTCAAAAAAATAACTCTCGAAGCCATAGCCACCGAGACACCGGCTGATGCAGCATCATACTTCACAGACGGCTCGGTGGACCCAAAACATCATAGATCCGGAGCGGCCTTCTACACCCAAGGTCAGACCCTCCAATGGAGACTTTCCAATGACTGCTCCACCCTACAAACAGAACTGGTAGCAATCTCAAAGGCCCTACAACACGCTGCAACACAACACAGCAAGTCCATCATAATTCACACGGACTCGAAATCGGCCATGCAGGCTCTGCAACACAGTCAACCAAGAGACAACGTCCACATTATTACCTCGATCCTCGCACAGCTACAGGAACTCCAAAGCCAAAACCGACCAGTCGTCTTACACTGGATTCCCAGTCATGTAGGGATCGGAGGAAACGACGTGGCAGACGAAGCAGCCAAGGCAGCTACACGTTCTAGTAGCGTACACATCCAAGTTCCAGCAAGTGTGCAACAGATCAAGAATCACCTCAGAAAGACCAGCAAGCTCCACATCAAAAAGAGCTTCCTTCATGCACTCAACGCTGGTTCCCAATCAGCCAAATGGTACCTGGCGGCCACTAAAAGGGAACCACCTTTCGCTGACAAGAAAACTCCAAGACAAACCCAAGTCAGCCTTCATCGACTACGACTAGGGTACAAGTGCTCCTGGCAGATGATCGGCAATGACGTCATGGATTGCACGTACTGTCAGGAGCCAGCAGCCAACCCACTTGAACACTATCTCCTCGACTGCGAGGTCACACAAAGCCTCCGAAACAGAACTCAAATCTCCCAAGAAACACACACAACACCAGCGGCCACTCTAACCCGAAAGGCCCATGCAGACCACATTCACCACCTACTCCGGGTCATCACACGATACCCACCACCCAGATAGCTTAGAAAGCATCCTCTCCCAGCAAGTGCGGACCCCAGTTCGGGGGGCGCGCCACTCCGAAACTGACCACGTCCAAAAGTGGGGGTTGGTGGTAAGCGTCCACTGCTCAGGGGTCCGCTCACACTTGCAACCTGCAGTATCCTTCCACCTCTAATCCCAATCCGGTCTGGCTGCTCCTGGAGCTCCAGCCGGAACCACCAAACGGGCCGCCTATAGGCAAAGGCCCGTGTCGGACTACGGCCCGACAATCTCAACAACAACAACAAACACCTAGAATATCCACCAATACCACTCAACACGATCAGCAAAACCAGTCAACTTAAACTTCAAGCAGTACAAAACAAAGCTGTCAGTAGAGCATCAAAGCAACTCCCGCCATACACCACCAAAATACAAGAACTTCACGAATTATTCAATATCGAACCACTGAACATACGTACACACAGCCAAGCACAGAGAATATGGACCAAACTTGAAGAGATGGAGGACCCATTATTCTCCAAGTTAAAAGAAGAAGGAACAACTAAAACACACAGCTGGTGGCCTAAGAGCTTCCATGCTGACATTGCAGAACAAGACCCACTTTACACATATATGTAAACAAATAACACTACCACCGGACAAATAAAAATTAACACCCATTACAATAATGAATATCTAGCTAGCTTAGCTCCTCCCCCCACCCTCCTCAACCTCCCTCCCTGAGCGGACGGGCGTGTGCTGCGCGCGGCCACCACCCAATCATTTCAACTCGTCTCCGCTAGGTGGACAGCCCACCTGCTATCTACCCCTCCCACTCTTCTTCCCGTTTCCACGCTTTACTTCTCTCTCTCTCTCCTCTCCTTTCCCAGTGCAAAGTCATTTGCCACTTTACTTCATTATCATCATCATCGAGATTCATTCTGACCATTCTTATTGAACAAGCAACACCTCCTCCTCCGCCGCTGCCTGGCAGCCCTCGCTTCTCCTCGCCTGCCTGGCGGTCCTCGCTCCCGCCAGCGAGCATGGCGACCCACCAGCTGTCCTTCTCTGAGCTTCCTCACCAACCAACTCTCATTCTGCCCATCTTCCTGAACAAGCAACATCTCCTCCAGCAAGCTCCACGCTGTTAACATTCATTCAACCAGGAGGCCAGCAACAGGCAACATCTTCTCTAACGAAGCTCCTGCACATCTACCTCCTTCAACACGCTACTCACCGAACGTCTTCTACTGAGCAGCCCCTCACCAGACGGCACCTCCAGCACCAGACTGTCTATCATATAACTTATATATTATACAAGAAAACCACATTAGAGTTTCCTTCCATCCTGAGTGCTAGACAACATTAATATCTCGATACCCCTACACTATGTTTAATCTTGAGAGTGGAGTACCTCAAGGAGGATGCCTTTCTCCAACACTATATACAATTTATACTTCAGATACACCTCAACCTACCCCCTTTAGCGAATATGTAATGTTTGCTGATGATATTACTCAAATAGTATCATACCCAGGAAAATCAACCCAATTTATGGCACTCTACACGGTAAGAGCGATAAAAAACATAAATGATTTTGAGAAAAAATGGAAAATCAGGACAAATAAGAACAAATTCAAGATAATACCAATAGCCAAGATTAAAACAAGTCCAGTAATAGTCGACCAGGAACTATACCCATACGACACTGAAGTCAGGATGCTTGGATTAAAACTAACAAAAAGAGGATATATAACATACTTAAAAGATAAAGAACGACAGGCAAGAATACGATTTTCAAAAATGAAACGCTTTAAGAACCTTAGCATTAATAACAAAAGAAAGATTTATATTGCCCTTGTCAAATCAATTATGGACTACCCACCCATCCCATTGAACACCCTTAGTAAAACGTACATTAAAAGGTTACAAACAGTACAAAATATTGCCCTCAGATTTATATATAACATAAAATATACAGACCACATCAATACTGAACAGCTACACACGAGAGCAAATCTCTTAGCAATCAATGTAGATATACACAACAAAGCTGTAAATATTTGGAAAAAGTGACTGAACTTAACACAGAAACATATCAAAACTGGATAAATAATATAGACAACGAAGAATTCCAAGAACACAGTTGGTTTAAATCAGCCAGGAAGAAAGTAATTGAACCATCTCCTGCCCCAATATACATATAAGACATTAATAGAGAGAATAAAAGATGAGAGTGACCTACCAGCTCCATTAAGAACCTGGCAGGCCTTTCCGTACATAAGAACATAAGAACATAGGAATGGAGGAAACTGCAGCGGGCCTATTGGCCCATACTGGGCAGTCCCGTTTACACCCAACCCCTATTGCTCATATGAGCATCCAACCTATGTTTGAAGCAATTCAGCGTATTCGAGTTAATGATGATATTTGGTAACTTGTTCCATTCATCCACTACTCTGTTTCCAAACCAGTGTTTACCTATTTCACGCCTAAATCTAAATTTGTCCAATTTAAAACCATTGTTACGAGTTCGCTCCTGGTTGGATAATTTGAGTACCTTTGTAATGTCCCCTTTGTTTAGCCCTGCCTTCCACTTGTACACCTCTATCAGGTCGCCCCTCGCTCTACGTCTCTCAAGGGAGTGCAAATTAAGATGCTTTAACCTGTCTCTATACTCAAGGTTCCTAATACCCGGGATTAGTCTTGTCATTCTCCTCTGAATTCTTTCCAAGGATTCTATATCCATTCTGTAATACGGTGACCAGAACTGGACTGCGTAATCCAGGTGTGGTCTCACAAGAGCAAGATACAGTTTTAGGATGACCTCGCTAGTCTTGTAACTAACACTCCTTTGTATGAACCCAAGTACTTTATTAGCCTTGTTACGAGCATATACACATTGTTTACTTGGCTTAAGGTTCCTACTTATCATTACTCCTAAATCTCTCTCGCAGTCGGATTTCTCTATGGCATCGTTGTTCATCTGGTATCTGGTTTCCCTGTTTACATTTCCTATGCTGAGTACTTTACATTTGTCGATGTTGAATTTCATCTGCCATTTTTCAGACCATTCGAAAAATTTGTTTAGATCCTCCTGTAGTTTTGCCGAGTCCTCGTCAGATTTGATAACACGTCCTATTTTAGTATCATCAGCAAATTTACTTATGTTGCTGTCTATGCCGATATCTATGTCGTTTATGTATATAATAAACAATAATGGTCCAAGTACTGAGCCTTGGGGAACTCCACTTGTGACGTTGCTCCAATGGGACTTAGTGCCGTTAATGCTCACTCGCTGTTTCCTGTCCTGTAACCACGCCCTAATCCATTTGAGGATGTCACCTTTGATGCCATGAGCTTGTGTATCTTTAGACTAACATAACTAACATTTAACACTTAACTAACATCTTAGCAAAAAAAAAAAAAAAAAAAAAATGTGACTACCCTCCCAGCTACACAAGGACCTGGGCGGGCTCACTAACTCCATCAAAAAAAAAAAAAATAATAATAATAATAATAATAATAATAATAATGTGATTACCCTCCCAGCTACATCAGCCAGGAAGAAGTAATTGAACCACCTCCTGCCCCAATATACACATAAAACATTAATAGAGAAATAAAACATGAGAGTGACCTACCAGCTCCATTAAGAACCTGGCAGGCCTCTCCATACAGTGTACCTTTAGACTAACATAACTAACACTTAACTAACACCTCAAAAAAAAAATAAAATGTGACTACCCTCCCAGTTACACAAGGACATGGGCGGGCTCACTAACTCCAACAATAATAAAACTAATAATAATAAGCAGCATTATATAAATAAACTAATATTAATACAAAGGTCTGACGACCCAAGGGAGCAGAACAAAGATAAAACACCAATAAGAAAGATGAAGCGATCTGATTGAGCCCAGATTCTTTCTACTCCTACTGTATTTCAGTTTCACCACTTTTCCTTCAACCGAAAATAATCTTCTTTCACCTCATAACTAAAGACTTCGTATCGTATCGACCTGTCTCTTTCTACCTACACCAACCAGCCAGCAACACCTCCTCCTCCTCCGCCTGCCTGGCGGTCCTCGCTCCCGCCGGCGAGCATGGCGACCCACAAGCTGGTCCTCCTCTGAGCATCCTCATCAACCAGCAGTCTCTACATCACGCTTGTAACCATGCTGCCTTCCCAGCACCAAGCTGCATTGTACACCCAATACAACATGTATACAGAGAGCACATCGTGAGTTTCCTTTCTCCAACCCATCCTGAGTGTGAACCAAACCACCCATAATCCCACAAATGGTGACCCCCGGAGATTCGCACTCACACAGGATGGAGGAGAAACAGATCACGCTCCCAGTCTTCAAGCAACATGGAAGACTGGCTTATCCACCCAGAAGCAGCTCTCATCAGCTCTACAGCTACTGTCTCTACACCGCAGGTTAGACACCCTAGAGCAGCACTACTTCTCTAAGCAGACACCAGCTCCTCTTCCTGCCCCAAGCACCAAGTCCTCTTCCGACCCCAGCACACCCGTCCTGCCTCAGACGCCGCCCCCGGCCCAGCAGTAACCCCTGCCGCCCCTGATGCGGCCCCTGCTCCTGAGTGCGGACCCACACACCCCTCTTTTCTCCCTCAGGTACTCCCTGCTAATGTCCTGCATCCTGCTGCTGTCACGAGCCCTCATCCGCTTCTGCTGACGCAGTCCCTGCTCCTGACCCAGGCCCACACACCCCAGCAGGCGCATCTGACGACTCTGTACCTGCCGTGAGGGAAGCACAACATTCATCGCCTCCACACACCCTTTTTCTCCCTCTCTACTCCCACAGATATTGTGTATCTAGACAGTTGTCTCGAGCGACCGGCTCATCCACACCATCGCCGTTGTCTCACATGAGGCATGCACCGCCCGTTCTGCCTCACATGTGCTATGCAACCCTGCAGACAACAAGTCTCCTACACTGCCTGGAGAGAAGGAGGGAGTATTGTAGTGGATTTCTCCCCTACAAACGCTGTTTGTCGCTGCGTAGCCGACCCCACGAATTCCACAGTGTGTGCCTCGTGGTCTAGGTCAACCAGCGCCGCCATACATCACGGAGCGGGGGTCAACTACTAAGCCACGCCTACCCCCGCTATTTAAGACCTGACTTCGTGGTGATCTCTCTCTACCTACACCAACCAGCCAGCAACACCTCCTCCGCCTGCCTGGCGGTCCTCGCTCCCCCCGGAGAGCATGGCGACCCACAAGCTGGTCCTCCTCTAAGCATCCTCACCAATCAGCTCTCTCTACAACACGCTTGTAACCGTGCTGCCTTCCCAGCACCAAGCTGCATTGTACATCCAATACAACATGTATATAGAGAGCACATTGTGAGTTTCCTTTCTCCAACCCATCCTGAGTGAACACCAAACATCCCATACCCCACAATACCACTCTCAGGGGCCTCAGTGTCAAGACCTGACTGAATTACTCAGAATAGGCAAACTGTACTGAACTCCAAGCATTGTCAATATCTTTGTTAAACTAAAAAAGCTAAACTTGAAACTTAGCAGCCATTTCTTCGACCATTCTTGATGCCCATTGAGATATTTCTGTAGTTCTTCACAGTCTGTTTTGTTCTTAGTTTCCTTAAATAACTTGGTATTACGAACAGAATCAACACGACTGACTTGTACTTCCCAAAGTTTAAAGACCCAAAATCATCTGTGTCGTTTCCCTTCCTACATCCTTGAATTATGATAATCTTGGTTTTGCCGTCATTCAGCATGAGTTTTCTCCTAGCCACCCAAATTTTAATAATAGGCATCAAGGATTTAATTATCAAGCGCCTAATTGGCCGATCAGTGGAGAAGAGGGCAAAGTAAATCTCATTTTGAGTTTGTAATGAATCCAAGTTGGATTCATTACAAACTCAAAATTACTTGGATTATCCAATTAATTATCTATCCGTAAAAAAATAACCAAAATATTTTTCCCGTATTTCAATATAATGAACACAATTTTAGGCTGGCAAGTTCCATATATGAGATAGTTTTAAAGATACATAGACGAAAATTTTTGAGTTTAAATGGAAATAATCTTGCTTGGGGTCAATTGATTTATTCTTTATCTTAGCACCTACTTAGCAGAGGCTGGTTGGGGCTTGGGGCCCTGGCCGGGCCCTGCCTGTGTCAGTGGTGTCCCTGTGGGGCTCCGAGCCTCTGACTTCGTAGCTTTCTTTAACAGAGCGACGCAAACAGATACAGTCCGGCTGTCGAGTGTCGACCACATAGGAATGTCAACCAGCAATTATCACAAGTAAGCTTTGTTATTGCATTCTAGAATTACTCTCATTGTAATAGATTATTCAGAATTAGAATTTTAAAAATATTATTAGCTGAACATATACAAATTAAGAACATAAGACATGACACATTGGGATTTGAGATGGTAATCCGTCTAACTTGTTACTTTTACATTTTGTAGTGGTTATTTTGCTGTGACCGGCTAACTTCTTACGAACGCTATTTTACCGTGAGTACGCCCTGATTAGGTAAGTACTTTAGGTAAATATTCGTCCATTGGCTATTCTCAGGTTTTTAGAGAAAATTAGTTTTTTTGTGTATTATGTTGTCTTTTACTCCAATTTGACCTTCATTTCTGATGCAAATTGGCGGCTTAAAAACAAAACAAAAACATTTTCATTTGTAACAGAAACCGCAGTAAAGGTGTAGTTTAGGGCTTACACCAGAAGGAATTTGTTGATTTTCTTTATTTTTTCTGTACTTATTGTTTTGATGATTTTAAGCGTATTAAAAGAAACGGTCAAAATATAGTATCACACTGGATTTTATTTTTAAATTAAAAATAGGTTTTTCCAGTGGTTTTTGATAAGTTTTCAGCGAAGTGGATATCCATTTCCTCCAGAATCACTTTTTTTTAAACCCCCCCCCCCCCCCAACAATCATAATGGAAAAAATTGGATTGTTTTCTTTTTCAAATTAATCAGATAAATAAAATACTAACCTAACCTAACCCAACCCAACCCAATCCCCTGTTCTTCATGCCCACATCTTACCTTAATCTTTAAAACTTTTGTGACACTGCCAAATATACTGTTCTTCATGCAGTGTACACTGGTTATTACACTTTGGACAAAGAACTATATCTGGTAATACACCGTGTTTTCTAAGAAAATAAGAAATAAAAATTACCTCACTATTTTCCTGGTGTAACTGCAATTGATGCAAAAAATCATTCTCACAATGTCGGCACAGAAGTAGCTAACCAGTAATGGTAAAGAAATAAAGCGAGACTATTGGGAACGCCAACGTATGTACAGTAAGTGCGTACATGTGAAAACATATCATTTTTCTACATACGAATATGAAAGCAGCACTTATTTACTGTTCATATATGTTTTAATTAATACTTACGAATGTAAAACAAAAATTCTACTCACCAATGGTGGTAAAGTCTAAAACATAAGAACAGCCAATGATATTGGGAGAGTTTTTACTCAGATGACGAAGTCATCAGGTTCAACTCTGGCTGAAGCTGTAGCTTTCCATAAAGCTGTTGCTGAAACTGTTACTGAACCTGAAGTTGTTGTTGAAGCTGCTTATGATGCTGAATTTGATGGTGTAGCTGAAGTTGATGGTTTAAGCCTTCAAATAATAAAGCTGTCGAAAGAACCTTGCACAGCTGTTTTCTTTTCTCATTACACATCTTTATGTAGAGGTCATTTGTGTTTATTTAAATTTTATTGCTTTGTTCTGTTAATGGATCCACTTCAGAAAATATGTTCATTGCTTGCTCCATATAATATCCACAGACCTCTCGCCTTTTTCATATCGTTTTAACACCTAGTTTCTCGGCTAAGCTTATACACTTTCTATTAACTTTTGAAACAACATTACCATCACTTGCTCTCTTGCACATGTTGAATAGGGATACAAAAATGCTGTAAGAAACCTGAGATAGCTTTTCTCCTTTTCCTGTTCGGATGCATGAAAGCAAAGGGCCCGCCAGTTGCGATTGTTTATACGTACTCGTGATGCTGACGTCACCACTAACAAGCCCAGCAGCCTCCGTGGGTACGGCGTGTTTTTTTTATAATATCAGGATTTAGTTATTATTTATACGAAAATGTAATATCTTTTTTAATTTCGCCGTAAATACTGTACAAAGAAAAATAATGGTGTAAATTGAATTTGGTCCTAAATTAACCAGGGTTTTAGATATGAATCTTCGTTAGTTGAACCGTCGTTATCGGAGGCTCTACTGTGTGTATACATACTGTGGTTCCTCGGTTAACGAACGGTTCGATTAACGAAATTTCGGTTAACGAATTACCTCCCATAAGGATCTTCAATTCGGTTATCGAACAAAACTTCGATTAACGAAATCCTTATGAAAAACACGTTTTGTTGTGAGCATCAGCTGATCAGCTGATGGGCTAGTCTGCCAATTCAGTAATCTGTTCTATGTTTACATTCGTTTCCAGTGACGTAAATATCAAGAAAGTTGTGCTCTTTAATATTTTTGCATTTTATATTAAAATTATTAGTTATTTTAAAATTTAGTTAACATATTGATAATATATGCAGTAGAGGGAACTAGTTTTTTGTGCGACCATCAGCCGCTTGACTCAGCCACCAGGCTTCAGTTTGGCTTTGTTGACAGTGGAGTGAACATCGATTTTGTTGGTGTCTTGAATATTTTTGCATTTTTACATTAAAATTATTGGTCATTCTAAAATTTAGTTAACATATTGATAATATAGAGCACAGTGCAGTGTTGATTTAAATAAAATAATCTTGAATTACACTTAATGAACTTAAAAATTTTTTGGTGAAATTACTGCATCAAGCATGGGTCCCCTGAAAGGTAATTTCTCCTCCATTCCCACTTCCTTCTCCCCACTTCCAATTCCCCCACTTCTAATTCCCATCATCATCATCAACCAGGAACCTTCTACATACACACCTCAAAGTAAGTGTACTTTACTGCATTTTTTTTTAACTTTGTATATACTTTTCTGTGAGCTGGAACAAATTACCCAATATCCCATTGAAACAAAGGATTCGGTTAACAAAATTTTCGGTTAACGAACGACTGTGGAACGAATTGTGTTCGTTAACCGAGGGACCATTGTATGTATATATATACAGTAAAGCCTCGAATAATGACGGTAATGTGTCCTCCAATATTGCAGTGTAAGGTGAATCATCATATCGTGAATCATTATTTACCATTAAAATAAAGCAATAATAATGAGATGCGTTCCCAGGTGTGACCTTTTTATATCTTTTGTGTGGCTTTTTACCCTCTTTCCCCTCAAAAACATTACAATTAATGAAAATTGCAAACTTTATTCTTTAAATAATGTTTTTGGATGTACCTTATACAATATAAATGATTAACAATATGGTCACACAAGAGGAGATGGGACGCCATTGTTTTCATTTGTGTTTACATCCGGGAGTCCATGACGATAATCTACACGAGAAAATGAAGAAAACAAGACCCTGGTTGTAGCTGTAGTAAAATAAATGTAAAAAATGAATATACGTATATGTTTTAAATTATGTTATTTAATGTTAATAAATGGAACAATAGAAGTAGCTAACCACTAATGGCAAAGAAAAAAAAAGATGGATTGGGAACACCAATATATATATATATATATATATATATATATATATATATATATATATATATATATATATATATATACAGGTAGTCGTCGACTTACGACCTAGATTGGTTACGGCCGACCGGTCGTAAGTTGATCTGGTCGTAAGTCGGCCTATGTTATAATTACCTTACGTATATTATACTGTAATGTGTAATGATAATATAATCATCTTTAAGTCATATTTTATCAACATTTTCTTTGTTCATTATTGTTACGGTCGTCAGGTTTAAGTAAATCACTGCATACTACAGTACAATTGGTTTATTATTTACACTGGGGCTGGGGCCAAAACTGTCGTACCGCCGGTCGTAAAGTCGAACAGACGTAAGTCGCATAGGTCGCAAGTCGACGACTACCTGTATATATATATATATATATATATATATATATATATATAATCAACACCTCAACCCGCCAGGATTCGAACCCACGGCCCACAAGCCTATGACTGTGACCGGGGAACGATAACCGCTGGACCACCAGGATACTAAAAGCAGTCCTAGACTTTGTTTTATTTCACACAAAGCCTGTTCAACGAGCTTATGGCGCCGTGAACCTCTAATGGGGACCACCCGTATCACGTAGGTGGTCAGAGTAACGTTTTACCAAATCCGGCTTAGAAACACGAGGATCCATATATATTTCATTAGCCCAATAAAGCACGCGGACTTCTACATACAATCAACATATATATATATATATATATATATATATATATATATATATATATATATATATATATATATATATATATATATATATATATATACAGTTGGTCCTCGTATTACGCGGTTAATGTAACCCGGAGGGTACCGCGGAAAGTGAGAAACGCGTAAACTGAATAACATAACATATGGGATTAATTGAAATGGAGTCCAGGCCGATCCCCAAACTCCACTTTTTGACGACACACAACTATGTTGTAGTAAAAATTTTATCTTAACTTTATGATGGTATGAAAAAACAAGTAATATAGAAGAGGTTAGGTTAGGAAAGATAAAGGTTAACATAGGAAAAATAAAGGTAAGGTTAGAAAACTAAAAATTATGTGGAACACTTACGGTAGTAGAAGAGATGGGTCGGCATATGGGGATGGAGGCTGGTTCCGAGGCAGAGGGCAGATTACTGGCCCTCAGGTGAATCACCATTACTAGGTGAATCATCATCACTCACTTACAGTTGTCAGGGCTTCCCTGACAAATCCCTCAAAGTCAACTTCACTGTCACTATCACTGGCTTGGGCTGGCTGTGGTGGGTTGCGGGTGAAGAAATCTGTTATGCTTTGCTGACGGCTGGCGTTGATGTTGTTGTGATACACCTTGATGTACGGCTCCATAGCCTGCACCAGCCGGTTATGGAAGACTTCATAGCGGTCATCGTCATTGTCGCGGGAATGGAAGGACTTCATCTTCTCTGCACACTCCATGGCACCCTTAATATCACTATGACTTAAATTGTGTTCTTCGGAGACTGCCGTACCTTCTTCCTCCTCTTCACTGGCGTGTTTTTCTTCCAACATCTCGTCGGCAGTCACTTCAGGATTTCTGATCACCTCCAAGATGTCGTCGTTGGTTGTCACGGAGAAGCCTGGAACTGTAACAGTCTGCGCAGCTTCTCTGGCAAGGTCCACTGCTACTGCAACAGTCTGAACCTCACCAGTCACAGATTGACTCCTCCTCTCACCTGGTATTCCATGCAACACATGTCTCCATGCAACACATGTCTCCATGCGTGACGAATTGTAGCAATAGACAGCTGATCCCATGACTCCACCAAGAAGTCCACAGCTTTCTTGATGTTAAATACTCTCCAGAATTGTTTGAAGAGTATTTTTTGCTGTTCTAACCGTTGTTCCTCATCTTCATCGCTCTTGCTATCGGTGGTGGTGTCACTCAGGTCACGCAACTCTTCCCTGGTGTTGGTGTAGTCGTTCAGGAGCTGGAATTTTTTTGTTGAGAATGCAGCTTTCACATTGCAAATCAACTCCTGGTCCATGGGCTGGATTAAAGACGTAGTGTTGGGAGGAGGGAAGACCACTTTTACGTTGGGGTGACGATCTCACAGTAGGGGCGAGTGTCCTGGTGCGTTGTCCAGCAGCAACAAAATATTAAATGGGACATTCTGTTGCTCACAGAATTTCTTTACATCGGGAACAAAACAGTCATCAAACCAGGAGAGGGACAGTGTAGAGAACATCCATGCCTTACGTGCTGTCAGCCAGTGGACTTTTAGCTTGGTCATGTCCATGCTTTTGTAGGCGTGCGGCTTGCGGGCTGTGTGGATCACCGATAACTTGAGCTTACAGGTACTGGAGGCATTGGTGGTAAACAGGACGGTGATGCGTTCCTTCTGCATTTTCCGGCCCCGAATCCTGCTGGCATTCTTCACAATGTAGGACTTGGAAGGTAGTTTTCTCCAGAAAAGACCAGATTCGTCCATGTTAAACACCTGGTCGTCACTGTACTGTCCTTCCTCCACAATCTCACGTAAAAACGGAGGAAATTCCCGAGCCGCAGCACGATCAGCACTCGCTTCTTCACCACCAATGTTTATATTGGTGATGTTGTTCCGGATCTTAAACCTCTGTAACCACCAAGAGGAAGCATTAAAGGGTTTGGGCTCTGTAATTCCCATCTTTCGTGCCACTGCCATGTACAGTTCACGTGCGTAGTCCTTCACAGAGCGAGTGTCGACCGCCATGTTCCGTCGCGCCTGACGCACCAAGTACCTCACAAGTAATTTTTTTGTCTTGAGAAGCACCTGGTTGTGAAAATACTTGATCATAGAAGCACCTGTAGACTTTGTGATCTTCATGTGCTACTTTATCTTGGCTGAATCCTTCTTTATAGTCCGGATCGTAGATTCGTTCACGCCATGCTGGCGTGCCAAATCAACCTGCCTTGTTCCTTTCTCCAACTCTTGGATGATGGTATACTTCACCTCGTAGCTTAAGGAACGTCGTGTCTTCTTTGGTTTAGTGCCGCTGGGTCCAGGTAAGGAAAGGTTTTTCGCTGGGGGTGGTGGTCCGGCGGAAGCCATTTTACGGAACAATGGATGCGCGTTTACACGGAGTGGCCTTGAGGGATGAAACTGCCGCGGCTAGGTCAAGCGTCATCTCTCCTCCCTCCCTCCCTCCCTCCCTCCCCGGGTGGACACGTCATAATTCTTTAAGCCAATTACAGCTAGCAGCAGAGGGGGGTAGGGATGCATGGCCAATCACAGGTCTGATACGTCATATGACGTCAGTGATAACGCAACAAAGACACACACTGCGCAACCTTACCGCGCCGCTTGCCCAAGCGGAGGGAGAGGCAGGCAGGCGGGCGGGTGGCGCGTGGGGAAAATCTAAAAATAGCGTCGCGCCGGACACTCTCCGCGTAATGGCGTTCGCGACCGTGGAATGTAAGAATGTTAGGTTCTGGCAAGGCACCGCGTTAACGGTGAAACGCGGATTGTGGGACCGCGTAATAGGAGGACCAACTGTATATATATATATATATATATATATATATATATATATATATATACACATATATATATACAGGTAGTCGTCGACGTACGACCTATGCGACTTACGTCTGTTCGACTTTACGACCGGCGGTACGACAGTTTTGGCCCCAGCCTCCTGGCGCTGCCAGGAGCTGGAGCCGCGCGCATCCCCGTGCTCAATTACAAACACGCTCGCTGGTACAGCACACTTCCCTCCGTGTCTGTTTGCCTTGTGCCTTTCTTTTGTCTTGGAAATTTTTCTTGAACCACCACCCCCCCCAAGATGTCTACCAAGAGGAAACTGTCTTCATCTACTCCTCAACCTGCCACTAAGGGATTATCAGAAGGTTTATCTCTACTGAATAAACTTCTTGCCCATTTTGAAGGAATGGACCCAAACATCGAACGATTTGCAAGGATTGAGCGGATGGCACGCAATTCGTTTCGTCCGTATCAAGAAATTTACGAGGAGAAGAAGAAACGAACAATTCAGACAAAGCTCACCATGTTCATGAAAAAAACAACTCCTCCGGCTACCCCAAAGGCTGCCCCAGCTGACGACATCGACGATCCACAGCCAAGCACCAGCGGCCAATAAGATGTATTTTGTATGTTTGTATGTTTTGCAACTAAAATGTTTTATATGTTTTGCACCTGCATTTTTTTTTTTTGTATGTTGTGTAAATAATAAACCAATTGTACTGTAGTGTGCAGTGATTTACTTAAACCTGACGACCGTAACAATAATGAACAAAGAAAATGTTGATAAAATATGACTTAAAGATGATTATATTATCATTACACATTATAATATACGTAAGGTAATTATAACATATGCCGACTTACGACCAGATCAACTTACGACCAGGCGGCCGTAACCAATCTAGGTCGTAAGTCGACGACTACATATATATATATATATATATATATATATATATATATATATATATATATATATATATATATATATATATATATATATATATATATATATATATATATAATCAACGACCTCACCAGCATGGAATCGAACCCTCGACCTACTGGGTGGGACTAGGGAACGCTTACCGGCTAGGCCACAAGGACACTAAAAGCAGTTCTAGACTCTGTTATATTTCACACAAAGCCTGTTCATCGAGCTGATGGCGCCGTGAACCTCATTGGGAAACTGCCCGTGCCTCTTATGTGGTGTCAGTAGCATTTTACCGAATCCAGCTGGTATGAAACGCGAGGTACATATGTATACTTCATTTTTAGTCCATTTAACACGCGGACTTTGAACATATAATCAACGACCTCACCAGCATGGAATCGAACCCTCGACCTACTGGGTGGGACTAGGGAACGCTTACCGGCTAGGCCACAAGGACACTAAAAGCAGTTCTAGACTCTGTTATATTTCACACAAAGCCTGTTCATCGAGCTGATGGTGCCGTGAACCTCATTGGGAAACTGCCCGTGCCTCTTATGTGGTGTCAGTAGCATTTTACCGAATCCAGCTGGTATGAAACGCGAGGTACATATGTATACTTCATTTTTAGTCCATTACCATTACCAATATGTTAATAAGAAATAGCCCAAGTTTGAATGTAAATGGAAGTGTTTATTGTATTCCATGTAGCAAATGTAATTGTAATTATGTAGGACAGACAGGAAAAACACTGCAGCTCAGAATCGAACAACATAAGTATAATATCAGAACTGCATCTGAAAGCAGTGCCTTGTTCGTTTATGTTAGGAATAATAATCACCCCATTGCTTGGGAAAAAAGCTTAGAAGTATTCAAATCATCTTGTGTCACAGAAAGACTTCTGGTTGAAGCTAGTTTGATTAAGGTATTAAAATCAATAAACCTTAGTGATGGTCAGTTCAAAACTGATAATATGTTACATAAATTTATTTGTCAGTGGCCCAAGGTTAAAAATGCTTTGAAAACCTTTGATCTAGATGTATGATAGATATTTTGTGGGTCCCTTATTTCCAACCTGACCTGGCTAGTCACGTTACCACCCTTCTCTTAAGCTCCTCTACGTTTGTGTTGGTGTGGGGATTAGTGGATGACATCATTATGACCTGACCTCATGTTTTTAAGGTCACCCTGTATATTTAAGTCTCTCTTTATCCATGTAATCCAGTTGCCTCTGAAGATGTCTTGAATAAAGAAGAAATCTAAGGTGCTCCGTTGTTTCCCTTTTCCCATGTGATTTTATCAAGATTTATCTTATCCACGTTTTCATTGTAGATCTACATGAAATATGGAACTTACACGTCTCTCCTACGCTGTGTCCTTAATCTGTCAACAACATCCTCATCTTCGCCCCATCTGCAACTACAAGAAGAGTTTGCTGAAAGCTCAGTCTCAAAAACAAGTTGAAGTTTTTGAAAGATTGCAGAGATGATAAAATTGTTCCCAAGTCTTGTCTTCCAAGTCGACTAAGAAATCTGGACAATCAAGCATTCTCTGGGTTGGATAAAGTGCTGCTGGACTCCCTTATCAAGAGTTCAAGTGATAGTGTGAAATTAGCCTTTAAACACAGTGCTCAGTGTAAAATACTTATGCAAAACAGTGTTGTGTTGATAAGTGGCACACCATTCGTGATTTTGTATATCAACTTCTTAGTGAAACTGACAAAGCCCCAAAAAGAAGGTTAAATGCCAAATTAAATGCTATGTTTGACGAGAGTTGCTGGACCATATTGAGTGATCCAAATTTGTTCATAAACTTATCATCTTATGATCTACAGACAAATGAGAAACTTGTTCTTTGTTTTGGTAGGAAGTTTTCTATCACTCAACGGTGCGTTAATCCACTTGCTATTGCTAAAGGTATAATCAACCTGGAAAAGAATAAGTCGTCAGATGTTACAAATGAAGATATTTCCATAGCTACAGGTTGTATAAATAGTGTTTTTCATAAGAAATTTGTTTCAAACATTCCAAAAAGATTTGAAACAGCCTTGATAAACTTGAAAAGAAAAAAGAATATCCATATTACCAAGGCTGATAAGTCTAATGCTATTGTAATTTTGGATAAAAGTGACTACAATGATAAGATGAATTCATTACTTAATGATGAAAGCACGTATTGTGAGCTTACGAAAGATCCCCTGGAAAATATTAATAAGTTATCTAATTCCAAAATGAAGATGTTATTGAAAAAGAACCCTGATCTCATCAAACAGCTCTCTGAAATCAATCCCACTTTACCTTATATGTATGGATTGATCAAAACACACAAGCTTAACAATCCATTACATCTTATCGTGAGTTCTGTGGGTTCTGTAACTTACAAATTATCCAAGTGGCTGGTAAAGATGCTATCCCCTCTTACAGGCCAAATATCTAATTCACATATACACAATAGCAGTGATATAATTGATAAACTCAAGAAACACAATGAACCTTGTGAATTAATAAGTTTTGATGTACCGTATATCTCGGCCTACAAGACGGAATTTGAACCATAAAAAAATGAGCCCAAAGTTAGGGGGTCGTCTTAAGCACCAGAGATAAAATTCTTACCTCTTAAATATTGCGGTTTAGCGTGTCAAGAGTGGTGATGGAAAAGTCATAAACCACTCGCAAGGTCCTACCACTAATTATTTTATACTGAAACTTACGTTTGGGAAGCTGGATTAAAATGAAGATTACCTGTATATTAAAATAATAAAAATGTATTATAAACCTGTCTAACATATCGTAAAAGAACAATATACCCCGGTAACAAACACAGCTGCTATTATCACCCCCCCCCCCCCCCATTTGCCAGTGACAAGAAAGGGAAAGTGACCTTGACTGTGACGGCCTGTGGCTATTTTTAGCCGTCCTTGTGTTCGGAGGTGGTCAGTAATGCATATCTGTATATTTACTGATCATAATACTAATCTCCTATAAATAATTAATTTAAAATTTATTTTTTTACAAAGAATATTCAGTAAATGACTGCGTTAATTCTTGAAACTACCGACAGTGGTAAGTTTAGGATATAAATTATGAACAGAAGTCACGTCATGGATTCGGAGTTTGGTCCTTAATGATCACCATAAATGTCTGGGCAACTTCACCTACCAGGTATAATGGTAGCCTCCCTTCTTCGCAAAACAAGTACAGGTTGTACCTCTCTAGTCCGGCATTCTGTGGTCCGGAACGATTTTAGTTTGTCCAATAAGTAGATAGGCAGCTTTTTTTTTTTTTTTTTTTTTTTTTTTTTTTTTTTTTTTTTTTTTTTTATCTGAATTATTATTATTATTACAGGAGTATTAAATTTTTGTCCCTCAGGCCCCAATGTGGATCAGTGACCCATTCCCGGGTGGGCTAATCCCCTTTAAAAAAAAAAAAGCTGCGGGAAATTAAGGTTCGTTTACATCCGGCAGTTCGGCTGCTCTCTCTCTCTCTCTGCTTGTCTATACAGAGTACAACATTTAACCCTTCAATATATATGAGCAGTAAATAAGTGATGCTTTCATATTCTTATGTAGAGTAATGACGATATATTTTCACATGTGCGCACTTACATACGCGCAGTCTCACTTTTTTTTTTTTACCATTAATGGTTAGCTACTTATATTGTTCCATTTATTAACATTAAATAACATTACAGGTACTTCAAGCAACCATATTCATTTTTTTACATTAATTTTGCTACTGCTAAACTCAGGGTCTTATTTTCTTCAGTTTTATATGTAGAACCAATCAGTCACTGGTTTCATAAGCTTTAACATAAACAATGCCGGCAGCCGTCTCGTCTCCTCTAATATTCCACGTATTATTAATAAATTGTATTGTTAATTTTGCACACACGTACATTAATTCAATAAAAACAAATTCAGAAACATTAATTAAAATATATATGAACAGTAAATAAGTGTTGCTTTCATATTCTTATGTAAAGTAATGATGATATGTTTTCACGTGTGCGCACTTACATACGCGATCTCTCTTTTCTTTACCATTATCGTCAGCTACTTCTATTGTTCCATTTATTAACATTAAATAACATTACTTAAAACAACCATATTAATTTTACTACAGCTACAACCAAGGTCTTATTTTCTTCAGTTTTATATGTAGAACCAGTCAGTCACTGGTTTTGTAATCAACGAATACAAAGCTGTGTCATTTCCTCGTGTATTTTAATATTCTACGTATTATTAATGGATTGTATTGCTCATTTTGCACACATAAACATTAATTCAATAAAAAAGACATTCAGTAATAAACAATAATGAATCTTTTGTACATATGAGAAATGACGCTGTTTACACGATTATGCACGTCGTCTGCACCTTGGCGGGCCGTTCAAACCCGTCGAAATTCAAGTTCCCGCCGTCAAAATTTTTATTTACTTATTTTTTTGTGTGTTCCAATAAAATACGTTAAGAATTAAAAACTCGCGAAATTTGAGAAGCTACTATACGACATTTAACCCTTCATTATGTCTTCAAAGAGACCATGATGCAGAGAAAGTGGTGCTAGTGCTTCCAGGCATAAGCACAAGTCACTATCTATCCAGGAAAAGGGTGAATTTCCATGGTCCGGCACCGGTCAGGTCCCGAGGTTGCCGGACTAGAGAGGTACAACCTGTATATAATTAAAGAAAATACTTGCAGTGTGTTTAATATATTACAGTATATTATAAATAAATAAATAAACAAATAAATCTGCAAATTTATTTCAAGTAAATGGAAATATTTTACTCACACCGACATTAGTTCCAGTTAAATAACTGAGCTTAAGTGAGTCACTAGTGTACACTAGCCGGTAAAATTTGATGCCAATACTTTAAATGAATTGGCCTTTTTTTAAATAACCGACCATAAATAAATGCAAAAAAGAAAAAAGAAGAAAGGTGAGAAACATTACATTGTATGTATGTTGTGTTGTCAAAGGAAGAGAAACAATTGAAACTCTGCAATTGTGTGTAAATGAGGCAGAAAGATAGATCAGCAACCTAAGACTTGGTCACAATTTTCGTGATGCCATATGGAAGTAGGATCTACCATTAGACAATACTGTACATTATGCTTCCAATATCTTCCCAGGCGGTAGTGTCTCCCTGTTTGGTAGCAGCCTAAAATTTTTAGTAATATTACTTTGATAAAACATGATAAATTAGACAAACAATGAAAATAAACAAACAAAAGTTATTTACCAAGACCTTCTCTCTGAGAACAGAGGGATGGAGGGGATATAAGATGGTTATTTATAGCCTGTCTTTGTGTAGGAAGTCGACCACACTATAAATAATTAATTTAAAATTTATATTTTTTACATAGAATATTCAGTACCTGTACATGACTGTGATAATAAAATATATATATATATATATATATATATATATATATATATATATATATATATATATATATATATATATATATATATATATATATATATATATATATATATATTTGTGTAATAAATGTATGTAGTAAGTATGTACAGTAAGCTTTTTCACTCAAATCCTAATGAAACACTCTTGAATTAGAATACTGTAGCTGGTGTAAACAGAAGGAACAGTCCCACCACCGATTGTCTCTCGTGAAGAAAGCTTATAAGTTATAGAAAATACTTGCAGTGTGTTTAATATATTACAGTATGTTATAAATAAATAAATAAATAAACAAATAAATTGGTAAATCCATTTCAAGTAAATGAAACAATTGTATTCGACACCGACATTAGTTCCAGTTAAATAACAGACGTTTAAGTAAGTCACTAGTGTTTACACTACACCAACCGGTAACATTTGATGCCATTACTTGAAGTGAATTGGCCTTATTTTAAAAAACCATGGATGTGTAAATGGGATGGTTGGTAAAGGACTACTGGGTCAGTAAGCTCCCAATGGTTAGGTGTCACATTGGGGGTACCGGTATTATACAGCGAATAGGGCTCAAAAGCTACTTTTTAAATGGACATTTTTGGGGTCGTCTTAAACACCCCGTCGCCTTGTAGGCCGAGATATACGGTAAATTCACTGTTCACTAGAGTACCTGTGAAAGACCTACTTTTATTTCTTAAAGATAAATTACAACTGTTAGATTTAACTATTGGACATGATACTTTTCTCAAATTGATAGAGTTATGCATAACTGACAATGTGTTTAGAGCAAATGGGAAGTTTTACAAGCAAATATTTGGCATGAGCATGGGTAATTGTCTTTCTGCTCCTCTAGCCTGTATTTATATGGAGTTTTTTGAGGCTAGATTACTACCCAATATAGTAGACTTTATTCCTCCATGGTATAGATATGTAGATGATGTTCTTTGTCTTTGGCCTAGAAACAGTGACCCATTGGAATTTTTAGACAAGCTTAATGATATTGTCCCAAGTATCACATTCAAAATTGAAAGAGAAATAAATGGATCCCTTCCATTCCTTGATATGCTTATTATGAGAAATGGCCAAAACTACAGATTTAAGGTATACAAAAAGCCCACACAGGTAGAGAGTTTCATACACTTTTTATCGAATCACCTGGAGTCTACCAAAATGTCAGTTTTTTCTGCTATGTTCTTGAGATGTCTGCGTATTTGTGACTGAATTTATTGATGATGAATTGAAACACATTCGTTCCATTGCACAAAAACTTGGATACCCTTCTCTACTTGTTGATCTTTGTTTTAAAAGGGCTAAAAAATCCTTTCATTCCTCTCAAACCAGGCAAATTCCTACACTTAAGAATATTTTGACTCTGCCCTATCGTAATGAATTTGTCCCGTTAGTTCGGTCCTTCAAGCTACTAAATATTAATGTTGTTTTCAAGTATGACTCAACCATTACAAATATGTTAATAAGAAATAGCCCAAGTTTGAATGTAAATGGAAGTGTTTATTGCATTCCATGTAGCAAATGTAATTGTAATTATGTAGGACAGACAGGAAAAACACTGCAGCTCAGAATAAAACAACATAAGTACAATATCAGAATAGCATCTGAAAGCAGTGCCTTGTTCACTCATGTTAGGAATAATAATCATCCCATTGCTTGGGAAAAAAATCTTAGAAGTATTCAAATCATCTTGTGTCACAGAAAGACTTCTGGTTGAAGCTAGTTTGATTAAGGAATTAAAATCAATAAACATTAGTGATGGTCAGTTCAAAACTGATAATATGTTACATAAATTTATTTGTCAGTGGCCCAAGTTTAAAAATGTTTGAAAACCTTGGATCTAGATGTAGGATAGTTATTTAGTGGGTCCCTTATTTTTGACCTGACCTGACTAGTCACGTCGCCCCCTTCTCTTCAGCTCCTCTACGTTTGTGTTGGTGTTGGTGTGGGGATTAGTGGATGACATCATTATGACCTGACCTCATATTTAATAAGGTCACCCTGTATATTTAAGCCTCTCTCTATCCATGTAATCCAGTTGCCTCTGAAGTTGTTTTGAATAAAGAGGAAAGCTAAGGTACTCCGTTGTTTCCCTTTTCCCGTGTGATTTTATCAAGGTGTATATACAGTCATGCGCCGGTTAACGCCCGACCGAACAACGTCCGATCGCATATACGTCCGTGGCCCCCAACCCCCCCCCCCCCAAAAAAAAACACGTGACGCCTGCTGGACCACCACTCCACGACCCCCTGACGGAGACACGATGATCCTCCCCATACTGGTCAGATATTATGTGTTAATGGAATGTGCTTCCTTACTTAGGCTTTTCTAAGCATTTGCCTACAGGTGAAATGTTAGCCTACGTCTATTGAGGATAAAATCTTTCACCTACAAATTGACAATAACACATTTGCTGTAATCAGACATATCTAGTTGCCTCAACAATTGCAACCCCAGTTGCAATTGGCGTTGCAATTTCAAATTTTGTGGCATTACTAAAAATAGTAAAGTTTCTGGTGCACTCTAAGATTAAGAGAGAAAACGGAGTACTCAGGCATTCTGATGTGAAGGAAAACAGACTTGTATGACGGGGGACCAAATATAAAAAAGCATCGCTACATGTTTTGTGGACTACAGTATTAAGCGTACCCTTTTCATCACTTTGTAATAAACCTAGCCATGCCTGTGTATGTTTATGATATTTACCATAACATTATATATATATTTAGTGGGTCTAAATGGTCGTAAAATGGGAAACTTGGGGTTGGGTCTTGAGTAAATGAACCCATTAGAATAAATCCCATAGGTTCTGTACTTTCGTTATCGGCGGGGTCCCAATTAGGCACGATAACCAAGGGATGACTGTACTGTACTGTGTATATACTTGTGACATTGGCCAGTTGCTTCTGGTGTTATGGTACAGGGGTACCAAGTGACAGCACTAGGATCTCGCTTCCTCTATCAAGGAATAAACAATTAAAATTTAAATTGGAAAAAAAAAACATTCAAATAAATTAGTCTTACAAGAATCCCTCCAATGTGAGTTATATTCACCCAGGTCATTTGGGTGGAAAATTATGAGAAGAGCTTAGTCACTCTTAAGCAATGATAAGTAAACACGCAGGCAGGCCTTCAGGCCAACTGTCAAATCTTATCTCAAATATATAAACAAACAAACCCCAGACATTCTGTCACCCCCCCCCCCCCCCTGTCTTCCAACCACCCTCATGTTCAAGATAAAAGATTGGTAATTTCTTAATGTTTATTTTATATAATATCTCAGACTAAAGTTACGATAATATAATTTGCATTGCTGAAATCCTTGCAAGACAGAGATTAATTTGAATATAAGCGTCATATATTTTGCTCAAGATATAAAAAATGGAGTACATTAGTGTACAATACTGTAGTACATTTTATAAAAAAAACTTCTACTGTATTTTTGGGTAGATTTACATAAATTTCTTCATTTATTTTCATACATTTACATGCACACACCATACTAAAAGAAACGTAAAAGAAATACTGTAAATGACTTAAGTGCAAAGCTGGAGTGCACATGTACTAATTTGTTTACGGTACTAAAATTGTTATGTCTAGTGCGAATTACAGCATGTATATATTCAAATAAATCAGTATCTTAGAAGAATCCCAGCTATGTTAATTATATTCTCCTAGGTCATATCACTGGCATTTTAAAATGAGAGAAGCTTAGTAGGACTGTTAAATAAACACACAGAGACCTTCGCCTCAAACTTATCACCTTAACCCCCCCACCAACCCCTCGCCGGGTGGCGTGGCTGGCTACGTCCCCCCCCCCCCCCCAGCCAGCCAGCTTTTTAGGCTTACAGTTTTTATCTTATATAATATCTCAGACTAAAGTTAGGAGATTATAATTTGCATTGCTGGAATCTTTGCAAGACAGCCAATAATTTGAATATAAACGTCATATATCTGCAGTTGAAACTTGATTTTTATCCTCTAATTGTAAACCGTCAACTAATAATTGTGCAAGGCGAGTAATGTCTTTGGATTTATACATTGGAAACTTTGAAAATTTATCCAATAAGTTTCAGTTAAGCCAGACAATAATTAATGGTAAAAGCAGAATACTTGCCTCTCATTTACAGGAAATAATAAAGATCATAGCTATAATAATTAACATATGAATGATTAAACAGACAAAGAGATAACTACTGCAAATTATATTACGTCAGTACACGTGAATACACGTAAGACACAGATTTCATTGACATACCTTATCCGATGATCTATCGCTGTAAAGTTATGTCTTGAACGTGTTAATGTGTGTATGAACTATGTATACTTTTGAAATACCTAATACAGGAGTTATAGCGTCTGTATAGATAACGCGATCCGTCCAGCTGTGTTGGGGTGATAGGCGGGGCCTCCTCAATCGTCCTTCAATGCGCGCGCCGCTAGCTGGTGTCCCTGGCAACGAGTACGACGTAGGATGACGCGCTGCAATCACTCGACGTCGGGCGAGTCCACTTCATGATAGGGGAATACTTCCACTGGAGAACAGATGTTTGCTGACCTAAGACGGAAAGGTTCTTGCTTCTACCGAGTCGGTGTCGCCCCTCGTATATATGGAGAACTGTCTGATGACACCGGAACTACTGCAATCAACGCTCGCGAAACCACACAACAGTCCAGCTTCTTATGAAATATCACTTGTTAGTAAAGTTTATGAAACCATTTGCAACACTGTAGACCACACATTCATAAATCGCTGACAGTATGCTTTCTTGAGGCTTCCTTACTTGTTACTAACAGTGATTTCACCAGGCTGTATTATTTAATAACTCATTTGCAGTTATTTTTTAATAATTCTGCACCCTTTTCTTGGCTACAGAATGAGAAACACTCACAAAATATCATCTCAATATGGGATATAGTCTCAACACTCGGATTCGTTATGTAATACGTCACTGTTTTTTGTTATTCTTGTTTCACAAAACACTGACGTCTTGGTATGTAGACTGGTAATAATCCGTCACCACCGTGCTGCCACCTATATGAAGTGGTTGGTTAATTCCCAATTAACCATGTTGGTTCACATATATTATATTGGGCTTTATTAATGAAACCCAATTGAAGTTTCTTGTTTTATTAGAAAAGTATTATGTTTCTATAATTCCTGAGTGTAGGTCAACTGTAAGTTCCACTATTTATGAGTGTGATGAGAAAGGACGGCGTTTATGTAATATAAACGTGGATCCACGTTCGTTCGATATTATTTGGTGTGAGTGACTTTGAGTAGTGACCCATCGAGGGAGAACAGAATAGGTACGTCGTTCCCCTCGAGGGAAGACGGAGCCATCCTCTGCGGCTCTCAAATAACGTCTTCCTCTAGTCAAGGATATCAAACTGCTGCTCACTTTAGGTGGCCAGGAGCCGGCTACTTATGCCTTTACTCAGCATAGTATGACACAGCTTCCCGTGGGCACACCTTATCACGTGCATTGAACATGTCACCTCATAGCCAGTGGAAAGTTACAGGGGGTGAATCTTAATATAAATCAGATGTAAATAACCCATTTATATAATACTTCTGTTGATGAGACAGGGGCCATTACAATATTCCTAGTCACTTACATGAGCTTGTAAACACAGCAGATCGTGTCAGATGGCAAAAATTTTTTTGGCCATGCACGAGTGCCAAATGCATTATTTCACATAATTAGAAAGACGATTTAGAGAGATATTTAGTTGTTATTTTATACCGGCACAATAGTATATTATAAAATATCTTTTTATATAAAATTGAAATTTATTATCCGTTCGAAACAAATTACAGTTAATTTTTTCATCCGAGTACTTGGCAACAATGTTTGTGCGGTTGTCATCAAATATGGAGAGGTGAGTGTTCTGCAACCCTGTCAGTAACCCAGCACATAGCACTTTTGCGCCTTATCGAGCAAAGGCCAGTCGTCAAGGACAGGTCTACTAGTAGTGTAACTCAATAAATGATAGCAAAAGAAAGGCCTGGGATGAAATTACTGCCTCATTCAACGCCAGCAGCCCAGATCAACTCCCTCGCACAGCCAAGCACCTCAAGAGGAGCTCCAACATAAAAAGGAGTAAGTATATGCTTATTTCTAAGTTTAGTATTTAAAAATACGTTTTTTTGCCATTAGGTTACTAAATTGAGTAGGATTACAGTATTTAAAAGACGATTCATGTGAGGAGTCCCATCTATCGAAGTAGACAGAGGAAAGCTCCCATCTCACCGCCCCATTTTCCCTTCCTTCATATACTTTTATGATCTCGTTGAGTTATATATCAGAATAAATGTTTTTTACATTTACTTTCATAAATTATATGTGCATATATGCTATTAGATGCGGGTGTCTGATTAAGATTAACCATATACAGGTAGTTTAATATGTGAAAGTGTAGCTATTGATTTATTTTTACTCCTAAGAGTGCTAGGTTAAAATTGTGTATGATATCTAAAAAAAATATGAATTCATAATGAAGGAACTGGTATGCAGGGTAGAACAGTAAAATATTGCCTCAGCCATACTGTGTAAGATTCTCTTGTTTTAAATCCTTAATTGCCAGTGAATAACTTGAACCAAACATGGAACGCTAAGAATTAATGCTTTATTTTCATGTTTTATTTGTAGTAATAATTATATACAAGAAATGATAAGTACAATTTTTTTTTAACACTACAAATCGGTAAATAAAAAAAAACATTGATAAAAAAATTATGGTTCAGTGAAAAAAATTGTCATATTTAATATTTGGTTTGGTAGGTTAAGTTAAGGTAGGGTTATGTTAAGTTAGGTGAGGTGAGGTGAAGTTAGATTAAGTTACAATTAGGTTAAATTAACTTAAATTTAAAGTTAGGTAAGGTTAAAATAAAGTTAGGTTAAGTTGAAAATAGGTTAGGTTAAGTTACTGCTAAGCTAGGTTGAGTTAGGTAAGGTTAGGTTTTTTAAGTTAAAGTTAGGTTATTTCCATGTTTTTTGCCAGTTATTCACTGCCAATGGGTGGCCATTGTCATAGAACGAAGCTATGCAGCATATAACTCGACATGAAACAGGTGTTATTCGGCAGATTTGGTGTGCTTTACATTAGTTGCCTGGAAATATTTTACTATCATGACATGCACCAAGAAATATTAGCAAGTACAGGTTGACAATCCCATATCCGAAATCCTTGGGGCCAGAGGCATTTCGGATTTCGGAATTTTTCGGTTTTCAGAATGGTTAGGTTTTTTTTTTTTTTTTTTTTTTTTTTTTTTTTTTTTTTTTTTTTTTTTGTATTAGCCCACCCGGGCACAAGTCACTGACCCACATTGGGGCCAGGGGGACGAAAATATAATAATAATAATAATAATAATAATAATAATAATTCATAGGTCTAGGGCGTGTTTCTCACTTTTTATCTTTTTTCATTCTTGTGTTCCTTTATTATTATTATTATTATTATTATTATTTTATAAATACAGTATTATTGTTATTATTATAAATTTTATTATATTTTATTATTATAAATTTTATTATTATATTTTATTATTTTTGTTATCATTATTTTATTTTGGTATATTTTTTAATTAAAAATTTTATTTACTATGAATAATTATTATTATTATTATTATTATTATTATTATTATAAATAGTATTACTATTACATTTTTGCCCCCAGGCCCTGATGTGGGTCAGTGATCTATGCCTGGGTTGGCTAATCCCTGTTAAAAAAAAAAAAAAAAAAAAAAAAAATTGTTCCCCAAAAAAACTTTTGGTTTTTGGAATTTCAGATAAAGGGTTGTCAACCTGTATGGGGCTGGTGCCCCCACATAATTAGCAAGTCAAATTATTCCGGCAAGATAAGCTTCAAACAGGTATAGGCTCAGTTTCTGAAGTGTCACCTCAAAATGACTTGTCAGAAGCATATGAGTCATCATTACTAGCATATCATATTAATTTTTATAGCAGATATGACAGTAGCCGAGTAGATACGTGTTAGCCTGTTTTAAGCCTACTTTAAAAACTTTTTTCTGTATTTGTTTTAGATATATTGATGTAAGTGAACTTCAGCATCGTAAAGTATAAACATGTTTTCTTACTCAATTTTTAATGGTCAATTTAAAATTTTTAAACATATGTACAGCTCCTACCAGACTAACAACCCACTCTGCTACTACAACCCGCACTTACGACCTGCCTCAGTCGTACAAATATTTGGTCAAATTACATATTTTTGAGTCGCAATGTCAGTACACAGACAAAATTTTCTTTATTTAATTCACTTTAAAATGGCATTTTCGACTTACAACCTTGATTTGGGGACCTAACCCTGTCGTAAGTCAGGGATCAAATGTACAAGCTCTGTAAACAATGCTGTATTATAAAATTCGTTCAAAACCCTAACATATTTCTTTTGTGATGTATATATATGTACAGTAAATGCTATTAGTATGTTCTGCATCCACTTTGCCCATAAGACATTGGTGATGAAAGCATGATAAAAACCTATGCTGGTGTTATTATTATTCATGTTTCTACTGTACAGTATACAGTACAGTTGTACCCTGCTTTACGCGGTCAATTGAACCCACAGGGTACCGCGTTAAGTGAAAACCGCATTAAGTGAACAACAGAACATATGGGATTAATTCCAATAGAGACTGGCCCGACCCCCAAACTCTACTTTTTCCGACACAATACCTATGTTCTAGTAAAAATAACATCTTAATTTGATGATGATACATGCACACAATTAATACTTAAGAGAAATAGAGAAATACAGTCTCCAAGTTAATGTCCATTCAAATAATGGACTCAACTCCCTCCCCCTCTTCTCACACTACACTGCTGGCTCTTCCCTCTCTGAGAAATTTTGGGGGGAAAACCAATAGATTTTGATAAATAATACCTCAAACTAAAGTTAGGATAATATAATTGACATTGCTGGATTCCTTGTAAGACCAGGAATATTTTGAATATAAATGTCATATATTTTGCACAAAAGATAACAGAATAAACATTATATCTAAAATTTTTATGTCTAATGCAAAATCTATGATGTTTATATTCAAAATGATCATCATATTGTAAGAATTCCAGCAATATAAATTATATTCTGGCCGGGTAATATGTATGAATTTTATGAGCTAAATAAAAAAAAAAAATATTATACTTCACCGCGTATATGAGAAGATGAACCGCGTTAAGTGAAAGTTCGGTTCTGGCGAGGCACCGCGTATATGAGAAATCGCGTTAAGTGAAACCGCGTAAAGCGGGGTAATACTGTATTTATTTTGTTATGTTTCTTTCAGAACTAAAAGAGACATACAGCAAAGAAAAATGCTAACAAGGACAGGTGGTGGTCCACCAGACAAAATATCAGAAGTTTCAGAAGAAATTGCCTTAGCAGCATCAATGATGAGGGCTGAATTGTCAATGGCTGGTGACATTTATGAGAACTTCTGCATTCAACCAGTAGATGAAGCAAATAATACCTTATTAAATGTGCAGCTAGGTGAGCATATTACAGAAAAGTGATTGATTTGTACAGTTGCGTGCATTCATAACTCCCATTGCTCAATCTCCTTTTGCTATCTAAAAATCAAACAGGGACAGTGGCTGACAGCTAAATATTTTATCTGTTATTTTTCTTATGTCACTTTTACCTTTACCTTATACACGTGTAGTGACACAGTGTACTGTTTCAGCTTATGCCGAGGTGCATGAGCAACCCAGTGCTCGTGGCATGTGGAAGACTTCTGCAAGTGTACCTTCTGCTTCACTTACTCAGTCCTAAGATCCACTTGTTTTACATGTTCCAACCCCAGGGCCATCAACTGTGTATTCTGCACAATTTACTGCTGTTTCATCTAGTTCTGTTTATCGACCTCTAATTTCATCCTCTGTTCCTGTCTCATAAGTCAATGTTCCTGCCTCATCAGTCATTGCTCCTGCCTCATCAGTCATTGCTCCTGCCTCGCCAGTCAATGCCCCTGACTCACTATTGAGTGATCCTGCCTCACCCCCTCCTGCTCATGCTTCCAACCAACACCTTTCTTCAATGTTCAGGGCATCTGGATCTGGGCCAAGGATCACACCAAGGCGAACTAGGAGGGTGACAAGTGTCTATGAAGTGTTTGACAAAAGACAAGAAGAGTTACATAAATCTAAATTGTACATATTGAAAAGGGAGCAAAGGAACTGAAACTGAAAAAGGAAATAATGTCAACACATAAACTACAACAAAAATTAATTGAAAATTCACATGAAAATTTTAATATTCTTTTGAATTGTTAGATAGTTTTTAAGGAAAGCAGGAGCTGCATATGATGCCATGGCTATAACTTATGAATACTCACAGATACTCACAGATGATGTTCTGAAAGAGGCTCACGCCTGTGACTCCAGCTCAATAGCCTCTTCTCTACTCAGACGGTGGCTATGTGTGGCGGATATTTGTGCCCTATAATTACAGTCAACCCTCACTTTACGCGGTCCCACATTCCGCGTTTCCACGTTTACGCGGTGCCCTGCCAGAACCCAGGATGCTCACATTCCGCTGTGGGTGTACCCCTTTACGCGGGTGAAGTATAATTTTTTTATTTAGCTCATAAAATTCATACAAATTATCCGGCCAGAATATAATTTACATTGCTGGAATTCTTACAATTTGATGATCATTTTGAATATAAACATCATAGATTTTACATTAGACATACAAATTTTAGATATAATGTTTACTCTGAGTAAATATGTTATCTTTTGTGCAAAATATATGACATTTATATTCAAAATATTCCTGGTCTTACAAGGAATCCAGCAATGTCAATTATATTATCCTAACTTTAGTCTGATTTATTATTTATTACTAAGAAGGTAAACGGTCTGGTATTCCCACACATTTATCTGGTAGGGAGGGACCGGCGATCAACCACCTGGCATGTGTGAAGAATATTTTATTTTTTATTAACTGAAGATATTTGTTTTAGCTCATAAAATTCATACAAATTACCCGGCCAGAATATAATTTACATTGCTGGAATTCTTACAATTTGATGATCATTTTGAATATAAACATCATATATTGCATTAGACATAAGATTTTTAGATATAATGTTTACTCTGAGTAAATATGTTATCTTTTGTGCAAAATATGACATTTATATTCAAAATATTCCTGGTTTTACAAGGAATCCAGCAATGTCAATTATATTATCCTAACTTTAATCTGAGGTATTATTTAATACTAAATGTTAAAATCTAGTTTTTTCACCCACCCTTTCTCTTGAAGGGAGGGTTGGTGGGGGGTGGGGGGCGGGAGGGTTGGGACCGACTGACCATCTGGCTCGGTTGGAAGAGGGGGTGAGGCAAGGTGGGGTACTTCGATTGACAGATATTTTTTTTTTTTTATTCACTGAAGATATTTGTTTTAGCTCATAAAATTCATACAAATTACCTGGCCAGAATATAATTTACATTGCTGGAATTCTTACAATTTGATGATCATTTTGAATATAAACATCATATATTTTGCATTAGACATACAAATTTTAGATATAATGTTTACTCTGAGTAAATATGTTGTCTTTTGTGCAAAATATATGACATTTATATTCAAAATATTCCTGGTCTTACAAGGAATCCAGCAATGTCAATTATATTATCCTAACTTTAGTTTGAGGTATTATTTATTACTATACCTGGTTTTCCCCCCAAAATTTCTCAGAGAGGGAAGAGCCAGCGAGTGTAGTGTGAGAAGAGGGTGAGGGAGTTGAGTCCATTATTTGAATGGACATTGACTTGGCGACTGTCTTTCTCTATTTCTCTTAAGTATTAATTGTGTGCATGTACCATCATAAAATTAAGATGTTATTTTTACTAGAACATAGGTATTGTGTTGGAAAAAGTGGAGTTTGGGGGTCAGCTGGTCTCTATTTCATTTAATCCCTTATGTTATGTTATTCAGTTTATGCATTTCTCACTTTCCGCGGTACCCTGTGGGTTACATTAACCGCGTAAAGTGAGGGTTGACTGTATACTTGTTGATTTTTCCAGTATTAATCTAATTTTGCTTCAAACTTTTCCACCGTCTCCACATTCACTACCTACTCAGGTAACCGGTAACCCATTCCAGTTGTTGACAACCCTACTCGTGAACGAGTGTCTTCTGAGATTTAGCCTCGCTCTTGTTTTGTAGATCTTCTTTGAGTTCTCCCGGGTAGTGTCAGCCTCTCTCATCTGGAACATTCCTGCTGTACATGCCTGGTCATATATGCCACACACTATCTTGTATGTTTCCACTTGGTCCCCACGAGATCTTCTGTACGCCAGTGTCGGTAACTGTAATTTCCTTAGTCTTTCCTCATAAGATAAATTCTTGATCTGTGGTACTAATTTGGTAGCCCTCCTCTGTACATTCTCTACTGGTTCAATATCCTTAATGAGATATGGACACCAAATTTGATTAGCAAACTCAAGGTGTGGCCTAACCAGAGCAGTGTACAGAGCCTTGAATATAGGTGCATCCAGATGAACAAAAGTTCTTCTAATAATGCCCACTATTTTATTAGCCTTGTTGATTTTCTCAGCTAGATGGTCAGAAAACATCAGCTTATCATCGATGACTACCCCTATATCCTTCTCTATAGTGGTCTTCTTGATCGTGGTGTACATATGATATCCATGGTCAGCAACTTTTGTTCTTCCTATCCTCATGTATTTACTTTTTTCCGGGTGAAAGTTCAGCATCCACTTCTCAGTCCAACCCCTGATCCCATCCAGGTCCTCCTGCAGCATGTCACAATCCTCATCTCGTTCTATTTTCCTAAAAATCTTTGTGTCATCCGCATATAGATATACCTCACTGTCGTGATTAATTGCCTCAGGCAGGTCATTGATAAAAAGGACAGACAGCAGGGGGCTGAGGACAGAACCCTGAGGGACCCCACTAGTGACCTCTCTCCAGTCAGATACTTCTCCATTTACCACAACCCTCTGTTTTCTCTTAGTTAAAAAATTCCTTACCCAATCAAGATATTTTCCATCAATGCGATAACTAGATACTTTTTCTAATAGTCTTTTGTGGGGTACTCTATCAAAAGCCTTCATGAAGTCACAATACACTATGTCCACAGCCTGACTGTCATCGATAATTTCCATCCACCTGTCTAGTACCCTAATCAACTGTAGGACTGTTGACCTGCTGGAAATGAAGCCAAACTGTTTATTACTAAACTATCCATATTTTTTCATATGGAATATCATCTCTTCCTGTAATATTGACTCCATTAATTTGCAGATTACACTAGTTAGACTGACTGGCCTGTAGTTTCCTGGTTCACTTTTACTTCCCTTCTTATAGATAGCTGTGATATATGCAATATGCCAGTCCTCAGGTATATTTCCTTCTTGAAAAGAGCTTTCAAACAAGATCCTCAGAGGCTGAAGTAGTTCCTCCATCATCTCCTTAGTGACTCTTGGATGTAACCCATCTGGACCAGGAGACTTATGTCTTTTAAATTTTTGAATCACCTTTCTTATTTTGCTCTCGGTTATCTCCAGGTGTTCAAGAGCTGGCACGTCTTTCTTGTTGGCTGTTAGTGTCCCCCTATCTGGTTCCTTGATAAAAACTCGTGAGAATTGCTCTGAGAGTACATCTGCCATTTCTTGATCATTCACAGTCTTCTGTACTTTTTCCTCATCCTTGTAAAGATCTGCAATTCTAGCTTTTGTTCTTGTTTTTGTCTGTACATACTTCCAGAACACTTTTGGATTTGCCTTAACATTTTTCGCAATCTCTTGTTCTTTGCGTTTCAAGATGTTTCTAGTTTCCCATCTGAGCCTGGTTATTTAATCTCCTGTATTCCTTTTCAGTTTCCAGATACATCTCCCTTGTACATGCTCTTTCATTGAACTTCGTTTTCATTATTTTCAGTCTCTCCCACAGTCTCTGTTTTTTCTTCACTTTAGCCCAGAGCTTCCTGTTCATAGGTAATTTTTCATTTGTTCTTTTTCTGCTAACCCTCAGTCCTCTGATTATCTTCTTAGGGACACACTCGTCAATGACTGCCTGGAATTTTCCTTTGAACTTATTCCACTTTCAATATCTGGTTCCAATGATAAGTATTGGATCCAGTCCATCGTAAGCCTTTGCTTCATCAGTAGGTAATCAGCTTTTTCATACATGTACACTTGTTTTTTACTTTTGCCTTCCATCTCCTGTATGTCACAATGGAAACAAATACAGGCATGGTCACTCTTTCCCAGTGGAGTCTCCAGCTTGATATCTCCTACTATAGATTCTTCAATACTGAACAACAGGTCAAGGGTATTGCCTGTGCTGTCTCCTCGTATCCTGGTGATTTCCTCTATATGTTGAGTGAGAAAGCAGTCCCGTACTTTCTCGATGAACATGGTACCAACATCATTCAGTCCCATTACAGAAGTATAATTACTCCAATTTATTTGTGGAAGATTAAAATCACCTACAATTATTTTATAAAGCACATATTTATCATTGACTTCCTGCATAAGGTGGAGCAAATTAATATTATTGCTTTCATCACTATTAGGGCTTCTGTAAATGGAGGTAAATAGTAAATTACCACTACTACATGGCACTTCTATACAGCAATATTCACAAAACTTAATATCAAGTTCAACACTGTAAAATTTGGTTCCTTTCCTAACATATATTAACATACCTCTTCTTTCCTTATTATGGAGATTTTGCTCTACATATTATATTATATTCAGCTGTAATCCGTTCATATCTATAGTGTTTTGGCTTTACCTCCTGTAGGGCTATTACTTGCGGAGTATTTTCCATCTCCTTCAACTGTGCATTTAACTCTATTAACTTGTCTGGACTCAACACATCCACATTACTTAACATAATACGAAATTTACCTACATTAACAATGTGTTCTTGTTTTTTCCTATTTTTCATCAGTTTCCTTACACTATTTACATTACTGGTATGTACATGTTTCTCCTCTTTGAGCCTCACTTCTTCTCTTGGACCCCTATTTTGACGACTCTTCGCCTCCACGGAGGACCCACCACTCTGTGTCTCACCTTCCCGGAGTCCATCAAGTTTTTTGCCTCCTGCCATAAGACAGCTTCATTTTCTCTCTCCCTTTTAGTTGAGTCATTGGCTTGGAATTTCATATTACCTTGCAGGTTCCTGATGTTTCTAAATAGGTTGGCCTTTATATCTGCAGTAGGTAACTTGACTAGCGTAGGTCTAGCTTTTCCCTGGATAAATTTACCCAGCCTAATCACTTTAGCTATTATCTCCTGGCCACTAGTGATGCCACATTCTTTTATTAGGTTCAGTGCATAAGATTTATCACACTCAATCCTTTCACTCATTGTTGGGGATCCAGATTCTGGTGCACCATATACCACTATGTTGTTTTCCCTCTTCTTTCTCTCATTTAGTTCCTCTATAAGTTCACCAACAGGCTCTGGTTTCCCTGTGTTGTCTTCTTGCTTCACTTCAGTGGCACTACCTGTTGCCCTGCTAGAATCTACTTTCCCTTCTAAACCCACTGTTCTAGCCTCCAAGGTTCCCAGTCTGTTTTCAAAACCCCTTTCATTCTTAGCATTTGTTTCCAACACATCATTTATTTCAATAGATTTTGCCTCCAATATACCCATCCTGACTTCTATCTCCTTATTCTTATCGTGTTCCTGTGCTGTAAATTCTCTCAGTTGATTACTTTGCCTTACAATTCATTTTGTCTGGTCATTTGTTCCACCTGTTGTTGTTCAATTCTTTTTATGTACTTGTGCAGTTTAGCACAACCCTTCTTGCAGTGACTGCAATACCACATCAACACTCCTTCTGCCTCCTCATCTTGCATAAAGTTATATACCTCTTCTGGTAATTTTTCACATTCGATGTGGAACCACACTTCACAAACATCACAGCTAACTGCTTTGTCGCTATCCTTGACTGTTGATCCACCTTCTCCACACATTTCGGTGTTCTTCTTTCCTCCATGTTTGTTGACACTTGCCTTCCTTCTCCTGTCGCCTGAGTCCTTGGTCTCACTCATTTTGACTTCTTTATTGCATATACAAAAATTTGATGGGCTTACCTTCTTGTATGCCTCCGTATATTCACAGAACTGCGTATCTACTTAATTTCCACTTATGTTCCTTTGTTATTCATAAATTTGGGCAAAATTACAAGAGCTCTATCTTATCCTTTCCTATTACATATTCAACTAATTTCATTTGAAGAAAATGAACCTACATGTGTTTATTTTTACAAAGATTTTCTTTGGTTACAAAAGCTCTCATAAGTATGGCAGGTAATTATTTTTTGGGGGGTGAATATTTATAATATACATGAAGGCTGTGATTTTCAAAAAGTGAATTTCTCTCCTGTGATAAAGAATAAAGTTTTATTTTGTGTATATCTATAAAATATGTTATACTGTGCAAAGTACTGTATAGAGGATATGTTTCTTTTATTAAATTTTATGCATTGATATAAATAGTTGCAGAGAAAAAAGCAACCATTTCTGTTTTGTGCCCAAGATAGAAATAGAGTTTCATGTCAGTTACAAATATTGTCCAAAGTATGGCAGTTAAGATTTCTTTTTATATATCTATAATATAAACTGTAAATTTCAGGAAATGCAGTCATGTATAGAAAAATTATTGTTTATTTTCTTAAGTTTTACACACTTAGAAAAAAAATAAAAATATATTTCTTTCCTTTTGTTGTCTTCATAAAACCTCACAGGTGAATTACCTTACATATTGAGTTATGCTCCATTATTAAAGACCTCAATGAAGTAAAAATTAAACAATTTGAGGCAACATAATTTAAGAATGAATGAAAATGCTTTAAATAAAACAATAATATAGAACCAATGTTTTATAAATTTAATGGCATGAATTGTTTACCAATTAAAGCAATGAATGGAACATAGTAGTTACCTAACTAACTAAAGCCGTATTACTTCTTAAAGATTATCAAAGTATGTAATGAAATAAACCTTACTGTACTTTATTAACTAAAAAAATGCTCCACTCTATACTCTCTCCTTGCTTGCCCTTCATAAATCCCATATCTGACCATTACTTCAGGGTCTTCGAAATGCATGTCTTCTATGTCCAATGGAAGTCCAGAAATCAAAGCAATATTATGGAGAACTGCATATGCAATTATAATATTTTTGGTAGTACACAGCTTTGCTCTTACATGTTGCAAGACAGCAAATTGCCTCTTCCACACTCCAAATGTCCTTTCAATTGTAGTTCTTGTTGTAATATGAGATCTGTTATATTTCCTCTGCTTTTCATTATCTGCATTATGGATTGGAGTAAGTATGGATGGACGCAACGCATATCCACTATCACCAAGGAGAAAGCCTCATTATTCACCGGCCTGCAGACTTTCACAAAGTCTTGACGTTGTGAATATGCGGGAGTCATGAGGACTGCCCGGCCAGTTTACAAGGTTTGTAAATTTCATGTGTGCATCACATGCGGCCATGACATTAATGGAGAAGAAATTATTTCTACACCTGTAGAGTTCAGGATTTGGCTCTCCAGGGCTCTTGATTGGAATGTGAATCCCATCAAGCTGTTCCTCAAGCATCTGATGAGCACTAATATACTGTATTGAAATAATAAATAATTGATTACCTCTATGGCTCAGTGACATCGGGAGAAGATGTCTGATTTTTGTAAGCATCTCACTGGTGCTGTCCTTAGATAATCTGTAGTGCTGAATAAATTCCTTTTCATTATAATACTGAAAAGGATCTCGTCTTACATGAAATCGTCGCTTCCTCATATCATCTAGCTGACTTAACATCCTTATTTCTTCGATGTCATTAAAGTCTTGTCTGTAGGTCTGCATGCTGTAAAATCATAACATTATCATTTTATTTGTTTGTTTTTAATGAAAATTTGTAATAAAATTTGTTTCTAGGACAACTGACCCCTTGACAATTGCCCCCTGCACAACTGCCCCCTGGAAAATTGCCCCACATTACCAGTGAATAAATGGCACAAAATATGGCTCTAACCTAACTTTAACTTTGAAAACAAAACCGAACTTAACTTAACCTAACCTATCCTAACTTAACCTAACCTCACTTTAACTTAATCCAATCGAATTTAAATTTAACCTAACTTAACCTTACCCAATTTTAACTTAACCTAACTTAACCTAAATTTTTTAACCTAGCTTAACCTAACAAAATATTAAATATGACTTATCCACACTTTTTTCAATTAACCAATGTTTTTATAGAAATCTGTAAATGTTGCTGATTGAATACCATCATACAGATGGCAAAGTTAAACTGATCTATCATGCCAGTGCATTGTACACACTTCAAATTGCATAGAAACTTCTGAAGAGCCAAACTGCGTCAAGTTGATAAATGTGTATCCCCTGGGTTTTTTTTGTGGTTAATTGTAACTCCCTTACTGTCTACTGTGCTGTGTGCTTTACTGATATTGTTTAGAATATAGATAAAAAATGTAGTAATACTTAGATGAATGAAAATATCATTTGTAAAAATTAAAAGTAAATAGATCTTTATTTAACCAAAGAGTGCAGTGTTGTGTGTATCATTAAAACTGTGATGTAGCCTAGTATAGTATTGCATAATTTTAGAGCAAATTATTTGTATTGATAGTAAGCAGTACAGTACTTATTATTTATTTTATTGTTTACAGTAAATATTTCGGTTAAAGAATAAAGAAAATGAAATCTTCTGCTTACTTATGTCGGCATATTTCTGCCTGACACACACACAAGACATTGTAGATCGTAAACCATAGCTTATATCTTGTTGAAAATAATTATTAAAGTTTATATTAAACTATATTACTGAGCCAAACACTGTGATATTTTCCTTGCAAACTCAAGATAGAGTGAGCTCACTTGGCTTGCCTCATTCCGGAAAATATAAGTGAATTTCGTGGTTCAGATGGTTGAAATTTTATTACTACGACGACAAAAATATTGTATGAATGAATAAAGATAAGAAACATACCTTAAATTATAAAAGAAGAAAGTGTTAATTGAGGCTGAGGCTCACAGCACAGTCAAAAGTCGTCATCGAAGTCGGAGCTGTGATGTCAACATTCCAATAATGTTTCAAGTTCATAACAGTGTTGTGAAAGTTGATTTATCCTTATTAACATTTCTTTTAATTGTTCTTATCAAAAAAAAATATCATTCGATGTAGACATCTGTGTTATATTACTGGAAGAACTTTCATAAAATATAATGATTATTATTTGTTGTAAGGCAGCTATCGGGTGGTGATAGCCACCCGATGTTGTTAAAAACATTTCAGGGGTATGCGCACTGTTCCCTTCTGATACCTTTTTTATCGGGATGACTAGTAATAGACCAGCACAAACACTATCAATTGGCATCGTGCTTCATAATGACTAGGAATACGGCCTTGGATGTCATCAGCAAGTTACTGCATCGTGCTTCAAATCAGGCAGTGCGTTGGTCTGATTTCTTCAGTGATGTTCAGGCTTCTAACGAGCCCATCAGTGCATATTTCTTGTGATGTTCCCAGCAAGCCATTGACTGTGGATTTCAGTGTCCCCATTGTGACAGTGATATTTCAGACTACGTGCTATTGCTTAAGTTGATTGCTGGGTTATGTGACGGGGCCTTAAGACGGGAAGCGTTTCAGAACTGTAAGACTTTCAGTGATGTTGACAGCCTCCGTGCCTACTGCACCACATTTGAGGCCGCACAACATGACTCCGCTTTTGGCTGGAAATTTGGGCATGAACCATCAGTGGCGGCGGCTGATGTCACTGAAGATGACGTCACACCTGAGGACACACCAGTGGCAACCGCTGCTATGTGTCAATGTGGCCCGCCCTGCTGGTGGTACGTCCCACCCAGTTATGGCCATAGCAGACACTGGCGGCCAGGTGTGTGTGGCTGGTCCCACCCTATTGTCATCACTGGGTCTCCGGCCTGCGCTATTATAGCGTCGGGTTGGCTTATGTGACCTAGCCAACATCCTGCTGGCCACCCTGGGTTCCGCGCCTTGCCACATCAGCCTCCCGACCGATCTACTCTCTAGGATGTGCACTTTGTCAAGTCTGTCGAGTACCTGTACCAATCACACGCCGCCTGTAAGGACCTCGGCTTGGTACATGTGGACTTTCTGCTCCCACCCCCCTCTGTTGCTGCTACGGGAGCGGCGGATGGGGGTGACACCAGCCTCCCACCCATGCCACCTGTCATGCTGCCCCATCCACTAGAAGAAAACTCCCCAAGGCTGGAGGAGTGGCTGCTCCTCCAATTCTCATTTACCACCTTCAACACAGATAGGTTTCCCCTCCCTGTGATGGCAGGTGTTCTCATCACATCCATCTGATACCTGGTGCCAAGCCCCACATCTGTCAAACAACAGCTCGACGACGACATCAGGAGGGGGGGGGGGATTGATCCGTCTGGTCCTTGTAGGGGAGGCCACAGAATGGTGTGCTCGGATGGTGGTGGTTCCCAAGAAGTCAGGCAGACCTCGCAGAACTGTTAATTATCAAAAACTCAATGTGTACTGCCTCCAGGAGACCCACCACACCCTGGCACCCTTTGATATGGTATCCAATGTCCCTCTTCACTCGTACAAAACAGTGGCAGATAACCACTGGGGTTTTCACCAGGTTGAGCTTGAAAAGATAGTAGACGCCTCACCACCTTCATAGCACCCTGGGTCATTGCTCAGCATCCAACTCATACAATAAGCGGTTCGACGACACCATCCAGGACCTGCCACGTAAGTACAAGTGTGTTGACGACACATTCCTTCATGATGCCAACGTGGAGGAGGCCTTTTGGCACACCTACGACTTCTTGGAGTCGTGTGCCAAAATGGGCGTGACCCTCAAGCTGAAGAAGCTTCAGTTTTTCCTAAAGGAGGTGGAGTTTGTGGGCTTCCACCTGGGTTGGGACTCCTCCAAGCCCACAGATGATCGTCTCTCTGCCCTCAGGAACTTTCAAATGCAGGCACAGCCTTCAATTACAGACATGCGGTCGTGGCATGGATTTGTTAACCAGTTGGCACCGTCCCATCATGAAACCTTTCAGGGACTTACTGAAGAAGTTCTCTGAGAAGAAGATTTACTGGGATGACCAGCTGCAACAAAAGTTCCTCTATGCCAAGGAAGTGATCTGCCAGCTGGCCAAGGATGGCCTAGCTTACAGTACTACGACAGGACCAGGCCCACTGCCACCATCACAGACAAGAGCAGGGATGGCACTGGATTCGTCATTATCCAGCAGTACTGCACATGCTCCTCTGTGAACGCATCTTTCTGCTGCATGGGCGGATGGCGCCTCGCGCTGTGTGGCTGCCGCCACCTGACGGTTGCCAAGACTGGCTTTCGCGGCCATGGAAGGGGTAGCCTTGGCGGTGGCTTGGTGTCTCCGAAAAGCTTGGTTGTTCTTATTAGGGTACCCCAACCTAGTCCTAGTTGTGTGATACTCAGGTGGTCCTTACACTCAGGGGTAAAGGAAACACACTGATGTCAAGTCCGTAAGTTCTATTTCTGGTACAAACACAAAAAGGAGTTAAGACAGAGGTAAACAGCATCCTGTCCTGGAATCTCTCTGGGTAGCTCTATCTGCGCATGCACGTACAGCGCGCATGTGCCCAAAGCCTGAACTAACACTGGTGACAAAAGGGAATATGATTATAAAACATGTAATACAGAGACCTGAATCAATAATGGTAAATAGTTACATATTACAGCCATATTCGTCTCATATATCTACACCTCCCTCCCCCTCACGCTCGTAGTGCAATCTCGAGCGGACTCTTTTTTCCAGAAGCCTTTGAGAGTGACGTGGGAAAACTGGGGGGTCACTGAATGAGGACTTACTTTTCTCGTCCAAGCAAGGGGGAGGGGTTCACCACTAGGGGACGGTACTGAACGAAGGAAGCGGCGATTCCGCCACCATACCCGACCACTAGGGAGACGAACCTCGTACTCCCTGGTCTTGCAACAGCCCATGACAACCCCGACCTTGTCCCAGCGGTGAGACGTCGGGTCTTGAATCCGAACTGTTTGCCCGATACTCAACCTGGGAAGGGGTCGGGCGTGCTGATCGTACTGTGCCTTTACCTGGTCAGCACGGGTGGCTGCACGATGATCGCAGTCCTCAGTCTTGGCCTGCCACTCCCTCGAGAAAGACTCAGGATGGGCAGGGACACATGACCGTAGTGGGTGGCCGTATAACATCTGTGCTGGGGAGCGACCTGTGAAGTTGGGGGTATTCCGCAATTCCAATAAACCCCGGTCAAACTTCTCACAGTCAATGTTGCCTGAGGGTGCCGTCTTGAGGATGAGATGCTTGACAGACTTTACGGCAGCCTCGGCATGTCCATTGGACTGGGGATAATGTGGCGAGGACACCACATGATGAACTCCCCATCGCTCCATGCAGTCCCGGAAGTTGTTGCTGGTGAACTGGGGCCCGCCGTCAGTTCTCAGGCGGAGAGGGACACCAACTTCCCGGAAGTAGCAACAGAACATACGTACTGTATGAGAGGCAGTAGTGTTGCCTCCGCAGTGAACGACAACAGGCCACCCTGAGAGCCGGTCGGCGATGACGAGAAAGGATTTTCCCGCCACAACGAAGAAATCCGCAGAGACGGACTCAAAGGGCCTTGTAGGGTTGTTGTTGTTCATGAGGGGTTCCTGCTGCTGACTAGGCTGCAGCACCTGGCATGGCTCGCAGACTTGAACGGAACTAGCAATGTCGGAGTCGATGCCTGGCCAAAAAACAGCTTGTCACGCCCGGCGCTTTGTAGCTTCCACACCCCTGTGGCAGTCATGCAGGTGGGCTAGGGTGCGGTGGCGGAGGGCGGCAGGAACCACAACTCTTGCTCCATACAAGACGAGGTTGCCATCAGCATAGAGGTCGTCCCGCATCTTCCAGTATGGGAGTAAAGAGCTGTGTAAGTCGTACCGGTTGGAGGGAAATCCCGAGGTCACGCAGTTCAGTAGACGGATGTACGAAGGGTCCGCTCTTGCCGCGGCTCGAGTTCCTGAAGAGTCCTGTCAGCGTCCTGCGGTGGAGACTCTTCTGAGATGACGGAGTTCACGGTCACTACAGTCCTGAGGTGTGCAGTAGCATCAGCACATGCGATCTCGTCCTCTGGTGTGGGGTGGCTGACTGGGGCTCGTGACAAAGCATCAGGGATGCAGAGCAGCTTGCCAGCACGCCACACAGCTGTGAAGAGGTAGGGCGAGATCTTCTCCTTAAGGCGTTGGAGGCGGGGATTCTCGACTGCATCCAAGGGGTAGTGGTTCAGGATCGGGATGAGTGGCCGATGATCCGTCATGAGGTTGAAGTGTTGTCGGCCAATCAGATACAACCTACATTTGGACATGGCCCAGACGGCGGCTAACAGCTCCAGTTCGATGGTGGCGTAGCGAGTCTCGGCGTCAGTGAGAAACCGAGAGCCACACTGAACCAGACGAAGGCGTCCATTGCCGTGGTCCTGAAGCAGGGCGTATCCAATCCCGTAGAGGCGAGACGCATCAGTCTGGAGGATAACTGGCAGGGCCGGGTCGAAGGAAGGGAGAACAGGTGGGCTTAGGAGAGCTGTCTTGACGCGACGGAATGCCTCATCATGGTCAGCTGTCCAGGTGAATGTTCTCTTGGGGCTCATCAGGGGGCATAGGAGCTGTGCTGCAGCAGCGATGTCGGGGGGTGAACTCATCCAACTGGTTTACCAGGCCCATGAACCAGCGGAGGTCGGTCAAGTTGGCAGGAGTTGGGAAGTCCCGGATCGCGCTGACCTTTCCAGGATCAGGTGAGATGCCCTTGCCTGAGAGGGTGCACCCACAGAAATTCACACTAGGTGCGGCGACCACAAACTTATCCTTGTTGAGGGTGATCCCATACTTGCGGCACCTGGTGAGCATCTGGTGAATACGCTCAAGATGCGTGGAGTAATCCTCGTCTTATAGGAGCACGTCGTCGATGACCTTGACAGTTTGCCACACCCTGAAGGGCCATGTCACCACGGAGGCAGAAAGCATCGCCAGTAGCCGCGAAACCCATAGGTCCTCTGCAGTGCTGAAATCGGCCGTATGGTGTGATGAACGTCGTGAGGTGCTGATCGTCTTCCGCAAGTTCCATCTGCCAGTACCCACATAAGGCATCTGCTGTAGTAAAGTACCTTGCCTTTGGGTCCACACTGCGTATAGCGGCGAAGGGTGTTGGTGAAGGGTGGGTCAGGCGGGAAACTTGGCTATTCAGTTTGGTGAGGACGACGGTGATACGAACTCCAGTAATGTTCTTGGCGACTGCTACCATGGGGTGACACCAATCCGAGGGGCCGTCACCAGCAGGCTTAATGATCCCCTGGGCTACCATAGAGTCGAGTTCCTTCTTAACTTGGCTCTGAAAAGCGAAGGGTATCTGTCTCGGTGTTTGGATTGCGAAAGGTACTGCATCATCCTTCAGGTGAATTCTCATGGGGGAGCCAGCCATTGGCTTGAGTGGAGCCGTCTTGAGGTCCTCCTTGGAAACCAGCACGCCCTTGAATTGCAGTAGGAAGAACTCCCTGGCTGCAGAAGGTGACGTATTGGGTGGGAGGGGCAGCTCCTTGCACCTGTTGACATGTTTTATTTCCAGAATTGGCTTAGGGAAGTCTGAAGATATTATGGCCAACTCTTGACATTGGCCATAAGACAGTAGTGGCATCTGAACACCTTCGTGGACCTGAATCCTGGCAGAACATGACTGCTTACCTAGGGTGAGGGTAGCCTGAAATGTACCCAGAGCAGGTGCCATTGTAGAGCCGTGGTTGCAAGCTGCTCCTAGGGATCCGCAGAATGTCGAGGTGTCTTGTGCCGGTGACTGTGACGTCCGCACCTGTGTCAGGAAGCATCTGGATACGGGATGTAACGTCGCCGTATGACAGGTGAACACAGATGGGCGACGACAGCGCTTGTTCTTTGCTGCCTGAGACTTGCAAGTAGTATCATTCATCTTCTTTGACTGACAGCATTTGTCATAGTGTCCAATGCGGCTACAGGAGCGGCACTGAACGTTGTTGGCAGGGCACTTCAGTGTCCTAGCCCAATGACCACGACGGCCACAGTTATTGCAGGTGCTGTCAGCGGCAGGGCATTCAGAACCATGCCGACGAGCACAATACTGGCAGGAATGACCTGGCGTTGAAGTCTGAAGTGATGCTGAAGATTGATGCGAAGCTGAAGTCGGATGTGAAGCTGAAGTCCGGTCACGTCCTTTATTCTTCTTATATGCGGAGAAGGCACACAGCTGGTTAGATGAAGCACGAATGGCAGAAGTCGCACTTCTGGTGGCTTCGTAAGAGCGGCAGGTGGTAACAACGTCCTGTAGAGAAGAGGCAGTGTCGAGGGAGATAAGCTTATGAATTAGCTCTTCGTCCCGCACGCCCACGAGGATGATCATCTTCAGCTGTGTTTCCTCACAAGTCGACGAGTTCCCAGGACAAACGTCAACCTCCTCAGCGATGCGTGTGAGTCGTACGTAAAAATCGGCAAACAACTCACCCTCCAGCTGCCTACAACTGAGAAGTTCTCTCCTACGGAGAGCTTCGTTGCGGAGACCCTTGATATGCGTCTGTAAAGCATCCAAGACGTCCTTCACACTCTTGTCTGTGCCGTGGGGAATTTGCAGGGTGTGCTCCAAGATACGTTGCGTCTCTAGGGTGAGACATCCTCATCTGGATCAGCTGTTTCTCCCTAGGCAACCTTGATAAATCGACCATCATCGAATAATCGTCCCACCTCCGACGCCATTCGCGGAATACCTGGAACGAGGCATCAGCTTGGAGTGGCGGTGGACTCTGAGCGAGTGCTTTCTGTGGGGGGGCAATGAAGTTGAAGATGACCCTGCAGGTGCACCTGTGGACGAAGAGGCAGGTGTAGTAGCTGCTTGAAGGTTAACAGGTGCCAACAACTCGATAATGGCACTGAACCTCGCACTTTCTTGTTGACGTCTGTGATTTTCTTCACGCCTTCGTTCATCATCTTCCTGTCGCCTCCTGATGTCGTCTTGTCGTCGGTTTTCTTCCAAAAACTGAATTAAATGAAGGAAGTCGACACCTGTGGCAGATTGTGGACGTGTGTAGTGGGGGCTAAGGGTGGGTGGGGCCGCTTGATCCACTTCCCGATCCACTTGGAGTCCACTTACTGCACCGACATCCGTCTGAAGTAAGGCTTGTTGGGTATCTGAAGAAAACCCAATAAATTCCTGATCTTCCATATGGCCTGGTTTATTTCTCTCACAATTACTGTAATTAATAAGTGAGCAGAAGAGCAATCGTCTTTAAATGGAAGATATCTGCGAGCGTCTGTGTGTGTGTGTGAGTTCGTTCGTGCGTGCGTGTACTCGGGGCGGGCTGGCTAGCGGAGACACCCAGTGCCGGTCGAGACATGAACGGGGGTGGATGTCAAAACTTGAGCTCTCCCATGGGTCTTAAAAAGGCTCCCCTCTTTTGTAAAAAGTGCAGGAACACGTGGAAACACTTTAAAGACACTAAAGGGCACACACAACACTGAAAAAGCACTTCACAACACTGCACTGTAAATCCAGGAATATCGTGTTGAGGTATGTGCCGAGATCCACTCGACAAGAGAAGTCGACAAGATGGCGGCTCCGAGAGAGATTCTGTGTCCACTCCAATTCTGAATAATGTGATGTCCCAGCTAAACACTGTGCCATGTGTGATACTCAGGTGGTCCTTACACTCGGGTAAAGGAAACACACTGATGTCAAGTCCGTAAGTTCTATTTCTGGTACAAACACAAAAAGGAGTTAAGACAGGGGTAAACAGCGTCCTGTCCTGGAGTCTCTCTGGGTAGCTCTATCTGCGCGTACAGCGCGCATGTGCCCAAAGCCTGAACTAACACTTGGTGACAAAAGGGAGTATGATTATAAAACATGTAATACAGAGACCTGAATCAATAATGGTAAATAGTACTGAGTTACATATTACAGCCATATTCGTCTCGTATATCTACTCTAGTAACGGACCATCGTCCCCTGGTGAAGCTCTTAAGTGACAGGGCCCTCGTGGATATTGTTAATCCATGTCTCTTCCGTCTGAAAGAGAAAACACTGCAGTACAGGTTCACAGTTTGCTACTTACCTGGGAAGAAAAACTGTGCCGCCAACTTTTTGTCCCCGTATCCTGCCCTCAAGACGACCCCTGACAACATGGTCGATGACCAAGAGGACCTGTCAGTGGTCATGGTTGCAGCCACTGTGGTGGCCCTGGACTTCAGCAACTGTGCCACCCTAGACGAGGAGATGGTTCTCCGAGCGTCACTCAAGGATCCCGTCTCCCAGCTGTTCATGGTCAAGATGTTGCCTGCCTATGGCCCTTCTACATCTCGTGGCCTGGTGACCTAGACCTTCGACCAGGATTGTGTACGTCTGGTCATCCCTGAGGGGCTCCGTCACCAGGTGGCTGCCAACCTGCACGCAGGCCACTAGGGCCTTGACTCTGTGCTCAGGAGAGCCAGGCAAACTGTCCTCCTGTGACACCTGCAACACCCACTCATCTTCCCAGCCACCTGAGCCCGCTTCTGACGTCACCCCCTGAATACCCATTTTAGCAAACAGTGGTGGACATGTTCCAACTGGAGGGACACACACATACCTGGCCTATGCCGACAGGCTGACTGGGTGGCTTGAGATCGCACACTTCCCCAGTGGCACCTCCTCCGGCAGGATTATGGCTCAGCTTAGACGCTACTTTACCAGGTGGGGTGCACCCGAGTAGATATCCTCAGATGGTGACACTGACCAGGTCAGCGAGGAAATGATGGAATTCTTCCTGAAGTGGGGCGTCGCTGTTCGTCGGTTTTCCGTGCAGTACCCCCAGTCTAATGGTGAAGACTGCAAAGAAGATGCTCTGAAACAACACCGGGGCTAATGGGAGCCCCTTCAGTATCTCAACACTCCCCTGCGTGGTGTGGACAAGTCCTTGGCCCAGTTGGCAACAGGCCTCCAGCTCCATGATGTCCCTATTATGAAGCAGAATTTCAAAATCAACAGGCATTGGAGACAGACACCCTGCAGACGAGAACTCCAGATGACCCAAGACCATGAGGAGATTCTTCGACAGCGTGGGTGCGTTATCCGGCATCTCTGCACCTGGCAGCCGTGTCTGGGTCCAAAATCAGGTCACTAAAGCGGCCGCGTCTCACTCAGGACCTGTGGCCACCTGAGGGACATGGCCCGCCCTCGTCTGTCCATGCCTTGCCCGTCCACGCCCCACGCCATCGCCGGTCCAGCCTTTCCCAACACCCACCCTGTCAGGTTCTCGACCACCGTCATCTGTACCACTACCTCCACAGCAGCCCAAGCCAGCCCGCCCCCAGAGACATAACAAAGCCTCGATGGCTTTCATGGCTTTCAGACTTTGTGTAGTGTATTGCAACCATTTCATGTACAGTAAGTCCCCAAGTTACGTACATAATGGGGACCAAAAGGTTGTACTTAACTCGAAATGTACTTAACTCGAAAATCCCCCAACCCTATAATGTTATCTGGAAAATCCTGTGCTGTTTTCCAATCAGCACTCGCCGCCTCACCAGTCACTCGAACATTATGCAGCTTATTTCGCACCTTGAATCGGTTAAACCACCCATTGCTAGCATTGAATGTCACAGTATCATCAGGGTGATCTTTCTTTAGGTCGTTGAAAAGACTTAGGGCTTTCTCCTGAATCATACTGAGACACAGAGGCTTACGTTTTTGTGTGCAGTCCTCGATCCACAGCGCAAGATATTTTTCCATTTCTTCCAGAACCTTCCCTCTTCTTTTAGTTATAATCGTAGATTGCATTGGCACTGCAGATTTCACATGTTCCTTGATCTTTTCTTTGCCCTTATCATTTGTATTAACAGTTGACCGACTCAGGTTAAATTTGCGGGCAACATTGGTCAACTTTTCACCACTTTCAAGCAGTTTTATTATGTCCATTTTTACCTCTAGTGAGATTGCTTGACGTTTCGTAGCACTCCCACTGGCTTCACCACTCTTACGCTTTACACCAGTCATTGCACACAGAGTAAAGTGTACAAAATAGGGCAGAAATTCACAGGAGAAGTACTGTATGCACAATGACCACACTTGTTGTTTTGGTGCGTCTAGCGTGTCGTCTGCATGGTCAGCGATAGTGGCGGCGCGGTGCGGCTGGCTCGCCCGCCAAATTTAAAAATTGCTCGCCCTTTTAAGACAATATTTTTGCAATTAAAGACTTCAGAAACGATGTACGTATCGGCCGTTTGTACGTAATTCGGGGACGAACTGTATGCTGCTCTTGTATGCGTTGAGTCATGGCATTTCCTTTTATGCTTTGTTTTTTTCATCATTAGGTTGTTAGGTTAAGTATTTCCCATTATTTATTGCATTTAAGTTTGTTTTTAGTCAGATTGTTTAAGTGCCATAATTTTTATTACCCTCATCCAATCTTGGGGGTGGGGGGAGGGGAGAGTTGCAAGATGTATGATTATTATGATTATGTTGGCGCTACCCGGCAACCCTGGTAGCAGAGACGTGCTGTGGCGGGCAGTTCCTGTCTGGCAATCATGGAGCATGGATCTCCACATTAAAATTCTCGGCTGCTACACGGCGTTTGTCCTCCCTTTCAAGAAAACACCTAACATAAAGGGAATATACATTTCCTTGCACATGAAGAAAAATGTATCCCCCCCCCCCCCCTTTCTGGTTAGCAAATGTTATTTGCAATCATTTTGAGAACCTAACCCCCGTGAATTTGAAGGGCATGCTGTAATTTGTATTTATCTGTGCACATGATTTTTGTGGTCATAACCTAACCAATCTTAACCTGACTTATCTTATTCTATCCTAGCCTAACCTGGGTAAAGGTGGAGGAGACGATTAGCACCAGAAATAAGTTATGGAATTGAACCCAAATTTCTGGAGATACAATTTGCATAAAACTGAACCTGGAAATGAAAAGGCACAGGGGGGCTCTGAATATTAAGCAAAAAAGAACTTACTTTGCTATCTGGTACCAGTGGAAACAGCTATCCTGAAGTAGCATGGTGTGAGTTTATGTTAGTTTTGGACGTGAGAGTACACTCGGACCGGGTGGCTTGGTTGTTGCACTGAAACAAAGAACGGATGACAATACAGTCAACCCTCGCTTTACGCGGTCCCACATTCCGCGTTTCCACACTTACGCGGTACCCTGCCAAAACCGGAATGCTCACATTCCGCGGTGCGTGTACCCCTTTACGCGGAGAGCGGCACAAGCAGGGTGCGCACAAGGTCGCCCAGTCATCAAAACATTACCAAGTTCTTCACCCGCCACCCACCACAGCCAGCCCAAGTCAGTGATAGTGATAATTATAGTGAGGATATGGACTTATATGGACTTTGAGGGGTTTGACAAAGAGGCCCTGCAAGCCTCTGTGGTGGATAGTAATACAGGTGAGGGCCAATAATCTGCCCTCTGCCTCGGAACCAACCCCCCATCCCCGTGTGCCCAGCCATCTTTTCTACTAATGTAAGTGTTAAAAAACCTAATATTATTGATATTTCTCTTAATTATTAACTGTGTGTGCATACCATCATAAAATTAAGAAGTTATTTTTACTACAACGTAGGTATTGTGTCTGAAAAAGTGGAGTTAGGGGGTCGGCCCGGTCTCTATTTCAATTAATCCCATATGTTATGTTGTTCACTTTACGCGTTTCTCACTTTACGCGGGCCGCCGTGGGTTGAATTAACCGTCTAAAGTGAGGGTTCACTGTACATGCCCACATGGCAGATTATATACGATAAATAATTTATTTCTTCACTTATAAAGCATTTAAAGACATAATTTTATTGTCATATAATCAGGTTTTCACTGTGTTTTACCCGACAATTTCCCTCAACTTTCATATCCTGCCCACTAGTTGTGATTTATGATCATAGATAGAAAAGGAAAGAAAAAATTATAATTAAAATAAAAGTTATATCGATTTTATCAGTTAATATCATCCAAAGAGCGACTGTTGAAATATAAACAAAATACAGTTGGCCCTTAACATACTCGGGGGTTACGTAACAGAGATAGCCGTGGATGTTAAAAATCCGCATATATGTGCTGCCCCCCTCCCCCACCAAAAAAAAAACCCTGGCCCCCATGTCCTTATTTACCGTATATACCTGTGTGTAGTTCGAGTTTCTAAGACCAAATTATTTGGCAAAAAATTGGGGGGCGACCTCTAAAAGGGTAATAGTTTCGTTAGGTTGAAAAATATTTACCAGTAACTAACCAGCAAACAATGGAAACGATGCACCAACGCACCACCAGCTGTGAGTGTCGGTACAGTTGCCAGGGCAGATCTCTTGCGTCATCATAGCTAGCCCAAAGTAGCCAAATCCATGGTATGGTAGCACAGGACGATGTAAAACATAAAGTATTCATTTATTAAAGTTTATTTATAGATACTGGACATAAATTTTTCTTCATTATATTTGAAACATCAATCTTTGTTAATTAAATTTGAAACAAAAGAAAACTACGATAGTGTATTTTCATTAAAATATTACATCACAAGTATATTTTACCTTAACTGTGACTGAATGAATATACGTATTCTTGGAAATAAATATAGAAATGTAATATTTTTGCTGGAATGACGAACATATTACAGTGGAAAGTGGGATAAACTCATGATGAAAACAATGACTTTCGCTTTCTTTCGTTATTCAAAAGATTTTACCGTAATCGCTTTTCGAATGGTTTTCAGCTAAAAAACTGTTGTACTCGTACTGTATTACAATAATATTCTATCCTATCATTAGCCTTATAATCCCACAACTGAAAACCATTCGAAAAGCGATTACGGTAACATCTTTTGAACGAAAGAAAGAGAAAGTCATTGTTTTCGTTACAATTTTATCCCACTTTCCACTGTAATACGAACATCATTTCAGCAAAAATATTACATTTCCATGTTCTCAGAAATAAATGGTAGTTTTGTTGAAATGTAATGTACAGTCTTTAATATTAAAATGCAAAAATAGCTATAAAAACAATTAATACACCCGTAATGTACTGGCTGGCATCTCGTCCCTGCTCCCGCGTCCAAGGTCACCACTCCTCCCAACTCGCTCCCTCCGCTCCCTCCTCCGCCTCCTCCACCTCCTCACCGTCACTACTGCCGACAACAAACACAAATGTTTTGTGAATAACTGCACCTCCATTTCCTATGTACAGTACCAAACTGTACTGTGCTGTGCATTTTTACAAACAATAAACATGGCAAGAAAAGCTATTAAAAAAAAAGAGATAAAAATTTCACTTTACTGTACAGTTCCTATCCTTGGCGACAGGACGAGGGTCATCGGGCTCATCATCACTCAATTCCATAACGGGTGGTGAAGTGGGGGCGACGGTGGATTCAGCTGCTTCCTCACTGCTGCCAGTGATTGATGGTGTTAAGTCTCTCCTTTGGTGATCAAAGAACATGGTGATGGGGAGTTGTCGTCTCTTTCATTCATTTCTTCCATGATGTTTTTGTATGGAGCAAAAACGTCATCCATCCCTCGCATGAATTTCAGGGCACGCACCATGGAGGGGTCCATACTATAGGCCAGGATTTTCAGTGCCTCAATATACCTGGTCATCTCCCCCAACTTCTCCAACGTTATTTCTTGGTGCTCTTCCTCTTCCTCATCCTCTTTCCCTTTCGCTTCCTCTTCCTTGCCTGAGTCTACTAACTCCTGTAGATCCTCCTCGGTCAGCTCAGTGTCGTGTTCTTCAATTAGCTCCCTAATCTCGTCCTCTGCCATGTCCTGGAAGCCTTCAGCAGCCACTTTCCTTGACAGTGCCAGGGTCTTTCTGAATATTTTTATTAAAATCCATCAGAATCATTTTCCTTGTCATCGTCTTAAGCACCAAATAGCTCCTCCCAGTCTTCTCCTTGAACAGGGCTAGAGGGTACATGTTTTTCGAATCGTTTTCAATTACGGTAGTAAAAATATGTTACAGCACATGTATATTTTACCTAAGCTGTGCCTGAATGAATATATTCTCAGAAATAAATACAGTCAACCCTCACTTTACGCGGTCCCACATTCCGGGTTTCCACGTTTACGCGGTGCCCTGCCAGAACCCAGGATGCTCACATTCCGCGGTGGGTGTACCCCTTTACACGGTGAAGTATAATTTTTTATTTAGCTCATAAAATTCATACAAATTATCCGGCCAGAATATAATTTACATTGCTGGAATTCTTACAATTTGATGATCATTTTGAATATAAACATCATAGATTTTGCATTAGACATACAAATTTTAGATATAATGTTTACTCTTGAGTAAATATGTTATCTTTTGTGCAAAATATATGACATTTATATTCAAAATATTCCTGGTCTTACAAGGAATCCAGTAATGTCAATTATATTATCCTAACTTTAGTTTGAGGTATTATTTATTACTATACCTGGTTTTCCCCCCAAAATTTCTCAGAGGGAAGAGCCAGCAGTGTAGTGTGAGAAAAGGGGGGAGGGAGTCGTGTCCATTATTTGAATGGACATTAACTTGGCGACTGTATTTCTCTATTTCTCTTAAGTATTAATTGTGTGCATGTACCATCATAAAATTTAGATGTTATTTTTACTAGAACATAGATATTGTGTTGGAAAAAGTGGAGTTTGGGGGTCAGCTGGTCTCTATTTCATTTAATCCCATATGTTATGTTATTCACTTTACGCGTTTCTCACTTTCCGCGGCACCCTGTGGGTTACATTAACCGCGTAAAGTGAGGGTTGACTGTAGTAGTTTTGCTGAAACGTGATGTATTTCAATGTAAAATAGGATAAAATACATGACGAAAACAAAAGACTTTACCTGACCTTCCAATGTTCTAGAGATGTTACTCGTTTTTTTAATAGTTTTCGGTTAAAATACTTTTATATTACAATGATATTATATTCATACTGTGCTTGATATACTACATTCACGGAGATGTAATATTTTTGCTGAAATGACGTACGTATTACAGTGGAAAGTGGGATAAATTCGTGACGAAAACAATGACTTTCGCTTTCTTTCGTTCAAAAGATGTTACCGTAATTGCTTTTCGAATGGTTTTCAGCTAAAAAAACTGTTGCATCACAAGTGAATTAGGATAGAATATTATTGTAATACAACAGTTTTTTAACTGAAAACCATTCGAAAAGCGATTACGGTAACATCTTTTGAACGAAAGAAAGCGAGTCATTGCTTTCGTCACTTTCCACTGTAATACGTACGTCATTTCAGCAAAATATTACATTTCCATATTCTCAGAAATAAATAGTAGTTTTGCTGAAACGTAATGCATTTCAATGTAAATTAGGATAAACTACATGAAAACAAAAGATTTTACCTAGCCTTCCGATGTTCAAGATATGTTGCTCGTTTTTTTAGTAGTTTTCGGTTAAAATACTCTTATATTAGTGATATTCTATTCATACTGTGCTTGATATAATACATTCACGGAAGTGTAATTTTTGCAACTACAATGCTGATGTCAACACAAGCGTGGTTACAGCGAGACTGACTGACTGAGTGAGGGAGAGCTATGCGTGTGTGTGTGAAGTTGCGGGAGCGGGCGGTGTCCCATGTTCGGTGCCGCGCGCGAGTTGAATGGCGCGCCATTTGAATGTACTTCAATTACTCCAATGTACAGAATATTCCTCCGGCGGGGCAATCCGCGTATTTGCAAATCCGTGTATTATAAACCCGCGTATGTTATGGGCCGACTGTACAGTAATATCTCCGATAGCCGGAATCCCTCAAACCTGGAACTCTCCGATAGCTGGAATTGAAATTTTCTCGGAAAATCAATCCAAAAGCCAGAATTTTCTGAAAAATTCCGGCTTTGGGAACGATTTTCTGAAGGGCACATTTTCCAGAAAATTCTGAGAAAATTTCCCAATACCCGGAAAATTCCGGGGATGGGGGATATTTTTCCGGGTTTGAGAGATGATGTAATGGACAATTTCTGGAACTTATGAGAATTTTTTTTTGTTACCCGGAAAGTTCTGGGGATGAGGGATATTTTTCCGGCTTTGAGAGAGTCGTCTCATTACCTGGAAATCTCTCATTCCCGGAAGTGCTCTGCGCCAATTGTTCCGGCTAACGGAGATATTTCTTATATAAACGCATTCGGGTGCTAACCGTCTGCTCCATCTTTTTCCAAACCTAACCTAACCTAACCTACTGGGCGAGCACTCAGACCACATATACATTGGTCAGAGAGATTCTGCACGTGTAAATAATAATAGCAAGGAGAACGCTCAGACTGGGGAGTTGCCAGGCCGCTACCCTAGCCTGACAGAATTCCTCCATGGAAGATAAAGGCTTTCCTACTCTGAGAGAGACTGCAGGAGGAAAGTGTTTTGCAGCATTTCACTTTAATTTATTTAATTTTTTTTTAATTTTTCCATAAGCGGAAGAGCTGCCTTCGTCCGTCGTGTTCACTTTCCCAGTGGTACAATCTATAATTTATTGTTTGTTAAATGAAAAAACTAACCTACTAGACAATCTAACCAACCCCAAATTACTACAATTTATTCCTATTTTATTCTAAAATAAAATGCAGTTATGATATGCTGCAAAAAATATTCCTTCTGCTGCTTTTAATGTCACTGAGAGTAAAAGAGCTTTTATCTTCTTGAAATTTGTTTGTAAGGTTACTGCTAAGGCCGGACCTTTCTGGTTAAGTATTACCTTATCTTATTGAATAATTTTCTTAAGTTACTGGTTAAGGGGCTCAACCATCATAAAATACCGTACAGTAGAACGTCGATTTAAAGCGATTCATTTTAAGGTTATTGATTTAAAGCAACACCCACAAGGAAGGACAATATTTTAATTTAAAGCGAATCTTTCCTATTTTGCGCGAGTCAATCTGGCGCATCATATTTAAAATTTTGCGCCTAATGTTTCTCTGGGCACGCTACACTGTCTTAAGGGCAAAGCAGTACTGTACATGTACTCAAAATAATGTACTAAAATTTTTGTCTAGTGCAAACTATAGCCTGTTTATATTCAAATTAATCACTATCTTATAAGAATTCCAGCAATGTAAATTATATTCTCCCCGGTCACTTCTGTGACATTTTAAAAGCAAAAAACAAACTCCAGCTAAAGGACATAAATAAACAAATAAATACTTCACTAGACCTTCGGCGCCAACTGTGAAACATGTTACTGGCCTTTCCTTCCCTTCCCTTCCCTTCCCCCCATCTTCCCAGCTAGGGTTTGGTGTTTTAGGCTTAAAGTTTTATCTTATATAATGTCACAGACTAAAGTTAGGAGAATATAATTTGTATTGCTGGAATCCTTGCATGACAGCGAATAATTTGAATATAAATGTCTTATATTATGCACAAGAGAAAAAATTTTTGTTCTCTATAATAAAATTCTTAAGTTAGAACTAAAATTTGTATGTCTAATGTGAGCTATAGCATGTTTATATTCAAATTAATCACTATCTTAGAAGAATTCCAGCAATGTTAATTATATTCTCCCATGTCAGTTCAGTGACATTTTATAAGAAAAAAAACTTAAAGTCACTCTTAAGGACAGATAAATAAATAAGCACTTGACCTTGGCATCAACTGTCAAACATATCACCTCACCTCCCTCCCTCCCTCCCCCCCCCCCCCATCTTCCCAGCCAGTAAACAGACCATTTCGCATCCTTTAATTTTAGTTGTGTTGATATATTGTTTGGGCCAGGGTTTGATATCAAACTATCTCACTTGTTAACACTTGCCTGAATGAGTGTAGGGGTAGTCGCTGGTACCTTTGATGAAGTTGGGTGAGATAATAGGTAATCTCACGGCGTGTCACCTTTGATACAGTCGTAGTTTGAATCGTTGAATCATCCTAGCCACCCTGGGTTACACTTGTAATTATCTTAGCTTGTAAGTTACACAAGTGTACACAATTTCTGTTATCTTCATTTGTGTTTCCTTGGTTTAATGTAAACACACGTGGTGATTTTCTAGTTATATTGGATACTCTGGTAGTTACAGAATTGTTTGTTGACAGACTACTGAGCATTAGCTATTAGCTTGCAATTTGCTGATATAATTAGAGAGAGATATAGCCTGGGAGCTATGCTCACAACACGTCTCTTTGGTACGGTGTCTGGCTGTGAACTGTGGGAACTGTGAACCAGCCGACCTCTCTATGTCTGGTTGCAGGGGGGGAGGTAATTTACTATGTCAACACAGAGATAAAGGCTACACTACACAGGCCTACTCTCACATGGAGGGCGGAGGCCTGGGGACATATATTTATGGGTTGTAACTTGAGTCTGTGTGAAACAACAAATGTTTATGTGCTGTCCACCCTAGGAGGTGTGACAGAACAAATGCTTATGTCGCTGTATGCTCAATAGTCTGGGTGATAAAATGTATGTAATGAATGTTAGGGTGTGACAGTTGCCCTAACTTTGTCCTACAATGCTGTTCAAAATTTTGGTGTTGCATATTGACATAAAAAATACCCACGTGCAATTTTTTGAAAATTCATGCATATTTGAGTGAGCAGCAATTTGAAAAATAGAGATTTTGCTTATACGGCATATGCGCCTATACAGTGGGGTATGCTATAACGAACGGATCCTGCTACGAATATTCCTATAACGAACGGTTTTACCTATAAAATTGAGAATGCTATAACGAACGCAACTCCTACAACGAACGCGGATGAATACCGGACTATTTCGCCTGGCGCATGAATATTGTTGTACCGCGACCCACAACAAGAGCGTCAGGCGCCATCTTTGTCTCATTGTGTAGCCAGTGCACCACTGTTATTGTTGAAATTTCGTCTTTTGATGTGGAAATAGAGTTATTTGTATAAATATTTTGTTATACAAGTGTACAATTGTGACAATGAATCGTTCAAAGCGAGTGAGAAAGCTCATAACTCTTGAAACTAAGAAAGAAATCATAAAGAAACGTGAGGATGGAACAAGCATTGCGAAACTTAGTGATGAGTATGGGATGGCTAAATCGACTATATGTACGATTTTAAAGAATAAAGAGGAGTTGAAAACAGTGCAAGTGGCTAAGGGAATCTCTAGACTTAGCAAAGCAAGGTGTAATGTTATTGAGGAGATGGAAAATTTACTCTTAGTGTGGATAAAGGAGAAAGAAATGGCAGGTGATAGCATTAGTGAAGCTATAATTTGTGAGAAGGCCAGACAATTGTTTGAGGACCTTAAAGCCAAGACTCCCAGTGCAAGTGATAGTGATGTGCCAGTGTTTATGGGTACCAAGGGGTGGTTTACTGGTTTCAGAAGTAGAAATAAAATACATAGTGTTGTGAGACATGGTGATGCTGCTAGTGCCGATAAGGAAGCAGCTAAGGAACACCATGACATTTTCTTGAATATTATTAAAGAGGGAGGCTTTGTTTCTCAGCAAGTATTCAACTGTGATGAAACTGGACTATTTTGGAAAAAATTGCCTCGCCGTACATACATTACCAAGGAGGAAACTTCTGTCCCTGGCCATAAGCCAATGAAAGGTGACTGCAAAATAAAGCCACTCCTTGTGTACCATGCAGAAAACCCCAGAGCTTTAAAAAACACTAGGAAGACCCGCCTTGGTGTTATGTGGCGGTCAAACCCAAAGGCTTGGGTGACCAGGAATTTATTCTCTGAGTGGGTGATTGAGGTGTTTGGACCCAGTGTTCGGGAATACCTCAGGGAGAATAATCTTCCACTAAGCTTTGTTGGTGATGGACAATGCACCAGCCCACCCTCCTAATTTGATGGTTGAATTGCCAGAGGAGTTCAACTTCATCACTGTGCACTTCTTGCCACCCAACACAACACCTCTCATCCAGCCCATGGATCAACAGGTAATTTCTAACTTTAAGAAGCTGTACACAAAGGCACTGTTTAGAAAATGTTTTGCGTCCACTTCTTCCAGTGATGTTAGCTTGAAGGAATTTTGGAAGAGTCACTTCAATATAGCAGATGCTGTATTTTTAATTACTTCAGCCTGGAAAGAGGTTACTGTGAGGTGTCTTTGTGCTGCTTGGAGGCCATTGTGGCCTGAATGTGTCCTTCAAAGAGATTTTGAAGGCTTCAAAGAGTTAGAAGAAGAGGCTGTTGTTCATGAAATTGTGGCTCTGGGCAATTCCATGGGCCTAGAAGTGGATGATGATGATGTTGAGGAGTTGGTGGAAGAGCACAGTAAGGAATTGTCCACTGAGGAGCTGCTTGAGCTTCACAAAGAGGAAAACGAGACACTGAAGCGGAGCTTAACTTCTGAGGAGTCAGGGGAGGAGGAGGACAAGGAGGAAAGCCGCATCATTCCAGCCAAAGATCTCAAGGATGCATTCTTTTGCTGGAGCAAACTGTCCTAGCTTGCTGAGGATTATCATCCTGACGTTGGTTCTGTGCAAAAGGCCATCAGTGTGTTCAATGACAATGTTATGAACTACTTTTGGAAGGTCCAGAAATCAAGGTTGAAGCAGCCAACCCTGGATACCTTCTTTACAAAGTTAACAAAAGAACATACAGACAAAGTGCCTGTGAGACAGTCACCAAAGAGGGCTAGGAAGGATGACTCCTCTCCTTCCACCTCTTCTCAATAATTCTCTCCTCCCCCCTCCCCCTCTGCCTCCTGTCCTGCATGCTGAACAACACTAAGGTAAGATAAAGTACCGTATTTTTTACATTTTCCACAGAATTTTTTCAGTGTTAAGTGGTTGTATTTGGGGGCCTGGAACGGATTAATCCTATAACGAACGAACGAGGTTCTGGAACCAATTACGTTCGTTATAGCATACCCCACTGTATATGAGATTACACAACCATCATAAGGGATATTAACACAAATCATTTGCCTGTCTTAATTAAAAGCTGTTACCACTAACATAAAAAAGTTAATCATTCTTATTCTCTCATGGTACATTAAGGGGTTTTATCATATACAGTACAGGTTGTACCTCTCAAGTCCGGCAACCTCGGGACCTGACTGGTGCTGGACCATGGAAAGTGCCGGACCATGGAAATTCACCCTTTTCCTGGATAGATAGTGACTTGTGCTTATGCCTGGAAGCACTAGCACCACTTTCTCTGCGTCATGGTCTCTTTGAAGACATATTGAAGGGTTAAATGTCGTATAGTAGCTTCTCAAATTTCGGGAGTTTTTAATTCTTAATGTATTTTATTGGAACACACAAAAAAATAAATACATAAAAATTTTGACGGCGGAAACTTGAATTTCGACGGGTTTGAACAGCCCGCCAACGTGCAGACGACGTGCATAATCGTGTAAACAGCGTCATTTCTCTTATGTACAAAAGATTCATTATTGTTTATTACTGAATGTCTTTTTTATTGAGTTAATGTTTATGTGTGCAAAATGAGCAATACAATTCATTAATAATACGTAGAAAATTAAAACACATTAGGAAATGACACAGCATTGTTTTCGTTGATTACAAAACCAGTGACTGACTGGTTCTACATATAAAACTGAAGAAAATAAGACCTTGGTTGTAGCTGTAGTAAAATTAATATGGTTGTTTTAAGTAATGTTATTTAATGTTAATAATGAAACAATAGAAGTAGCTAACGATAATGGTAAAGAAAAAGAGAGATCGCATATGTAAGTGCGCATGCGCACCCGTGAAAACATATCGTCATTACTTTACATAAGAATATTAAAGCAACACTTATTTACTGTTCATATATATTTTAATTAATGTTTCTGAATTTGTTTTTATTGAATTAATGTACGTGTGTGCAAAATTAACAATACAATTTATTAATAATACTTGGAATATTAGAGGAGACGAGACCGCTGCCGGCATTGTTTATGTTAAAGCTTACGAAACCAGTGACTGATTGGTTCTACATATAAAACTGAAGAAAATAAGACCCTGAGTTTAGCTGTAGTAAAATTAATCTAAAAAATGAATATGGTTGCTTGAAGTACCTGTAATGTTATTTAATGTTAATAAATGGAACAATATAAGTAGCTAACCATTAAATGTAAAAAAAAAAGTGAGACTGCACGCATGTAAGTGCGCACATGTGAAAATATATCGTCATTACTCTACATAAGAATATGAAAGCAACACTTATTTACTGCTCATATATATTGAAGGGTTAAATGTTGTACTCTGTATAGACAAGCAGAGAGAGAGAGAGAGAGAGCAGCCGAACTGCCGGATGTAAACAAACCTTAATTTCCCGTTTTTTTTTTTTTTTTTTTTTTAAGGGTTTAGCCCACCCGGGCATAGGTCACTGACCCACATTGGGGCCTGAGGGGCAAAAATTTAATACTCCTGTAATAATAATAATAATTCAGATAAGGAAAAAAAAAAAAAAAAAAAAAAAAAAAAAAAAGAGCTGCCGGACCACAGAATGCCGGACTAGAGAGGTACAACCTGTACAGTATTACCCCGCTTAACACGGTTTCACTTAACACGATTTCGCATATATGCGTTGCTTCGCCAGAACCGAATTTCACTTAACGCAGTTCATCTACCCATATACGCGGTGAAGTATAATTTTTTTTTTTTTTTATTTAGCTCATAAAATTCATACAAATTACCCGGCCAGAATATAATTTACATTGCTGGAATTCTTACAATATGATGATCATTTTGAATATAAACATCATAGATTTTGCATTAGACATACAAATTTTAGGTATAATGTTTACTCTGAGTAAATATGTTATCTTTTGTGCAAAATTTATGACATTTATATTCAAAATATTCCTGGTCGTACAAGGAATCCAGCAATGTCAATTATATTATCCTAACTTTAGTTTGAGGTATTATTTATTAAAATCCAGTGGTTTTCCCCCCAAAATTTCTCAGAGAGGGAAGAGCCAGCAGTGTAGTGTGAGAAGAGGGGGAGGGAGTTGAGTCCATTATTTGAATGGACATTAACTTGTCGACTGTATTTCTCTATTTCTCTTAAGTATTAATTGTGTGCATGTACCATCATAAAATTAAGATGTTATTTTTACTAGAACATTGGTATTGTGTCCGAAAAAGTAGAGTTTGGGGGTCGGGCCAGTCTCTATTGGAATTCATCCCATATGTTCTGTTGTTCACTTAACACGGTACCCTATGGGTTCAATTGACTGCGTTAAGCAGGGTACTACTGTATTCACAAGATATTATTTCTCTAGAGCAAGAAACCATGATTTCTGTTCGGAAACAGATAATCGTTTGCGCTGATTAGGAACGCGGAGTCTGTCATTTTCAACTACTTGAAGGACTTCTTGAAAGTGCTCCTCATCCCTGGCAACATTAAGAAAGTCATGGCAATGTTTTACACCACCCTCTGCAGCCTTATTGATGACCTGAAGCTTGTCCACAACCCGTTTCATGTTCAGGTAGTCGTCATGATCCACCCATTCACTGGCTGGACTGTGAAGAAACTGATAGGACATGCCTAAAATGGTGAAGAACTGGCTTTATTCAGGCCCAATTAGGTCCACCAGGGCAGTGCCACTTTCTGGGACAGGGGGAAGATATGGCTTTCCATAACCCCCATGATTGAGCCCCCACTCTCTTAGTAACTTTAGTGCCTTCATGGCAAAGAAGGGCCTTCCTCATCTCCTCTTTTGTCCTTTCTTGTACTTGGGACGAGAACAAAGCCAGTGGGGCCAACTCCTCAGTTAGGTACCAAGTGTGTCTACGGAGTGCCACACGTGCTTTGTCAACTATTGTGGTGTCATGGGGCAAATTCAGCCAAGGTTTCAACCAAATTCAAGTCATTCAGTGGCGCACTTGCTGGAACGGGGCAAACAATCCACCATGGGACATAAACAGCAACTGTGAACACAGCAAACCGTTCTAACTTGCTGATTTGACTTTTAGTCACAACCTCGGCTTTGGGAAACTGCTCTTTGATCTGGCCTGACAAAAGAACAATCTTGAGGGTATAGATCAGTTTAGCCATCCACCTTGCTTTGTGAAGTGCGCCGGGGTAGACCATCGTGAAGTTCACTGGCTCGGATCCTTTAGTTACAAGCAGCAGACAAAGCTCTACCAGCTCCTTGTAGTCGCCACGTGTAAATGGTTGGGCTAGAGATTCATGGAAGAAGTCAGCCATCTCCTGTTGACGCTCCTCAAATACTCTAGGCATTGCGGGGTAGTAGTATTTCTTTTTTTCATTGTACGCCAGTTGAGAGAAATGGGTCTTGAACCTAGAAATGCAATTATTGGGGTTATTGTACACTAGGGTGTGTCATACGGAGGCGAATTTTTTTTTTTTTTTAGTTTGAAAAATCGGCCCATGATATTAATGATGTAGTTCTATGTGCAGAATCATGTGATATCTTCAGATTTTAAAAGTTTCCATTTTTTGCTAGGTAAATTTTAACTTGAAATCTTATGAAAATTCAGTATTCCCTCCCTTTTACCAACACCACTAAATAGCTTATTTAAAGTAAAGTAAATGTATCAGGTTAATTTATTAGGATGAAAATGATCCAGAATAGTGAAACGAATGATCATGACACATTTATTAAATTTAATATTCCTTTAGAAAACAAAATCATCAAATACAAAAACCGGTTTTACTACTACGACCCGGTGTTGCTGCACACAGGGCCGGTGCTAGGAATTGCGGGGCCCAATTAGAAAATTGATAGTGGGGCCCTCTACTCTACAAAGTCGAAGATTGATGTTTTATATTTCGTGTAGTATGCCCGCCTTAGCCAAAAAGCATTAATTACTTGATATACTAAAAGTTTAAAAACAGTATAAAAGTTTTGATTTTTTATTACAAGTTAAGACAATTACAGACAAACTGTTTATTACAACTGTACTTGTGGATGATCCATCACTGTTTGATGTTTGGGCTTGGCCTTCTGACTCTTCTTTAGCTATAAGTGGACTTCTCACTTTGGCACTGTCTTCTGTTGTATTAAGATCGTCTTCAGTTTGATTCAACTGTGTCTGTGTGTCAACTTGAACTTTTTCAAACTGAATATCAATTTCTTCATTGTATTCATCAACTGTAATTGGACTAATGGCTGTATTGTCATTTTCTGAATCGTTTTTGTCTTCTTCATCTTCAATACATGGGCGTTTCAAAGGTGGAGTGACAAGAAATTTTTTGATAGCACCTCGATGTTTTTCATTTTCAGCCACCTTTGCCTTTGCCAGTGCTCGCTTCTGGTTGCCATTTAAATACTTACGCCCTCTGCCTCTATCTCTGCTTGTGCTTGCCATGATGAAAGGGCATTTTATATTATCTTTTCAGAAATGACATATAATAAACTGAAATGAAAAAACGAACAAAATTATTCACAATGAGAAGTCCCTGGCACTTAAAAAAAAAGTATGTGCATATATGAATGTTATAATTAAAACAAAAAATCGAAACACTGATCCTATAAAATAAAAACCACACAATGTTTATCACCACTTCACCGGACAAAAAAAGCTTTAACCGGACACATAACACTTTGGCATGGATAGCACACCGCTACGTACGCAAAGATTCGGTTACCTACATAGAGCTATATGTGCTTGCATGTGCTCAGAATCACAAGTCATTTTCTGATTCATCATCGCTATTGTCGCTATCAGTCATGTACTCAGGATCAACAATTATCATCACTGTCCAGCACAAAAATTATAAACAAACCACGCCTCGGTCGCCACCCAGTGGCCATGCTTCTCATTTTCAAGGTCAACACTGCAAAACTCATCTCAAATCATGTCTATGGCAACGACCGGAGTTTTGTCACTGTCTGACGATGATCACTGATTCACTGGTTATTACAGGACATGCTGATATACACAGCACAACGTTATCACTCGTATTTCCCCCTGAAAACAGCCAAAAATACAGACCCGACACACTTACACCGTCCAAGCGTTGGGAGAGAGTGAAAACTGTGTTCTGATTGGCTCGCACCCTTCCCGCTCCTGTAAATTATTATGAAAGTCAGGGCGTGTGGACCAACACCAGAGTTAATTCCCTTGGACTTTTGACAAAACAGAAAATTCTCGCACGTGACTGGGATCTATTATTTTGATGACAATAACAATGATTTTGTGTCTAACGTTAGCTTTTTTACCAATATCGTATACAGTTTAAAACTAACACACGTGTGTGCGGGGCCCCCTTGCGGCGCGGGGCCCAATTTGATTAAATTGGTCAAATAGGCTTAAAACCGGCCCTGGCTGCACACCATAGAGAACATGTCTTTCTTGCTTCTGTTTCTACTCATCACCTCCCTGCTGACCACCTGAGCACGGATGTAGCCATCCCTCCTCTCCTGGCTGTACATGTGACTGCTGGCCTCGCTCACTTGCTGTACACAATGCTCTATACTCTGGGTGTGCGAGGGCCAGGCAGGGACATGCATGGGGTTGTCCAGGAAAGCTCTGACTTGAACATTGGTGAGGCTGCAGGTAAGAGGGGGCTCACTGCCAGCCTGGATGTTATCCAGATCTATGAGATCAGTGAGGGTCTTGGCACCTAGATTGACTTCAGGAGTCTTCCTGACCCTGAAGGACTCGTCACCAACTGATTCATCATGCCCAGATCCTCTCATAAGTCTCATATCCAAGATCTTTTTGACTGCCACTCTTCTCTCCTCCTCATCCTTACTGCAGAGCATTGTCTGCAGAACTGCCTCGGGATGAGCATACCAGGAAGATCTCCTCACAGTCTGCTCCACAATCTGAACAACCTTCCTTGGCTGACTCCTCAGGAGCTCAAGCTGGAAGAGAACATGCCACGGACCTTCGGAGAACGATGACTTGACCTTGGTGTTGAACCAATTTGGCAAGTAGACACTCACGATGAATTGGACAATAAGTCTCAGGTTGTGAAGCTGGTTCCCTTTCAGTTTATGATGAGCGACCCAAATTCTGCAGAACCTGAGAGCCGTTGTGAGCCACCTAGAATGTGAGACTGGACCTATCTGCAGGTAAGCAAGTCTATCAGGCATGACCCCAGTTTTGATGGCACTGTAAATCATGTAACCATAGTACTGGTCAGTACTCAGGTCGTCAGTGACAGTATGTGCAAGCTCAACGAGTGGAGGGCCAACTGTGATTTTTTCAAAGCTCGGATTTATTTCTAACTCAGTGGCAGAGTCCAGCATCTTGCCAAGAGGACCAGACCATCTGTTGTTTGAAAGAGTCTTGCCATCCAGCTCCTGGATCAGATGTCTGAGTGGCAACTCGTTGGTGTGGAGGTCACAAACAATCCAGACCAGCTTCCTCCCAATCTTCCGCTCTATCCACTGTATGACCCCCCCTTGCCACCCTGTGTTCGTGTTGGTGCTGTCCTCGCCAATGGCCTGCAGGGTCTGGTCTACGTTCCTCTCTCTGAGCCAGTTCACAATGTTATCTGCCACTATCTCAGCTGGTTTCCTGATGTCATCTTTCTCTGGAGTGAAATGCCACAAATACTTCCTCCTGGTTCACTGCAGCAGGAGTAGTGTTCCTCCTTCACCATGGCAGGGAACAACTTGTCAGAATCTCCAACTTTCATGAACACTTTAGTGTCATCCCTTCTCCCATCAAAGAACAAACAATTGATTCCATTTTCTCTTATCCCTTTATCAAACTCCTCTTCTAGGTTACTGACAAGTTTCTCCTGAGCTCTCCTTACTTTGTTATGATCTATCACCAGGTGAACATCATCAGGTGTTATCAAACCACCGTCAATCCAGGCAGCTGTTGCTATCTCTGCTGTTTCTCTGAGACCAGTGTGGTGTCGCATGCTGGCCAGAGCTATGCTCGGGATATCTTTCCTATTTCGAATGTTATTCCTGGAAGGTTTGGGATCATTATTTTCTGGGTTAGGGACAAAGTCACCATTCTCCTGGTCAGCACTCGGATCAGCCATGGGGAAGTCATTAAACTCTGAATCAGCTTGACTCCAATCATCGGCCTTTTTTACCTCACCCTGGGCCTTCTCAAGTCTCTTTTCCTCGGCAACTCTTCTCCTCTTCTGTCTCTCTGTGGCAGCCTCCTGTCTCTTGGACTCCGGAATATCTTGGCTAGAAATCATGAGAGCCCCTATACTGCCAGTCTTCTCTCTCTGTGCTTTGACAAATGCCAGTTCGATCACAGGAATCTTCAGTTCACGCTTGCAAATACAGGAGATGTGGGCCTCGGATTTACAGTCACGATCGCATCCAAACTCAGGACAGAGAACAATTGGGCACTTGCAAGTAATTATGTCAAATAACTGGTCCAGTTGCTTGGCAAAGCTGTCCTTAACTGCAAGTTTTCCTCTCCCAAGAGAGATATCTCTTGCCTTTTCCCAACTGGCTAGCAGTCTCTCACTAATCTTCTTCTGTCTTGTTATGACTGGAGGCTTGAACTGAGCGTTAGCCAGAGTGTACTGTGCCAAGACAGCTTTGGTCATATCACTGGCAATGTCTTTGTTTGTGTAAGTTCTTTGGTTCTTTTCACTGATTTGCCTGATTAAAACACTGTATCTCAAAGCATCTCTCTATGTAGGCAACTCCGACTTCAGGAGCTCTCTCCCAGACCCAAGATAGTGACTGAGATGGCTGGATTTTTGGTTCCTCGTTCCTGACACAAGGAGCCATCGCAAATATTATCAACTTATAAATGCATCAGAATCTGAAACAGAAAAAAATATTGTTAGTTGGGTTGTTAAAGAATGAAGTCAGAAAGCAATGTTCACTATTTAATTGTAATGCACTAATGGAGCTGTAAGTTAGATTTTCGACAAATTTCATGCTAAAATTTACCTAGCAAAAGGTTGCAAAATATTGAAACTGAAATTATTTTCTGTTTATATACACTAAAATCTACCAAAAAAGTGATGGGCCATTAGTTTTAGCTGACCTTCCCTCCTATGACGCACCCTATTGTACACGTATTTCGTACTAATCTATAATATTGTTTTAGTGGTATTAAGATTGATATGAATGATCATTTGCTTGGTGTTAGTATATCTTATAAATTAGATAATAATATTCCTTGTTATTTTGTAAAGCTTATGACTCACCTCTGGAAAACCATCATGTTTGGACTTGAAGAGCCCTCCACGACGGTGCTAGCTCAAACATGCACTGATCTCCAAGAAACTTTACAGGGGTGTTTCCTAGATAAATACACAACACTAAAACTTTGAACAGCATTGTAGGACCATTTTTTTATTTTTGGAGGGCAGTGGTCACACCCTAATGAATATATGTCCTTAGCCCATATTTACGGTATATAATACTAATTGATAAGGGCTAGAACATTGCTCGGCTACCACCCACTGAGTTCCACGCGGTGTAAATCCACACAGATAAGCCGTATGTGTGCCTAACCTTGTTATAATGGTGTGTGTGCTTTAGCTAAGCTGAGATCTTCTACCTTTATGTAAATGGTGGTTGAGATTCAATGAACTTGCCTACAGTGCCTTTCTAAAATGTTTTTGCTCGAACCAAAATACTCGTACACTGAATAACACAAATGGTAAAGGTTGGTATCACCAATCTTAAGATATTAAAAATGAATAATAATTGCCAAGTATACAAAAATATGTTTCACTTATATAAAAAATTGTTTTTAATAATATTTATTTTTATTAGAACTTATAATGAGTTTACTGAACATTAACTATTAGTTTTATGTATTTATAATATCATAAATTCAAATTCACGTAGGAAGGAAAAATGTTCATGGGTTGGCAACGTTTTTTAGGGAAATGGCTGGTAACTTTATAATAGTCTGGCCTCATCTAGTAACCCTTAACTTGCTCGTATCCTGACACAGCAAAATTAATCCATTCTGTGTAGGAAAAATTAAAATACAAAAATACTGAACATTATGAAGGTGTGCATGGACACAGATCTAGGTGTGAAAATATTGATGAATGTGTATGCTGAGCATAATAGTATATGCTAGTGTCAATATGACGACCTACAGTGTATCAGCATTCCTGATCATCTGCAGCTATTAAGATTAGTCATTCACTACTAGAAGAAGTTCAGTTTGTTTAACCAATGTCAAAATTGTCAGTTTATTTTATTAGGATTAGTCCCATATATCATGCATTAAACTTAGAAGCAGAAAACAATAGGATATGTATACAAGAATATCATCATAGATAGGGGTTAATTACAGATCTCTCTTGGCTATTTGCAAAGCATCAAGGAGATTAATAACAGCTTGTGTTATATAACATTCACATTTCTGAGCTTGTAGTATACAGATGTGCATCTATCTACTTTTAATCTGTACGTGCAGAACGTAGTTTCATGTGATACTCATTGGATACAACTTGTGTATTTGTAGTGTCTACGACCTGCGTAGGTACGTCTTGGGCGTTTTGGTTTTCATTTTGTGCAGACGTAGAGTCTACTGCTTGTGTAGGAACGTCGTGTACAATGGTGGGAAGCAAGTCAGGGCTCACCTTTTTTAATCTATCCACATGTACTACGTCAGTAATTTGAGTATCTGGTTTAAGTAGTTTCAATTTGTTACCGTGCTCTTTGGCAATTATCAGGAAGGGTCTTAAAAATGTCGGCGAAAGTTTAGAGGTTCTTTCAGGTTCTCTTATCATGACAGCGTCACCTATTTGAAGCTTGATAGGCTTAGCACGTTTATGTTGTGTGTAAATCATTTCAGTGCGTGATGCTGCTGATTGTTTACGCACTTTTCCATGGATTATCAGTTAAGGTATTGATTTGCTTCTTTGCATAATCATCTGTGTTATATACAGGTTGTGTAGGTCTTGTAAGTATGTCATAGGGTAAACTTTTTTCGACCCCATATATGATATACAATAGTAGGGTGCTTTGCCTGTGAAGCTATTTATTGACCCATTTATTGATGCTGCTACTTGAGGTAACCAATCCTCCCATGCTACCTGCATTGGATTCACTGTATGTCTGAGAATCTCTAGGATTTTGCGATTGGCTCGCTCAACTAGGCCATTTGATTGTGGGTGATAAGCTGCTGTGAAGCTTTGTTGAATGCCGTATTGTTGGCATATGGTTGCAAGAAGTTGATTCTTAAATTCTGATCTGTTGTCGGATAGAATAACCTTAGGTGTAGTGAATGGACATATGAGATGCGTCACTAAAGCGTGTGCCACAGTCTCAGCGGATTTATCCTCCAAGGGAACTAGAATCACGAATCTGGAGAAGTGATCAACACACACAAGTATGTAGGTAGAGCCTTGATGGCTTTTTGGCAGTTGCAATAAGTCGATTGTTACTGTGTCGAATGGACTTTTGGGCGTTGGGTATTCGAGTATTGGAGCAGGGTGCATCGTAGTTCCCTTGTGTTGAGCACAAGATAAACAATTAGCAATGTGTCGCCCGATGTCCCTTTTCATTGTACTACAATAGTAAGATTTTCTTATTTCTGCAAGGCATTTGTCACGCCCTGGATGACCTGCTTGAGGTGTATTGTGGTACAGAGTGAGTACCGTGTCTTGTAGGTTGTCAGGTACGACAATTTGTGTGACAGTATCCTACACTGTTTTTGTTGTACGGTGCAGTATGTCTTGTTGCAGTTCAAACTGTTTGAACGGGAGAGGTAACTTTGGTAGATTGTCCTCCTCACCTGATTCTAGAGCATAAATTACTTTAGACCACATTGGATCTTGTCGTTGTTCCTCCCTTAATTTTTGTGGAGTGAACAAGGGTATTGGTATAACTGGAGTTCTGTGTCTAGACAGTGTGTCGGCAACCACATTCGCGCGTCCCGTTAAGTGTTTAAAGACGGGTTCAAATTCTTGAATGGTCAAGTACCAACGTGCAATTCTGCCAGAGAGGTTCTTTCCATGGAATAACTCTGTTACTGCTGCATGATCCATATAGACTGTTATTTGATAACCAAATATCACATCTCTGAACGTCTTTAATGACCAAACCACAGCTAACGCCTCTGTATGTATACAGGTAGTCGTCGACTTACGACCTATGCGACTTACGTCTGTTCGACTTTACGACCGGCGGTACGACAGTTTTGGCCCCAGCCCCAGTGTAAATAATAAACCAATTGTACTGTAGTATGCAGTGATTTACTTAAACCTGACGACCGTAACAATAATGAACAAAGAAAATGTTGATAAAATATGACTTAAAGATGATTATATTATCATTACACATTACAGTATAATATACGTAAGGTAATTATAACATAGGCCGACTTACGACCAGATCAACTTACGACCGGTCGGCCGTAACCAATCTAGGTCGTAAGTCGACGACTACCTGTATTATGTATGCTGTATGTATATTATGTATGTGCTCCATTTATATACATTATTTATTCAGCCTAGCTAGTAGCGTGTGGCAATGTATTTGCCATGTCCCACGCGCTTAATTAATGTGCCTGGCGACATATGGAAGCTGCTAATGTATCCTTTGCCACATGTCGCCTAAAAGGCTAGTTGACCCCCCAGACAGAGTAAGGAGAGCCGCCTCGCTTGTATATCTCTGTTTATCCAGTAAATAGAACCTACGAAAACTCTACAGGTGTTTGTGTTCGCTCCTGTAGATAGAACTTGATACCCAGAACATATGCAGCCTCTAGATGAGTTACTGAATAGCGTGTTTCTATATCATTAAGTTTACGGCTTGCATAAGCAATTACTCTATTTTTCCCTCTAGTGTCTAGCTGCATGAGAACAGCTCCTAGCCCTTGTCCGGAGGCGTCGGTGCACAGGGTGAAAGTTTGAGTATAATCAGGGAATGCCAATACAGTGACCCCTCGTTTAACGAACGCCTCGGTTAACGAAATTTCGGTTAACGAACTGCCTTCCATAAGGATCTTCAATTCGGTTAACGAACAAAAATTCGGTTAACGAATTTCTTACGAACCGACCTCAACATGTTTTCACTTGCACTGACCAGGCAACCAGCTTTAGTGTCAGTCCGCCAATACATTAATCGGTTCTAGGGCTTCAATTCCTTTCTATTTTAGTAAATATCAAGAAGTTTATACTATTCAATAATTTTAAAAGTTTAATATTCAATTTTTTAGTCATTTTAACAATTACAGTGGGGTATGCTATAACGAACGGATCCTACTACGAATATTCCTATAACGAACGGTTTTACCTATAAAATTGAGAATGCTATAATGAATGAAACTCCTACAACGAACATTATTTAAATTTTTTTTTTTCTAATTTATTGTTTTTTTATTACAAATATTAATGATATTCTTTATTTCAGGGGTTTGGATGCATATTTATGCACTTTTTTACAATTTTTACAATTTTATATTATATTTTTCAGTGTTAAGTGGTTGTATTTGGGTGCCTGGAACGGATTAATCCTATAACGAACGAATGCTATAACGAACAAGGTTCTAGAACCAATTAAATTCGTTATAGCATAGCCCACTGTATTGAACATAATTGACGGTAAAGTGACTAGTTTAATGCGTGGCATCCAGCCTCTTAACACAGCAAACAGGCTTTAGTCTCTCTCTGTTTTCACTGGAGGTAACATCTTGCTTGAGACTCTCTTCAACTAAATGCTTTTTTTCTGTGTTTCCAAGCAAATTATTGGTCATTTTGAAATATATTTTACATATTGACAATATATAATGCGGTGCAGTGTTGATTTTAAGAAAATAATCTTGAATTACACCAAGAGAGCTAAAATTTTATGGGTGAAATGGCGCCATGGGGTGACTTCTCTTCCACCCCAATGCCTTCTCTTGTTCCTTCTCCTCCACCCCCATTCTAAATCCCATCATCATCATCATCATCATCCAGGAGCCTTCTACATACACACCTCAAAGTAAGTGAACCTTTCTACCATTTTTGTTGAATTTAGGAAATTTTCGGTGAGCTGGAACCAATTACCCAAAAACCCATTGAAACAATGGTTTCGGTTAATGAACTTTTCGGTTAACGAACGACCTTCTGGAACGGATTGAGTTCGTTAACCGAGGGGTCACTGTACTGGTGCATTGGTCAATGCTTCCTTTAATGCATTAAAGCTGTTTTCCTGTTCATTGTTCCAAACAAATGTTGCATCTTTTTTTTAGTAATTTTGTCAGCGGGGCGGCTAACTTAGCATGCCCGTGAATGAATGAACGATAGTAGCCGGAAAGTCCGAGGAAAATACGCACTTTGTCTACATTTGTATGACAGGGAAATCGTTCAACTGCTTTAACCTTGCAGTCCATAGTATGGATGCCATTCCCATCAACTACGTGTCCAAGGAATTGAACTTTAGATTTGAGAAAGTCGCATTTAGAGAGCTTAATTTTCAAACCTGCTTTATGAAGTTTTTTAAACACTTCACGTAATTTGACAAGATGACTGTTTATATCTTTGCTTACAATAATCAAATCATCTAGATCAGTGGTTCTTAGCCTTTTTACTACCATGCCCCCTCTAGGAATTGGTCCTTCCCTCCATGCCCCCCTTGCATCTATGAATAAAATTCCCTCCCAGATTTTAAAGAAAAATGTAAAATATTGTGTGTTTAGTCTTTTTATTGAGTATAAATTAGTGAGATACTTGACACTGCTTCTTAGCTACTAGATCTTGAATGCGTGGTTGAATGCCAGAGATTGCACAATGTAAATCCCCTTAAACGTTCAGCCTGTTTCTGTACTTGGTCTTGACAGCAACGAGCGTGGAAACTGCAGCTTCACAAAGATACGTGGATCTGAACATAGTTAGAATCCGAAGAGCCTGATGTGAGATCAGAGGGTAAACAGGAAGGTACTTGACCCAGAGCGTCTCAAGATCCAGTTCTTTGAAGTCTTCCTTAGCTGTGGAGTTGAACTTCAACTCAAGAAACTCCTCTTGCACTTCATCTGAAACATCAGCTACTTCACATTGAAATGGGTTCCTGATGAATTTCCAGGCTTCACGCTTCTCATCTATCTCTGGGAAGTATCTGATGAATTTTGTTTTCAAGTCAGTTAGATGAGTGATTATTTGTTTCTTTAACTCAGAATCAAGGTTACCGTGAATGAGAGCAGAATCCAAGTTACTAAGACTGGTTGTATTTCCCTGCTGAATTCGACACTTCCAGAGGTCGAGTTTGGCCATGAAGGTTCGAATGGTGTCGTGGTGCATGATGATGTTGATGTTTTTCCCTTGTAGTTTAAGGTTGAGAGCATTCAACGCTTCGAAGATGTCCACCAGGTAAGCTAGAGATAGCTGAAAGCCTTCAGACTGGAACTTGTCATGGAGATCTGCCTTCTGCTTCGAATCAAGAAATACAGTCAACCCTTGCTTTACGCGGTCCCACATTCCGCGTTTACGCGGTACCCTGCCGAAACAGGAATGCTCACATTCCGCGGTGCGTGTACCCCTTTACTTGGAGAGCGGCTGGCGAGCCGCGCCATTTTTGGATTCAAACCTCCCGCCATCTCTCCCGCCCTCTCCCGCCATCCGCCATGTTGTGTAAGCGGCGCGAGCATGGTGCGCACAAGGTCGCCCAGTCATCAAAACATTACCGAGTTCTTCACCCGCCACCCACCACAGCCGGCCCAAGTCAGTGATAGTGATACTTATAGTGAAGATATGGACTTATATGGACTTTGAGGGGTTTGACAAAGAGGCCCTGCAAGCCTCTGTGATGGATAGTGACACAATTGATACAAGTGATACAGGTGAGGGCCAATAATCTCCCCTCTGCCTCGGAACCAACCGCCCATCCCCGTGTGCCCAGCCATCTTTTCTACTAATGTAAGTGTTAAAAAACCTAATATTATTGATATTTCTCTTAATTATTAATTGTGTGTGCATACCATCATAAAGTTAAGATAATATTTTTACTACAACATAGTTGTGTGTCGTCAAAAAGTGGAGTTTGGGGGGTCGGCCCGGTCTCTATTTCAATTAATCCCATATGTTATGTTGTTCACTTTACGCGTTTCTCACTTTCCGCGGTACCCTGTGGGTTGAATTAACCGTGTAAAGTGAGGGTTGACTGTATTGCTACTTCTTGTCATAGTTCATGAAGCCGTCCAAGCATGTTCCCCTTTGATAGCCATCGTACGTTCGTGTGAAAAAGCAAGGTTTCACGTTCAGATTCCATATCCTTACACAGCAGTTTGAAGAGACGACTGTTTAAGACTCCAGCTTTGATAAAGTTGACTACCTTGATAGCCACGTTCAGGACATCCCTCATTTCAGCAGGTAAAGTTCTGGATACTAAGGATTCACAATGAAGTATGCAGTGTGTACCTACAACAGACGGATTTTTTCTTTCACCATTGTAATGAATCCAGACTGCAGACCAGCTGGAGCTTCATCAGTGCACACCCCTACCAGTGAATCCCATGAAAGTTGGTTTTCCTGAAAGAAGTTTGATGCATCATGAAAAATAGCTGCTGCTGTTGTACAACTTTCCATGGGGTGACAGAACAGCATTTCCTCTTTTACACTGTTGTCTGACACGAAATGAGCATACATCAGTAGCTGAGAACACTGAGCGATGTCAGTCGTTTCGTCACACTGGATGGCAAAAACAGGAGAATATCTTATTTGGTCGAGAATTTGATCTTTGATGTCTTGAGACAATTCATCGTTCCTTCCCTTGACTGTATCATTTGATAGTGAAATTTAGGAAAGCTTGTTTGCACTATCTTTCCCCAGAACGAGTTCTGCTGCACGGAGTATGCTTGGTTTTATGAGAAACTCTCCGATGTTATGACTGTTCTTGCTCTTTGCAATCAACATGGCGATCTCATAGGAAGCCTCAACAACCTCTGAAGTTTGTTGCCGAAATGCCCCACTGTCGTCCAACTTAACTTGCTTCAAGGAGTGTCTTTTTGTTTCAAAGAATGCCTTGGGCTTGTCAGCTAGAGCAGGATGTGTTGTCCTCAAGTGGCGTTCCAAGCGTGAGGGCCGCATTCCATCATTGCTCAGAGTCTTGTAACATATCACACACTGGGGGACCTCTGTGTCACCCTTTTGGAGAGACACAAATCCAAATCGAATATATTCGTCAAGATATTTCCGCTTCTTTGCACTCATTGCGAATTATTTGATGTGCAGTGGACAACACAAATCTGTGAACAAAACATAAGGCACGTGTAAGGTAAGATAAACATCACCACGTGCTCATGAACACCACAACATCATGATAATCACAACCACATGATCAATAACAAACATATGATCGTAAATTTCGTAAACACTACAAGTGACTACAATCATACATGATCATAAACACCACCCTATCATTAACAAACATCACATGATCATAAACACCACATGATTATTAACAAACATCAATGATCACAACATGATCATAAGCACCACTACATGATCATAAACACCACCACATAATAAAGTAAATATTAACAAACACCACAACATTATAGTAAACACATCATGATCATAAACACATGATTATTAGGAAACAAATCAATATCATCATAAATACAACTTTACCATAACCACCTGTTACCACCACATGATTTTAAGCACCACCAACTTCTGATAAAATACAAACGGAATTCAAAACTTGCGAATAACAAGCAGAGCAACACATGCGTGTTCACAATTCACCAATAAACTTATGGCTGCTTACTATTTTTAGGTAAATATAACAACTGGGATAAAACATACCTCAACAGCCTTAACTGAATAAATGTGAAAGAAGAGGAATTATTGCCACGGACGTGTGCAGAAGACTGGAAGAGAACGGGGCTCACCAGTCACCAACGAGTAGTATACAGGTCCAGGACGAGTTAACCCCCCCCCCCCCCCCATGGGTTTCGAGGGATAGGGAGGGGGGTCAATTAGTACAGAAAATGGTAAACCCTAAGTCAAAAAAGTAGCCTATAGAAAACTAAAGTTATAAGGCGATACTTTTGCATTTTTTCATAAACTTCTCAATATTAGCCTATGCCCTTGTTAAGAGAATAAAACTATAATTATAATTAGAGAAATTCCTACTTTTTCCCTAGGGTTTGCGCCCCCCCTGGAAATTACTGACGCCCCCCCAGGTTAAGAACCACTGATCTAGATAGACATAAACTGTATTGCCAATCACTCCTGCAAACAATGTATTAATCATTCTTTGAAATGTTAATGGCGCATTTCGTAGTCCAAATGGCATTCTTAAAAATGTTGAGTACCTGTTAGGACTGCAGGTATTATGATCCAATCTTTAGCAAGTTTGGGCTCGTGGACAACCTTCCTCGTATCTGTTGAGTTAGTTATCACTTTCACATTTGTGCTGAGCATTGGATGTGAATTTTGCATAGCATGGTATGTAGTGCTCTTAAATGTTATAGTATGTCTACTAGGTTGGACATCTATATTATTTTGGTTTAGTGTTTGAAGACCTAATAATTCTTCAGCTGGTAGAGAAAAATCTTTTACTATATACAACTCAGCTAGAGAGATTTCACTGGAATCACAAAAACCTTAATATCTAAATGTTGGCCTGATATTCCTGATACTGCCATTTATTGTCAGGAGAACATCGATTCAATTCAGTAAATGACGTTAATGAGATAACATTAGTGCACGCTCCCGTATCTATGTCTAAAGAGAGCTTGGTGCTACCTACACTCACTGGTATTGTCAATACTTCTGCATTACTTAGTGCAGCGATCATTAACACTGTCATGGGAACATTGTTAGCTATATGTGATCTTATCCTTGGTCGTGTCGGACATGACGCAAATCTTCCCCCGACGGATTTTGAATTTGACGCCGTTGATTGTGCTCTAAATAATCCTGCCTGCATTGCTGCAGAGTTACACAATCCTCTGAACTGTGTGATGTAGAATGATGTAGTAAACACCACTGGTCACTTTTGGGTTTGGAAGCATTGTATGTCTTGCTTATTGCACTTGGATTTAACTTTTGATTTTGATTTTTGAAGTTGCCTTTCTTGACTTTGTTAAACTGATCGGTATTATCGTTTTGTGGTGCATAGAAACAGTCTTAAGTCATATGATTCTATTTCTTGCAAATTTTACAAACAGTTTTTTGTTTAGGCTTGGTACCTGTTTCTTTCTGAACCTTAATTGGTGCTGTTGCCACCGGTACAATGGTTCTAGCATGAGGTGTGTAAGGGGTCCTTTGCATTATCTTTTCTGCATAATCTGTGAGTTTCTCTGTCTGGGGGTAATTTTCCCTTTTAGCTTGCTTAAACTCTACTTCTTGAATAAGAAATATAAATTGGATACACTCAATAAGACGATACATGTTTTCCTCATTCATGGTACGGTTGTTTTCCCACCAATCAGAAGTGGAGAAGTGTGTTTTTGGGTCGTCATAAGCCTGTCCCGCCATAGACTGTGCCATGAAGAGGTCCTGTGTTTGGATTCGCGTTAATGTTCTGCTTACCATTCTAAAAACCCATGTAAGGTGACTGTCAACTCCTCACTGATCAAAAAAACGTATCAAATTTCTTTTTGATCTCATCATATGTTGATCTAGTAAAGTCTGAAGCATTCATTAGGTTACTTGTGCGACACATTGGTTTAATGTGACCACGGACGAATGCTTTACGATCCTCGTCATCTTGGACATTATCATGTCTCATCACATCCTCACATGCTCGGAGAAATGCGAATACATTATAGTTAGGCTCTTCCCCTGTGAAGTCTCGGATCCGGTCATGTTGTGGTAATATTTTCCACAAATTAGTTGCTTGCGTCACTGGGTTAGTCATGTTAGTGGTTAGAGGTTTACTAGTTAATGGCAATACTGGTAAGTTACTCGTGCATTGATCAGAAGATGTCAATACACTGTCAGAGGTAGGTTCATTATACAGAGGTGTAGTGTCATAAGAACATCCTGACCTAAGTTGCATAAATAATAATCTGTTATTTGTTTTATCTATGACTGCTTCACTAACTTTTATTGAAGTGTTTACTGTGAGTTCAGGTTCAATGACTTGTAATTCATGCGCACCTTCGAGTTCACATGTGTCAGTGTTAACAGTGTCATGGAGTACAGTGTCACTTGAATCACTATCTAAGTTTTCATTAGGTTGATTGTTAAAAATATCTAAATGATCCATAAATGTTTCTTAGATTTGAATGTTTAATAACTTTGCCAATCCATTCACAATAAGGTTATGTGAAATGTAATTTTAGTGATAATTAATTGTATAAGTTATTTTTCCATTAATTGTTACAAGGCACTTGATAATTAATAATCTATCACGATGTCTACCGTGTGAAGATATGTTTTAAATTATATATTTTATGTGTATATATAACAATGATTGTTTGTGAAATACCTAATACCGTAGAGTTGATTGTAGTATCTCAGAGAAATCTTCTTGTTTACAACTGGTCAGCTGGGCTGGGTGGATGACGTAGTAATCCAGAGAGCGCCGGTCTAAATGATGTCACTGCTGGAGGTTCTTTTCCCACAACATCTGCTCTGGTCCAGGTCGATGAAGGTTAGGTCCATAGGTCGATAGGCCGATGAGGGTGATGAGTCGACAGGTCGAAGAGGATTAGGTCGATACGTGATACCCTGAGAAGGTACCCTTGGGTCTCTGCTTATCGCCTTTCTGTCAAGGTGACTAATGGCTCTTGTAAACCACACACATCTGCTCTGTCTTGAGGGTTTTCTGTTGGTTAAGTGTTCGTGTTACCACTTACAAGTTATTGTTTCCACTTGTATTGGTACACAGTTAAAGTAACTTGTTATTTGTTACTTGTAGTAGTCACTTATTTGTTGTGTTATTGTATAAGTATTTTTTTGGTACTTATAAAGTTTTCTCTCTCTAATTCACTAGAAATCACTGGAACTTGAAGCACCGATTGAGTTGACTGTAGATTCGTATCTGCTGCCACCATTGTTTGGGCTGGGGCTTGATATCAAACAATCTCACTTGTTAACACTTGCCTGAATGAGTGTAGGGTAGTCGCTGGTACCTTTGATGAAGTTGGGTGTGATAATAGGTAATCTCACGGCTTATCACCTTTGATACAGTCGTAGTTTGAATCGTTGAATCGTCCCAGCCACCTTGGGTTACACTTGTAATTATCTTAGCTTGTAAGTTACACAAGTGTACACAGGTTCTGTTATCTTCATTTGTGTTTCCTTGGTTTAATGTAAACACACGTGGTGATTTTCTAGTTATATTGGATACTCTGGTAGTTACAGAATTGTTTGTTGATAGACTACTGAGCATTAGGTATTAGCTTGTACTTAGCTAATATAATTAGAAAGAGATACAGCCTGGGAGCTATGCTCACAACACGTCTCTTTGGTACGGTGTCTGGCTGTGAACTGTGGGAAACTGTGAACCAGCCGACCTCTCTATGTCTGGTTGTAGGGGGGGAGGTAATTTACTACGTCAACACAGAGATAAAGGCTACACTACACAGGCCTACTCTCACATGGAGGGCGGAGGCCTAGGGACATATATTTATGGGTTGTAACCCGAGTCTGTGTGAAACATCAAATGTTTATGTGCTGTCCACCCTAGGAGGTTTGACAGAACAAATGCTTAGGTAGCTGTTTGCTCAATTGTCTGGGTGATAAAATGTATATAATGCGTATATGTCCTTAGCCCATATTTATATAATACTAATTGATAAGGGCTAGAGCATCATGAGTGTTTGTTTTAACATAATACAGTGTTTGTTTTAACATAATACAGTCATCCCTTGCTTATAGCGCACTTGGTTATCGCGATTTTCGTTATCATGCCTCCATCAAAATCTGCACACCTGCTGTTATAGCGCATTTTTCAGGCCGAGAATTTGGTTATCACGCATTTGTCTCCAGGTGTAATATTGCCCCCTTGCTTCACCTACATCTATTGAGGATAAAATCTTTCACCTTCAAATTGACAATATCACATTTATTGTAATCAAACATATCTAGTTGCCTCAACAATTGCAATCCCAGTTGCAATTGGGGTTGCAATTTCAAATTCTGTGTCATTACTAAGGAATAACGAAGTCTCAGGTGCACTCTAGGATTTAGAGAAAATGGAGGACTCGTGCGTCCTGAAGCGAGAGAAAACGGACTCCTATGACGGGGGACTTAAATAAAGAAAGCATAGCTACATGTTTTGTGGACTACATTATTGAGCGTATCCTTTTCATCACTTTGTAATAAACCTAGCCATGCCTATGTGTGTTTCTGATATTTGCCATAACATTATCTATATCTTTAGTGGGTCTAAATGGTCGTAAAATGGGAAAGTTGGGGTTGGGTCTTGGGTGCTTGGAACCAATTAGAATAAATCCCATAGGTTCTGTACTTTCGTTATCGCTTTTTTTGTTATCATGCACTCGGCGCGGTCCCAATTAGGCGTGATAACCAAGGGATGACTGTACTACAAAAAACAATGTTTTGTTTATTCTAGGAGATGGGCTGAGGTGCATCTGGGTAGACTCAGTCCTTTTAGTACTTTGTGTTTCTCTCAAGTACCAAATTAAATTATTCCATTGAAACAACACTTCGATTTAGTGCGAATTCGGTTTAAAGCGACCTCTCTTGGAACGTATCTTGCGTTATATTGACGTTCTACTGTACTGTATTAGGAAAATGAGACTTATTTAATGTATTTTATTTTATTTTATTATCATTTCACAGAAACAATGAATTTGTGGAACCTATGGGCTCTGCATTAAAAAAAAGCTTTAGTGAAAACACGGAAGGAAAATCAAAATTGAGCTCGTAAAGCCTGGGTCATTCGAGTGCTTTTGTGACCAATTAATTTGGAGCAAGCAAAGACCCTATGCAATATATTTCTTCAAAATGTAGTCAAACAGGTGGTTCTTGCTCCAGCTTCTACAGCAAGAAACTGGGCGATGCAGCAGCTATCCATGATATTCATTTTATTACTGAAAAGAAATGAGAGAAATCAAAGAAAAAACTATTTTGGACTTGTAAGTGGCTGGTGAGAAGGACTGAAAGTATTTATTATAGACTTGTTGGACTCATAGCTACAGTAGGGAGAGCTGCATGTATGTGGACTGTGAATGGCTGTGTGTGCTAGTGTTCTGTAAACAAGCACTTTGAATTAACACCCAAATTATAAACTTGATGTGTCGTAAAAACTGTTTGTGCATTTCATACATAATAATGTTATTAACCTATGTTATATACAGGTATTACCTGATCTACTAGCTCCCTATCTATAATGTTCCACTTTAACGGTGGTGATATCTTAAGACCCCCTCCTATTAATGTTGTAAACAATCCGCATGATCATGGTCATAGTCCAATCAAAGCCCTTTACAGTCACAAAAAGCAGCAACTTTCACTCCCCTTCTATTCCCATATCCTCTACCATAACTTTGCCCTCGACCACGCTGAGTATAGAAAGCATCTGCACTCTCACCTTCTGTATCAATAGGTTCTACTTGAACAGCAGGAGCATTCTTTGCTGCAGCACTATTACTAAATATCTTTTTTAATTGATATTTCATATTATCATAACTAAGTTAAAGGCCTTTATTTTTATTATTAATATTATTATTATTATTATTATTATTATTATTATTATGATATTTTTATTTAATATTTTTTATAAATTTTTATTATTATTATTATTATTATTATTATTATTATTATTAGTATTATTATTATTATTATTATTATTATTATTATTATTTTTATTATTATTATTATTATTATTATTATTATTATTATTATTATTATTATTATAATAATAATAATAATAATAATAATAATAATAATAATAATAATATTTTCACCCCCAGGCCCTGATGTGGGTCATTGACCTGTGCCCTGCTGGGCTAATCCCACAAAAAAAGGTGATGCTAATGTTGGCTCTCACTAATTGTCCGTGAGCATCAAACAAGTTAGCACTACGCAATAATTTGTATGCAAGTACACCATCAGGTTATACCAATTTATAATGTTTTGCCTTTTGATGCAGTAGAACGTTAATTTAAAGTAATTCAATTTAAGATTATTGATTTAAAGCGACACCCACAATTAAGGACATGCTTTAATGTAAAGCAAATCTTTCCTATTTTGCACGAGTCAATCTGGCACATCATATTTTAAAATTCACGCCTAATGTTTCTCTGGGCACACTACACTGTCCTAAGGGCAAAGCTGTACTGTACATGCACTCAAAATAATGTACTAAATGATTACTAAAAGTTTTGTCTAGTGCAAACTATGGCATGTATACTGTATATTCAAATTAATCACTATCTTATAAGAATTCCAGCAATGTAAAATATTATATTCTCCCTGGTCACTTCTGTGACATTTTATAAGCAAAAAACATAAACTCAATTTAAAGGACACAAATAAACAAATAAATACTTTGTAGTGGAGTCCTCCCTGACAAAAGCCGTGTGTCGCTGACTGGCCAACCCCCCAAGAACCTACCGGCGTATCCCTCGTGGTCAAGGTCAGGTAACTAGCGACGCCGAACAAAGCGGGGGCCTTCCATCAAGCCACTCCTACCGTGGTTATATAAGACCCCACCTGGCCTTCATCGCTCTCTTTCTACTTACCGCCACCAGCAAGCAACATCTCTCAACAGCTCCATACACACGCTCCCTGAGAAAGCTTCTCGCCCTACAGGAACTCTGAGCAAGCTTCGCCCGACTTAGTATCTCTTTAACACTGTGCTGTGCAACAATATATATATGAGAAACACTGGGATTTTCTATTTCTACCTCAATCCTGAGTGTTGGATATATTTCATGTACGTACGTTGTGAGGCCAAATAAGAGACCCTGACAACCTGCCACGACAGTACGCTACAAATGGTGACCCCTGGAGCCGTGAACACTACACTCCTTTCTGCTGCCTGACTCCTGGAGCTAAGAAGATCGTCCTGCCTGCTGCCAGCCTAGGCCAACCGCCTTACCCGCACCACATGCTACCCCACTACGACACCATCTCACGACCCTGTGATACACTTCCGCAAGAATGGACGGACGGATCTCTCTACCGACTTTCAACCACAAAGTCGAGGACTGGTTAGATCATGTGGAAGCAATCCTCATCGGCTCACAAGCTACTGACGAGCAAAAGTACGGCGCCTTGCTCTCTTCCTTGCCCACGGAAGTCGCCACGCATGTATCACGGACTATTTCAAACCCTCCAGAGAACAACAAATTCGCCACCCTGCGGGACGCCTTAAAAACGCATTACCGACAGACCCGCCCCAGTCTCCTGCAGAACCTTTCTTGGAAACTCAACTCTGGGACTTCTCTGGGAGGAGATGTGTAGGCTGAACTCCCAGCACACAGACAGGCTTCCCGATTCTATCCTGCGCCAGCTTCACGCACAAAAGCTCCCCACACAAGTACGTACCATCCTGTCCACAGTAGATTACTCGACGACACCTGAACTCTACGCAACCGCGGCAGACAGAATATTGAACGAGTGCGCAGCTGCGTGCCTGGCGGCCGCGGACAACCCCACGCCCACACCAGTACTTACCTCTGAACTTGTAAGCCGGGTCAACACCCCTCAGCCGAGCAGTACCTCACAAGACGTCAGGGACCCGCTGCAAACCTTGAGCCGCAGTATGAACACCATTGAACAGTTCTGCTCCTCCATGCCTGCCTCTAGACCTGTTCCTAACCCACGCACCGCACCCTACAATCCCTGACGTGCCCTTCCTGCCCCGGAAACCGCCGCCAGCCCCCACCACAACGAATATACCCTCTGCTGGTATCACCGGCATTTTGGCCCCAATGTTCAACGCTGTGAGCCCCACTGCACCTACTCGGGAAATGGCAATAGCGGAGGTTGGTAGATGCCCCAGCACCCGTCCCTTCAGGCGTCTCACTACTGCACGTCACCGATCGCACCTCCGGCACAAAATTCCTCGTCGACACAGGTTCATCGGTCAGTATCATCCCTCCCTCACGACAAGACACGTCAAGGCAACCTTCTTATGACCTATTCGCCGCCAACGGTACTCCCATCACCTCCTACGGCGCACGCACCCTCGCCTTAGACCTCGGTTTCCCCAAGACTCTACGCTGGTCATTCGTAGTCGCAGACGTGTCTCAACCCATCCTTGGTTTCGACTTCCTCGCCTTTCACAAGCTCGGAGTCGACTCAAGCCACCTTCGCCTCATTCATGAGCATACAGCACGCAAGATCCAGGGTTCACGTGCCAAAGACACTGACACTATCACCTGTCTTTCGCCTTCCAATGAGTTCTCCCCCCTGCTTGAAGAGTTCAAGGAACTTTTCTCACCCCGGGTCTCTCCACCCCCACCACCTACGTCGGGAATTTTCCACCACATTTAGACCAAAGGACCTCCAGTCTTCTCACGCCCCCGCCGCCTGCGCCTTGAGTTTCTGAACGCAGCCAAGGCGGGATTCAACAGACTACTGCAAGACGGCATCATTCGTCCTTCAAAGAGTCCCTGGGCATCGCCTCTTCACATGGTCCTTAAGCCATCATCCGGCGACTGGAGGGTGTGTGGCGACTACAGAGCCCTGAACCTCGTCACCAAACCCGACAGGTACCCTATTCAGCATGTCCAAGACTTCCACCACAAACTTCATGGCAAGACAATCTTCTCGAAGATCGATTTGGAGTGTGCCTTCCACCAGATCCCTGTAGCACCAGCAGATACCCAGAAGACAGCCATCACCACTCCATTCGGACTCTTCGAGTATACTTTCATGAGTTTTGGCCTACGCAGTGCAGCACAGACTTTCTAGAGGTACATGGACCACATGCTTCGCGACCTCGATTTTGTCACCGTCTACATAGACGACATCCTCGTCGTATCTTTGACGCCTGCCGAGCATCATCACCACCTACAGCTCCTTCTCCAATGCCTGCAGAACAACAACATGAAAGTTCACCCTGCTAAGTGCGTCTTTGGAGCCCCATCCATTGATTTCCTCGGTCACAGAGTCTCGCCTAGTGGCATCCAACCCCTACCACAGAAGATAGCCGCCATCAGGGAGTTCCCCAAACCAGAAACGACGAAGAAGCTCCGAGAATTCCTGGGTTTAGTTAACTACTACTACCGCTTCATTGCCAACGCTGCCACCGTCCTAGTTCCCCTCTACGACCTTCTCAAGGGACTCCCAAAGAAGTTTCACAAGCCTCTCATGTGGACTCAAGAGGCTGTTCCGGCATTCACCACTATCAGACAGCACATCACATGCCTTTCTCTCCTATCCCACCCTGCACCTAACGCCCGGACCACTCTCACAACAGACACTTCTTCTACTGCAGTGGGCGCCGTCTTACAGCAGGAGATCAACGGGGTCCTCATGCCCGTTGCATTCTTCTCACAACGGTTTCAATCACCTCACCTCAAATACAGCGCCTTCGATCGAGAACTCCTGGCCATATACCTGGGAGTCAAGCATTTCCAGCACTTCCTCGAGGCCTGTCAATTCACTATCTTCACTGATCACAAGCCCCTCGTCCACGTCTTTACTTCAATCTCCCAGTCACATACATCTAGTGTCCTGCGCCACTTGGCGTATATCTCGGGGTTCTCCAGCGACGTCCAACACATTAAAGGCAGCCACAACGAGATCGCAGACGCCCTCTCTCGTTGTATATCCAACATTCTCCCCTTATCTCCACCCATTGATTATGGGCAACTTGCCGCGGCTCAAGAGAATGACGAAGACCTGGCAGCATACAAGACATCTCCTTCAGGCCTCACACTCCAAGAACTCCCAATCCCGGCACGAATATCAAATTGTGGTGGGCAGCCTAGACCGTTCGTGTCTCACGTCCACCGCCGCGCTGTTTTCGACCGCCTCCTCACGCAACGTGTCATCTGGCCCGGCATCAAGACCGATACTAAGAAATGGGCTGCCCAGTGCCTGGCCTGTCAGTCCTCCAAAATACATCGTCACACACGGGCCCCTTTAGAAACCTTCCTTATACCCAAAGGGCGTTTCCAAGTAGTGCACCTCGACATAGTGGGACCTCTTCCATCATCCTGTGGTAGCACCTACATCTTCACCTGCATCGACCGTTTCACCAGGTGGACAGAAGCCATCCCCATGCCCAATGCTACAGCAGAGTCAACCATCCGCGCCTTCATGTCTGGCTGGGTTTCCCGCTTCGCCCCCCCCCCGCTACCGTCATCACTGACCGAGGAGCCGAGGAGCCTAGTTTGAGTCACAACTCTGGCACAGCCTCCTACAGTTCCTTGGTACGACTAGGCAACGCACCACCGCATACCACCCTCAATCCAACGGCATGGTAGAGTGGTTTTACCGGCAGTTGAAGGACGCACTCAAAGCACAGCACGACCCTTACAGCTGGACAGATGCGCTACCCTTAGTGCTCCTCGGCAACCGTGCTTCATACAAGGAGGATATGGACTGTAGCCCAGCAGATCTCACCCTAGGCGAGCCCCTTCGCCTACCCGGGGATTTCTCACTCCCTCCTGACCAGCACCAAACCACTCCTGCCGTCCGTCACGACTTACTCCAAAAGCTACGACAAGCAGTTTCTTCATTCAGAGCTACTGCTCCACGCCAGCCTCCTCGGCGCCCTGAACACATCCCTCCTGCACTACTCACAGCCGAGTATGTTTTCGTCAGGCATGATGCTCACCGCAACCCACTACAACGCCCTTACGATGGACCCTTCCAGGTTGTGACCCGTTCAGCGAAGTTCCTGACGATTATCTGGAATGGCAGACACTAGACCGTCAGCACAGACAGAGTCAAGCCGGCCACCTTACCCGTTGAGCCCCCGACCCAGCAGCACCACCAACAAGCGACGCCTGCACCATTCTACCCGCAGTTGCCACCGGCAGCAACACCCCGCCCACGACATTTTTGGGCACCCTCTTTTCACCCTCAGGTGCCCCCTGCGCCTATCCTGGACTTTGCTGCCGTGGTAGAACCTGCTCCTATCATAGACCCTCCTCCTGTCGTGAACCCTGCTGCCGTCATAGAACCTGCTCCTGTCATAGAACCTGCTCCTGTCCTGGACCCTGCTCATATCATAGACCCTCCTCCTGTCGTGAACCCTGCTGCCATCATAGAACCTGCTCCTATTATAGAACCTGCTCCTGTCATGGACCCTCCTCCTGACGTCGCCCCTGACCCAGTCAACCCACCCAGTGGCCCTAAGGAAGCCTCCCCAGCCACTATAGAAGCACAACAACAATTGCCTGTACAACCTCCTCTAATCCAAACCCCGCTTTCTCCCCCTGATTCCCCCACAGGTTCTCTCTCACTAGATGGAGTTGTCACCCACAGCGGCTGAGTGGTACGTACACCTGCCCGGTATGTATCATTTGTGGGATGCAACCCGGCCAACATCCAGTCTCTCGCCGCGCCCGGAGGGGAGGGGGAGTATTGTAGTGGATCCTCTCCCCTACAAACGCCGTGTTGCTGACTGGCCAACCCCCCGCGAACCTACCAGCGTATCCCTCGTTGTCAAGGTCAGGTAACCAGCGACGCTGAACAAAGCGGGGACCTTCCATCAAGCCATGCCTACCGTGGTTATATAAGACCTCACCTGGCCTTCATTGCTCTCTTTCTACTTACCGCTACCAGCAAGCAACATCTCTCAACAGCTCCATAGACACGCTCCCTCAGAAAGCTTCTCGCCCTACAGGAACTCTGAGCAAGCTTCGCCCGACTTAGTATCTCTTTAACACTGTGCTGTGCAACAATATATATATGAGAAACACTGTGATTTTCTATTTCTACCTCAATCCTGAGTGTTGGATATATTTCATGTACGTACGTTGTGAGGCCAAATAAGAGACCCTGACAACCTGCCACGACAGTACGCTACACCTTCACCAGACCTTCGGTGTCAACTGTCAAACATGTCACTGTCACCTCCCTCCTCTCCCCCTTTCTTCCCAGCCAGGGTTGGGTGGTTATAGGCTTACAGTTTTTATCTTGTATAATATCACAGACTAAAGTTAGCAGAATATAATTTGCATTGCTAGAATCCCTGCAAGACAACAAATAATTTTAATGTGAACATCTTACAGTATATTTTGCATGAGAGATAAAATCTTTAGCCCTTTTTAATAAAATTAATTAGAACATGTCAGTTCAGTGACATTTTATACGAGAAAACTTAAAGGCACTCTTAAGGACAGATAAATAAATAAGCACTAGACCTTGGCATCAACTGTCAAACATATCACCTCACCTCTCCCCACCCCCCACCATCTTCCCATCAGCTGCTCGCTAGTAAACAGACCATTTCACGTCCCATAATTTTAGCTGTGTTGATTTATGAGTGTTTGTTTTAACATAATACTACAAAAAACAAGGTTTTGTTTATTCTAGGAGATGGGCTGAGGTGCATCTGGGTAGACTCTCAGTCTTTTTAGTATTTTTTGTTTCTCTCAAGTACCAAACTAAATTATTCCATTGAAATAACACTTCTATTTAGTGCGAATTCGGTTTAAAGCGACCTCTCTTGGAACGTATCTCTTGTTATATCGACGTTCTACTGTACAATACAATCTTTCAAATGTATTTATGTAGTAAAATACTGTATGTGGATATCACTTGGATATTGATATCTTTCAAAAGCATCATATACTTCAAATGCAGCATTGTCTTGGTTTTTAAGAAACAAAGTGTCCAATTTAGTCAAAAGCACACCAATACCATTGTCACTATTTAAATCATGAAGCTGCACCTTGTGTACAGCATCACGCACAGAACCATCAAGTGACAGGAACAATGCAGGGCGTAAATATCTTTTTCTCCAGGTGAGTGAAGGCAGGCCGACAAGTTCGTGGCATCACCTTCGATCCAAACACTGCTATCTCATTGACTACATCATTGTCAGAGAAAGAGATCGTCGAGAAGTCCATCACCCGAGCAATACGTGGCTCAGACCACTGTGACACTGATCATCAGCTCGTCAGAGCCAAGCTCTCACTTCATGTTGCCCCACAATGACAAAGGCAACAAGCCTTCAGAAGAGGTTTTAACACTAGGCGTCGGGAGGATCCAGCAGAAGCACATGATTTCAGAGGGCAACTCAAACACAGGGTGATAAACAACCCAACAACAAACAACCCAAATCCCAGTGCCGAATGGGGTAATTTCGACACTGTCATGACAAAGACATACAGAGAGACCCCTGGCCAGGTTGAAAGAATACACCAGGACTGGTTTGATAAAAATGACCCGGAAATCAATGTACTTGTCGATGATAAACATGCTGACTGGCAGAACAACCCTCAGTCTCGGACCAAAGCTGATACCTTCCGCTAGAAGAAAGCGGCGGCCCAGCGCAAACTTCACAAACTAAAGAACGACTGGTTTAAAAATAAAGCATGTAAAATGCAAAAACTTGCAGATCAACACAAGATGCGCAAATTTTATGGGCCAATCACTCATGGCACAGCCCCCTCCGCTCATCCGACCGTAAACTCCCAAATTAAAGAGGAAGAAGGCATCTGTCAGCGCTGGAAAGAGCACTATCATTCGCTGCTCAACCTAAACACAGTTGTGGATGTCCTGACTACCCAGTAGGTCCCTCAGCGAGTCAGCATCCAGAGCTGACCCATCTCAGCCATCCTTCATCCCTGGATGAGGTAGTTACTGCCATCAAACAGATGAAAAATAACAAAGCCTCAGGGTCTGATGGAATCCCAGCTGAGGTGCATAGAGCAGGAGGACCTCTACTTACCAGCTGCCTCCATTCTCTCCTGGAGAATATATGGGAAGAGGAGTAAATCACACAAGCTCTTAAAGATGCATCCATCGTCAATATTTATAAGTACAAGGGAGACCAGTCAGACTGTGGCAACTACCGCAGGATCTCGCTTCAATGATTAAAGCTATCAAATCACCTCTTGAATTAACTATTGTATCACCCCAAAGGGTATGCCATCCATTAAAATCACCGAGGATAAGATAAGGAGACGGAAATTGACAAATTAATGACACCAAATCCTCCCAGGCAATTGGTGTTCTGGCTGGGAGGTAAATATAGCATTATGTATAGGTACGTCGGAGGTGAATATTGCAAGCTGTCACCTGCAATGGGGAAGTGATGGATAATGGGCTATTGGGTACACCACACTTGTCTGTGACAAGGATGGCTGTGCCCCCATGATGCATCTGTTCTGGATTTTGGGGATATTAAAATTCCGAATATCCTTTGGGAGGGGGATGATCATAGACACCTAACATTGTCTCCTGGAGACAAATGCATACAGGGGAGTATTTGCTCAGGAGCAACTGGGGCTCCTCCCAGTTGCCTCGTAAGCCTCAACAATTCTATTGAATTATGGGAGCCATTATTATTGGGGATCTAGGGAGGGATACACATGTGTGCGGCCCACAACAGGCATTTAGGCTTAGGTTTAGTTTGGGTGTTGGAGCCTGGAGGATGTACCGCGAGTGTACCATGACGTACCCTTCCTCCAGTTCCCTTGTTGATGGGGGGACTACTTGAGTGGGGCTGGGACTTTCTGTCCTGCCCCAGGGTTGAAACATGTGCCTGTTGCTTTGTGGCCACAGGCGATCCAGATGTAAACCCATCCAATGGACCCACACCAGAGTAAACCGCTGGAGATGGTTCTCGAGATGGAGGAATTGTAGAGGCTTTCGGAAGAGGATCAGTCAGCATCTCTGAGGAGGAGGCGCCAGCCTGAGTTGAAATCTGTTGGAGTGTCTGGTACTCAGAATTGGATTCTGAAGTTTGCAGAGAGTTCCTGCTTTTATTGTAACAGTTGGATGATCCTACCATTGATACGTTGTCCGGAGGATCGTCTACCTCCAGAGATTCTGAAAACCCTGGGTAGCATTTTGCTGAAAATTTTGTATAGTACCAAGATGGCTGGTGGAGGAAAGATGGGAGTAGCAGATGTGCCTGCCTCATCGATATGGACCTCAGCCAGTACAAGAGAAGTCTGAGGACTTAGGATTGGTGGCATAGAGTTGGGTGTGGGAGCTGAATTCAATACAGGTAGGGATGATTCTTGGGACGGTGTCGCAGCAACAGTTCACCGAGCCTTGTGTTGGGATAGAACCTGTGCATAGGAATCCCATGGCTTGAGACATATTTAGTGCTGTGTTTCTGGCTTCAGCAAAGCTCTCTTTGTTTCTCGTGTGGATCGTTAGTATCTTTTTCTTGATTCGGAACCGGTCACATTCACTAGAAGAGGTCAGGTGCACCTCACTACAGTGAAAACAGACTCTCCCCCTCCCCCCCACTGCATTAAGGTGGCTCCCACGGGGGGGGGGAATAACAGGCCAGACTCTGATTATTTTGTGGGAGAGCTTCAACTCAAACCCCAGGCTATAAAAGTTAGGAAGTTTTTTTTGCTGGTTAGGTCATGTTGTACTAGGTTTTAGTGAAAACAAAAATAAATAAACGAAATCAACCAACTTCTGGTGGTAGTGCTGTTCCCAGACACTACCAAATGATAAATAAATTGTAATAAATACAAACATGATTATTTGATATTGATTATTATGTATACATACAGTAATGGTAAATTCATAGATGCAGAGCTATTCTGAACTCCAACCTGGTGTACATTTTCTTCCAGTATAAGTCCATTTCATCAATATTAAAGACTTGTTTGGCTGTATAGCCTTCCTGCTCTATCCTGTCCCTATGTTCAGCAAGAAACGTGCTATAGCCACCTCATCAGCACTTGCAGCTTCTCCAGCTAACCGGATGTTATGCAGGTTTGCACGCTTCCCAAACATGTTAAACCATCCATGGGTGGCAGTGAAATCAGGAATGCTGAAGGAGGAGGTGGCTTTCCCCTTCACAGAAAGCCAAAGAGACACTGGCCTTCTGGATCAGAAACTGGCTTAAGAGACAGTTCCTCTGCCAGTTGTCATCGAGCCAGACAATTAACAGTCGTTCCATTTTCTCCAACCTGGGGTCATGCACTCTGATAACAGTCCTTGAGGAGGGAGACACACACTCACCAGAAACTGCCTCATAATTTTCCTTGTGGCAAGTTCAAGTGTCTACCAATCTTTACTGGTCCATCACCACTCTTATTACGACTTATTACATCAAGTTTGACTGTAAGACTCACAGCTTTATGCGTTTAGGTATGATTGCATAACACACGAATTAAAAACAAATGAAAAAAACACGAAGTTGGAGACAACAGGGTACAAGGTAGGTGTAAACACTTTCAGAGGGGCAGGAAAGAGTCTGCATTAGCGTGCAGAGTCCTCTGGTGGCAAGAATTTGCACCACGCCACTGCCCGCCAAACTCAAAACAGCTCTGCCTCTCCTCCCCCATCGTCGGATCAGCAGGGTAGTCAACAAAACTTGCAGGGTACTTCCCCTATATGTAATCAGCGGTTATGCGAATCTGTGGTTAATGTGACGGTGGTTTACAGGGTAAACAGGAAAGCCTTGACTTATGAAGGTATAGTAATGTGTCCTCCAGTACTGTATTGCCATAATTATGAGATGCATTCCCAAGTGTGACATTTTCACATCTTTTGTGTGGCTTTTTATGCCTTTTCCCCTAAACAGTAAAATTAATGAAAAATAAAGACTATAATCTTTAAATAATGTTTTAATGCACGTTATATAAAATAAATCACTAATAATACGTAGTCACACAAAGAGGAGGATGCCATCGTTGTTGTCAGTATTTACACCCATGATGATGGTTCTACATATGAAACTGAAGAAAATCATGAGACCCTGGTTGTAGCTGTAGTGAAATTAATGTAAAAAAATAATATGTATGTTTTAATTAATATTATTTAATGTAAATGGAGCAATAGAAATAACCACTGATGGTAAAGAAAAGAAAAAAAGTGAGACATATCGCAAGGCCAATATGTGTATGTATGAACACTTGAAAAAATAGTGTCATTTCTCTGCATAAGAATATGAAAGCAACACTTATTACTGCGTTGTACAGTAATGTAAAAGGAAACTTCTACTCACTAGTGGTGGTAAAGCCAAAAACATAAGGCTCAGTTAATGTTGATGTTTGAATTTTTACTCAGATGATGATGAAGTTCCTAAATCACCAGGTTCTCCATCTTCAGCTGTAGGTTCAACTCTGGCTGAAACTGTAGCTTCCCCTAAAGATACCACAGCTGTTGCTGAACCTGAATCTCTTGCTCAAACTGTAGCTAAACCTGTAGTTGTTGCTGAAGCTGTTGCTGAACCTGTAGTTGTTGCTGAAGCTGTTGCTGAACCTGTAGTTGTTGCTGTAGCTGTTGCTGAACCTGTAGTTGCTGCTGAAGCTGTTGCTGAACCTGTAGTTGTTGCTGTAGCTGTTGCTGAACCTGTAGTTGTTGCTGTAGCTGTTGCTGTGCCTAAAGCTGTTGCTGAATCTGTGGTTGTTATTGAATCTGTTGCAAAACCTGAAGCTGTTGCAGAACCTGAAGCTGTTGCTGCACCTGTAGTTGTTGCTGAAGCTATTACTGAAGTTGTTGCTGAAGCTGTTGCTGAGCCTGAAGCTGTTGCTGAACCTGAAGCTGTTGCTGAACCTGTAGTTGTTTCTGAAGCTGTTGCTGAACCTATAGTTGTTACTGAAGGTGTTACTGAACCTGAAGCTGTTGCTGAACCTGTGGTTGTTACTGAAGGTGTTACTGAACCTGAAGCTGTTGCTGAACCTGTGGTTGTTGCTGAACTTGTGGTTGTTGCTGAACTTGTGGTTGTTGCTGAATCTTTTGCTGATGCTGAATTTGATGGTGTAGTTGAAGTTGATGGTTTAGGCCTTTGAATAATAAAACTGTTTAAAGAACCTTGCACAGTTGCTTTCTTTTTCTCATCATAATTCTTTATGTAAGGGTCATATGCATTTTTCATGTCCCTGTTAATTTTAATGTTTTGTTCTGCTAATGGATTAATTTCGGAAAATTTGTTCATTGCTTCTTACAGATAGTTGTCACTGTCGATTCCACCATCCCCAAAGTGCATGAAATACCACAGACCTCTCGCCTTTATTATATTGTTTCAGCACATCTAGTTTCTTGGCTAACCTTATACACTTTCTTTCAGCTTTGAACCAGCACTACCATCACTTGCTTTCCTGCTCATGTTGAATAGGGGCACAAAAATTCTGTAAGATACCTGAGAAAGTTTTTTTCACGGTTCTGTTCAGATACGTGAAAAAAAAATGCCCACTAAGCGGCGGCTGTTTATGTTTGTGATGTGGCGACACCGTTCACCAGAACTGCAACATCCATGCGCAGGGTGTGTTGTTTTTTATTATACAGTAGACTCGCAACTACGTGGGAGTTACATTCCTGGGACCTGGTGTAAAGCCGAAAACTGCGTAAAGTCAGAAACACTCCTAAAATTCCCGAAATCGCCTGGCTAGTTACCTTAGCAGTAAATGATGCACTTGTAGACACGGTTTCACGAATTTCCCTCTCCCGAATCTTGATGGATCCCACTCTTGATTTCGTTCCGCCCCTTACCTCCGTGTCACAGCAGCAATCGACATGCCGCCTTTTATTTAGTCTAACACAGCCACTTTTTCTTCCAGGGTCATCACAGAGAGTTGTTTCTTCGCTGGAGGACCAGAGGCAGAGGTTGTCTTGTGTTTGTGCATTATGAATGAGTATGAGAGAGGTTTAAGCGCACTAAATTGACACATACACGAGGCAACTGTTACTTCGACGATACACGCGTAGCAACTGAGACAGACAGAGGTGGCCAGGTGGGATGGCAGGCTATTGTTTGGCGGGCTTACGACCCATTTTGAAAGTTTTGAGCTTGAAATTGGAAATTGTAACCTAACCCCACTGGGTAATCTGCGTATAGTTGAAACCGCATAAGAAAAATCCGCATAAGTTGCGAGTCCACTGTATTTGTATAATAAATACTGATAATTAGTTATTATTTATATGAAATTGTAATTTTATTTCATTTTTTATTCTACAGTGAACCCTTGAAGATTTGGACCTGGTAAATCCGGATTCTTAGAAGATTCTGACAAAAAAAATAAATAAATAAATAAATATGGGAGTTCTGGGCTAAGAAGCCTCCAGATGCCTCCGTAAGAAGCATTCCCAAAACAGAGCAAAGAACATTTTAGGCCCGTGGGGACTGGACACAGGTGCATGAGGAGGTAGGAAACAAAAAGTTGTCAATTGTTGTTTGTGGGTATGTTTTATTGAATCCAGGTAAAAAAGTCACAGGTAAAAAAGTCACAGAAAAAAAGTCACAGGAAAAAAGTTACAGGAAAAAAAGAAAAGTTAGCTATCGAATTCTCACATTTTTTAAGGTTAATATGTCAATCAGTTTCAGTAAAGGAATATGCAGAACTGATGGTAACCTAACCTAACCTAACCTAACCTTTATTACCGGCCACCATAAATTAATTGTGACTTTTTTTCCTGTGACTTTTTTTCCTAGCCAAAATTGTGACTTTTTTTCTGTGACTTTTTCCTGTGACTTTGTTGGTAAACATTATTTATATAATTTGTTTATCACTGTGCCTGTCACCATTTTCAAATTAGACTACAAGATATGTATTTCTCCTATGGGTACTGTATTTCGATTGTACGCCTGGCAATGGGAGCCTGGGAGGGAGTGAGTAACCTCTAGTTACAGCGTCGTCTGCAGTTGCAACTTGTCTTCCTCTCTGCCATATTTCACTGGATTTACTGTTATTATTAGTGTTTACTGATATAATAATGCCTAATAGTGATTAATCATAGCAATGTAGCCAGGTTAGACTTGTCACTGCAGCCACCAGGCTACTGAGTCAAGCTGTGGGGTGTTATGGCTGTTTTTCAACTCATATTTTTGGGTTGATATACATAATGTTATGCTATGACTTGGCAACTTAGGTTAAGTTTAAGTTGAATATAATAATGAGGACACATATGGCACAACAAAAAAACAAAACTGGCAACTCAGCACAACTTAATCCTTTATATTTATCACTTAAAATTAATGTTACTTCAATACACGACAAACAATGTTAAATGCAAAAGTTACAAACACAAATAAGGACGACATTGTGCATGATGGGTTCAATCACAGCCCTCTTACTTTATTACATTAGTTCAGGAGTGAAGGTTTGGAATTATACATGTCACAAAATATTTAAATAAAATTTAATAACAAAAGTTTACAATAATAAATATGCATGTTAAATAATGGACGAATAAATTAATTCAAGAGACTAAATAATATATTGTCAACCCTCACTTTACGCGGTTAATGTAACCCACAGGGTACCGCGGAAAGTGAGAAACGCGTAAAGTGAATAACATAACATATGGGATTAGATGAAATAGAGACCAGCTGACCCCCAAACTCCACTTTTTCCAACACAATACCTATGTTCTAGTAAAAATAACATCTTAATTTTATGATGGTACATGCACACAATTAATACTTAAGAGAAATAGAGAAATACAGTCGCCAAGTTAATGTCCATTCAAATAATGGACTTACCGTAACTCCCTCCCCCTCTTCTCACACTACACTCCTCTTCCCTCTCTGAGAAATTTTGGGGGGAAAACCAGGTATAGTAATAAATAAAACCTCAAACTAAAGTTAGGATAATATAATTGACATTGCTGGATTCCTTGTAAGACCAGGAATATTTTGAATACAAATGTCATATATTTTGCACAAAAGATAACATATTTACTCAGAGTAAACTTTATATCTAAAATTTGTATGTCTAATGCAAAATCTATGATGTTTATATTCAAAATGATCATCAAATTGTAAGAATTCCAGCAATATAAATTATATTCTGGCCGGGTAATTTGTATGAATTTTATGAGCTAAAACAAATATCTTCAGTTAATAAAAAAAAAAAATATTCTTCACACCATGGTGCCAGGTGGTCGGTCGCTGGTCCCTCCCCCCCCCCCCCCCCCCCCCCCACCAACCATCCCTACCAGATGAATGTGTGGGAATACCAGACTGTTTACCTTTTTAGTAATAAATAATAAATCAGACTAAAGTTAGGATAATATAATTGACATTGCTGGATTCCTTGTAAGACCAGGAATATTTTGAATATGAATGTCATATATTTTGCACAAAAGATAACATATTTACTCAGAGTAAACATTATATCTAAAATTTGTATGTCTAATGCAAAATCTATGATGTTTATATTCAAAATGATCATCAAATTGTAAGAATTCCAGCAATGTAAATTATATTCTGGCCGGATAATTTGTATGAATTTTATGAGCTAAATAAAAAAATTGTACTTCACCCGTGTAAAGGGGTACACCCACCGCGGAATGTGAGCATCCTGGGTTCTGGCAGGGTACCGTGTAAACGCGGAATGTGGGACCGCGTAAAGTGAGGGTTGACTATACATAATTATTTGACTTTGGAAATATTTAGCATAGGACAAACCATCATATGTAATGACTCCTTACCAAGTTAAACTGCACTTGGTTTTCCATCCTTAATAAACAATTAATATGTCCGCAGTATATAAACTATAAACTACATTATAACAATAATTGATTGCACTGTACACACAATACATAATAATAGAGCAGCACTGAATATATACAGTGGGGTATGCTATAACGAACGGATCCTACTACGAATATTCCTATAACGAACGGTTTTACCTATAAAATTGAGAATGCTATAATGAACGCAACTCCTACAACGAACGCGGATGAATACCGGACTATTTTGCCTGGCGCATGAATATTGTTGTACCGCGACCCACAACAAGAGCGTCAGGCGCCATCTTTGTCTCATTGTGTAGCCAGTGCACCACTGTTATTGTTGAAATTTCGTCTTTTGATGTGGAAATTCGCGTTATTTGTATAACTATTTTGTTATACAAGTATACAATTGTAACAATGAGTCGTCCAAAGCGAGTGAGAAAGCTAATAACCCTTGAAACTAAGAAAGAAATTATAAAGAAATGTGAGAATGAAAGAAGCATTGCGAAACTTAGTGATGAATATGGGATGGCTAAATCGACTATATGTACGATTTTGAAGAATAAAGAGGAGTTAAAAACTGTGCAAGTGGCTAAGGGAATCTTTAGACTTAGCAAAGCAAAGTGTAATGTGATTGAAGAGATGGAAAATTTACTCTTAGTGTGGATAAAGGAGAAAGAAATGGCAGGTGGTAACATTAGTGAAGCTATAATTTGTGAGAAGGCTAACAATTGTTTGAGGACCTTAAAGCCAAGACTCCCAGTGGAAGTGATTGTGATGTGCCAGTGTTTAGGGGTACCTGCATGCTGAATAACACTAAGGTAAGATAAAGTACTGTATTTTTTACATTTTCCACAGAATTTTTTCAGTGTTAAGCGGTTGTATTTGGGGGCCTGGAACGGATTAATCCTATAACGAACGAATGCTATAACGAACGAGGTTCTGGAACCAATTACGTTCTTTATAGCATACCCCACTGTAATAGTTAACTAAACTATATAAGAAGCATATTGTGTTGTCTAATGGGAGACCCTCCTGGTATATGGCATCACGAAAATTGTGACTAAGTTCCAGGTTGCTGATATGTCTTTCTGCCTCATTTACATACAATTGTTGGGTTTCAATTGTTTCTCTTACTTTGATTGGTTGGTGGTATGGAGAGAAGAGAGCATTAGCTCTGAGGGTGCAAGAAGGGTACAGTACAAGGTAAAGTTCAGAAGTGGGAAATATAGAAGGAGGTTGGCAGCAGGTGGGCTATCCACCTTTCTTACTTTGACAACACAACATACATACTGTATATCGTTTCTCACTATTGATTTTTTTTCTTTATTATTATTATTACTGTGGTCCCTCGGTTAACAAAATTTCGGTTAACGAATTACCTTGCATAAGAATCTTCAATTCAGTTAACGAAAAAAAATTTGATTAACGAAATCCTTACAAAAATCACGTTTTGTTTTGAACATCAGCTGATAACTGAGGAGTTTCAGCCAATTCAGTAATCTCTTCTATGTTTACATTTGTTTCCAATGGAGTAAATATCAAGAAAATTGTGCTCTTTAATATTTGTGTATTTTTTATACAGTAGTAAAATTATTGGTCATTCTAAAATTTAGCCATCCAAGCTCTGTCTACATAAAGTTTTTCAACTATTAGTTTTGGCTCGATATATGTAACTTTATTCATTTATTGAAACTCATTTACCTGCACTCACTGTCCTAAGGGCAAAGCTGAACTGTACATGTACAGTAGGGTCTGCATTTACGTGGCTTTTGTTTACGAATTTGGTCATTTACACGGTGCCTTGCCAGAATGAAATGCTTTAATTACGCGATAAAGTTGGTCATTTACACGGGTGAAGTATAATTTGTTTACTGTATTTACTGAAGATATTTGTTTTAGCTCATAAAATTCATACAAATTACCCGGCCAGAATATAATTTGCATTGCTGGAATTCTTATAAGATTGTGATTATTTTAAATATAAACATCATGGAATTTGCATTAGACATACAAATTTTAGATATAATGTAAGAATTTTGATTAGAAAGAGCAAAAATTTTATCTTTTATGCAATATATATGACGTTTATATTCAAAATATTCCTGGTCTTGCAAGGAATCCAGCAATGTCTATTATATTATCCTAACTTTAGTCTGAGGTATTATTTATTACTAAAAATGTAAGCCTTCTGTTTTCACCAAAACATTTCTCAGAGAGGAAGGAGCCAGTGAGCGTGGGAAGGGGGGGGGGGGAGGTTTGAGTCTATTATTTGAATGGACATTAACCGGGCGACTGTATTTCTCTTAAATATTAATTGTGTGTGCATACCATCATAAAATTAAGATGTTATTTTTACTACAACATACGTATTGTTTCGGAAAAAGTGGAGTTCGGGGGTTGGCCTAGTCTCTATTTCAATTAATCCCTTATGTTCTGTTATTTCATTTACTCGTTTCTCGTTTTACGCGGGCCTCCACGGGTTCAATTGACCACGTAAATGCAGACTCCACTGTAATCAGAATAATGTACAAAATGATTACTAAAATTTTTGTCTAGTGCAAACTTTGGCATATTTACGTTCAAATTAATCACTATCTTATAAGAATTCCAGCAATGTAAATTATATTCTCCCAGGTCACTTCTATGAAATTTTACAAGCAAAAAACAAAAACTCAATCTAAAGGACATGAATAAACAATTAATAACTTCACACCTCGGCGCCAACTGTCAAACACGTCACTGTCACCCCTCCCTCCCTCCCTCCCTCCCAACCCCCCCCCCTCCTCCTCCCAGCGAAGGTTTCAGGTTATACAATAGGCTTTAATCTTACATAATATCTCAGACTAAAGTTTGGAGAATATAATTTGCATTGCTGGAATCCTTGCAAGACAGCGAATAATTTGAATATAAACGTCATATATTTTGCACAAGAGATAAAATTAATCGCCTGTATCACATTACAGTAGTGATTTAAGAGTAAGAGTGTATACTGTATATATATATATATATATATATACAGTGACCCCTCGGTTAACGAACTCAATCCGTTCCAGAAGGTCGTTCGTTAACCGAAAAGTTCGTTAACCGAAACCATTGTTTCAATGGGTTTTTGGGTAATTGGTTCCAGCTCACCGAAAATTTCCTAAATTCAACAAAAATGGTAGAAAAGTTCACTTACTTTGAGGTGTATTTGTAGAAGGCTCCTGGATGATGATGATGATGATGGGATTTAGAATGGGGGTGGAGGAGAAGGAAGAAGAGAAGGCATTGGGGTGGAAGAGAAGTCACCCCATGGCGCCATTTCACCCATAAAATTTTAGCTCTCTTGGTGTAATTCAAGATTATTTTCTTTAAATCAACACTGCACTGCATTATATATTGTCAATATGTAAAATATATTTCAAAATGACCAATAATTTGCTTGGAAACACAGAAAAAAAGCATTTAGTTGAAGAGAGTCTCAAGCAAGATGTTACCTCCAGTGAAAACAGAGAGACTAACGCCTGTTTGCTGTGTTAAGAGGCTGGATGCCGCGCATTAAACTAGTCACTTTACCTTCAGTTATGTTCAATAATTGTTAAAATGACTAAAAAATTTAATATTAAACTTTTAAAATTATTGAATAGTATAAACTTCTTGATATTTACTAAAATAGTAAGGAATTTAAGCCCTAGAACCGATTAATGTATTGGCGGACTGATACTAAAGCTGGTTGCCTGGTCAGTGCAAGCGAAAACATGTTGAGGTCGGTTCGTAAGAAATTCGTTAACCGAATTTTTGTTCGTTAACCGAATTGAAGATCCTTATGGAAGGCAGTTCGTTAACCGAAATTTCGTTAACGGAGGCGTCGTAAACGAGGGGTCACTGTATATATATATATATATATATATATATATATATATATATATATATATATATATATATATATATATATATATATATATATATATATACATACAGTAAAAGTCCAAAAATCCGGACTGCTTGGGGATTGGGTCGGTCCGGATTTTCGGATTTTCCGGATTCTCAGGCAGTACTTTTAAAATTAAGATTTAAGGAGGAATAAAGAAGAGATGAACAGGTACATTTTGATAGTTTATTCATTAGCAAATATAGCATGCTTCATTTATCAAAACGAGCAGTTTTAATGAAGAAGCTGTGAATTCTAGAATTTTATTCTTTGCCTTTTTGATATCATAAATTGTAGACTTTCCAATGTTGTATTTTCCATTAGAACAGTATTGCTCACACCACGTACTAGTTTCTTAATTATTTCAAGTTTGTCACTCAATTTCACCGTGTTCTTCTTTCTCTTCACACAACGAAGTTTATCTACTTTAGGAGCCATTATTATGGGCTTGTACAGTAATTTGTAAATGGAAAGAGTAAGACTCAAAATATTGTTCTATTCATACTGTGCTTGATATAATGCATTCACGGAAATGTAATATTTTTGCTAAAATGACGTACGTATTACAGTGGAAAGTGGGATCAAATCGTGACGAAAACAATGACTTTCGCTTTCTTTCGTTCAAAAGATGATACCGTAATCACTTTTCGAATGGTTTAGTTAAAAAACTGTTGTACTGTATTACAATACTATTCTATCCTAATTGACTTGAATAAATACTACGATACCATATTTCTGAATATTTTCATTAAAATCCATCAAAATCATTTTCTTTGTCATCGTCTGCAGCACCAAACAGCTTCTCCCAGTCCTCTCCTTGAACAGGGCTTGAGGGTACGTGTTTTTCGAATCGTTTTCAGTTAAAAAACTATTACATCACACGTATATTTTACCTAAACTGCGCCTGAATGAATATATTCTCGGAAATAAATAGTAGTTTTGCTGAAACGTGATGAATTTCAATGTAAAATAGGATAAAATACATGTCGAAAACAAAAGACTTTACCTGAGCTTCCGATGTTCTTGAGATGTTACTCGTTTCTTTAACAGTTTTCGGTTAAAATTCTGTTATATTACAATGATATTCTATTCATACTGTGCTTGATATAATACATTCACGGAAATGTAATATTTTTGCTGAAATGACGTATGTATTAAAGTGGAAAGTGGGATAAAATCGTGACGAAAACAATGACTTTCGCTTTCTTTCGTTCAAAAGATGTTACCGTAATCACTTTTCGAATGGTTTAGTTAAAAAACTGTTGTATTACAATAATATTCCCTCCAAATTGACTTGAATAAATACTTGAATGGAAATATACAATATTTTTGTTGAAACTACCCGCGTTTCAGTGTAAAGATTTGTAATAATAAATGGTAAACAATTTGCCTTCGGCACTCGTGTTTCAGTTTATAGGACGTAGAGCGTTTTTACTGAAGGTTTTGTTGTTCGCTTACCCTCAAAAACGTGGGTCAAACTATAAACGAGGAATAGCATAAATTAACGATTTCTTGGTCAAAAAATCAGGGTCGACAGATAAACAAGGGGGGTTTATAGATGAGTATATACGGTATGTTGTCACAGTTTGATTGCTCGTTTTAAAGTGGAGACCACGTGGTCGCTTGTTGTCGCTGTGCAACTGTGGCGCTCACGCATGCGCACATACACACAAAAGCCCGCTAAAAAAAAAATAAATAAATAAATAATTAGTTTTCCAAAAGTCCGGATTCTCGGGTGGTCTGGATTGTTGATATCCGGATTTTTGAACTTTTACTGTATATATATATATATATATATATATATATATATATATATATATATATATATATATATATATATATACATATATACATACAGTATTACCCCGCCTAACGCTGTTTCACTTAACACGTTTTACCATATACGCGGTGCCTCGCCAGAGCTGAACTTTCACTTAACACGGATTTTTTCCACATATACGCGGTGAGTGTCCAGCTCGAGACACTATTTTTAGATTTGCCCCACCCGCCACCCTGCCTGACTGCCTGTTTTAGCTCATAAAATTCATGCAAATTACCCGGTCAGAATATAATTTACATTGCTGGAATTCTTATAATTTGATAATCATTTTGAATATAAACATCATAGATTTTGCATTAGACATACAAATTTTAGATAAAATGTTTTCTCTAGTAAATATGTTCTCTTGTGCAAAATATATGACATTTATATTCAAAATATTCCTGGTCTTACAAGGAATCCAGCAATGTCAATTATTTTATCCTAACTTTAATCTGAGGTATTATTTAATACAAAATGTTAAAATTTATTTTTTTCACCCACTCTTCTCTTGAAGGGAGGAGTGGTGGGGGGTGGGGGGGGAGGGTTGGGACGGGACTGACCACGCGGTTGGAAGAGGGGGGAAGGCAAGGTGGGGTACTTTGATTGACAGATAGTGTCCTGAAGAATATTTTTTTTTATTGACTGAAGATATTTGTTTTAGCTCATAAAATTCATACAAATTACCCGGCCAGAATATAATTTACATTGCTGGAATTCTTACAATTTGGTGATCATTTTGAATATAAACATCATATATTTTGCATTAGACATACAAATTTTAGATAAAATGTTTTCTCGAAGTACATATGTTATGACATTTATATTCAAAATATTCCTGGTCTTACAAGGAATCCAGCAATGTCAATTGTATTATCCTAACTTTAGTTTGAGGTATTATTTATTCAAATTTAGTGGTTTTCCCCCAAAAATTTCTCAGAGAGGGAAGAGCCAGCAGTGTAGTGTGAGAAGAGGGGGAGGGAGTTGAGTCCATTATTTGAACGGACATTAACTTGGCGACTGTATTTCTCTATTTCTCTTAATTATTATTTGTGTGCATGTACCATCATAAAATTAAGATGTTATTTTTACTACAACATAGTTATGTGTCTTCAAAAAGTGGAGTTTGGGGGTCGGGCTGGTTTCTATTGGAATTAATCCCATATGTTCTGTTGTTCACTTAACGCGGGACCCTCTGGGTTCTATTGACCGCGTTAAGTGGGGTACTACTGTATTATAAGAATTCCAGCAATGTAAATTATATTCTGACCGGGTAATTTGTATGAATTATATGAGCTAAAACAAATATCTTCAGTTAATAAAAAAAAAAATATTCTTCGCAGGGTAGCAGATGGTCGGTCAGTCCCTCCCTCCCTCCCCCCCACCCCCCACCAACCCTCCCAAGGAGATGTGTGGGAAAACCAGAATATTTAACTTTCTAGTAATAAATAATACCTCAAACTAAAGTTAGGATAATATAATTGACATTGCTGGATTCCTTGTAAGACCAGTAATATTTTGAATACAAATGTCATATATTTTGCACCATAAATAACATATTTACTCGGAGTAAACACTTCATCTAAAATTTGTATGTCTAATGCAAAATCTATGATGTTTATATTCAAAATGATCATCATATTGTAAGAATTCCAGCAATGTAAATTATATTCTGGCCGGGTAATTTGTATGGATTTTATGAGCTAAAACAGGCAGTCAGGCAGGGTGGCAGGTGGGGCAAATCTAAAAATAGCGTCTCGAGCCGGACACTCGCCTTGTATATGTGGAAAAAACCCACGTTAAGTGAAAGTTCAGCTCTGGCGAGGCACCGCGTATACGGTAAAACGCGCTAAGTGAAACCGCGTTAGGCGGGATAATACTGTGTGTGTGTGTGTGTGTGTATATATATATATATATATATATATATATATATATATATATATATATATATATATATATATATATATATATATATATATATATATATATACACACACAGTGGGATATGCTATAACGAACGGATCCTACTACGAATATTCCTATAATGAACGGTTTTACCTATAAAATTGATAATGCTATAACGAACGAAACTCCTACAATGAACATTATAAATTTTTTTTTTTTTTTTTTTTTTGTACTTAATTATTGTTTCTGTATTACAAGTATTAATGATATTCTTTATTTCAAGGGTTTAGATGCATATTTATGCACTTTTTTACAATTTTTACAATTTAATATTATATTTTTCAGTGTTAAGTGGTTGTATTTGGGGGCTTGGAACGGATTAATCCTATAACGAACGAATACTATAACAAACAAGGTTCTAGAACTAATTAGATTCGTTATAGCATACCCCACTGTATATATATATATATATATATATATATATATATATATATATATATATATATATATATAATATATATAATATATATATATATATATATATATATATATACAGTACAAGTATATATATATATATATATATATATATATATATATATATATATACATATATATATACATACAGTACAAGTATATCACTGTAGGTGCGCGTGATCTAGGTATATGCTGATAACCACAAGGAAAGAAGAAAACACGAAGTTCCCAAGCGCTTTCGTGTAATTCACATCTTCAGGGGTGAGTACAGACTAAGGAGAAGTACAAAACAAGGTGTATATATACAGAGGAGGGTGAGATCAGGTCCACAATGGTCAGGTATTCCTTAGTAGACAAATGCCTGAACATTACTAAGAAATCTTTTTATAGAACTGATCCCAAGCCTACCCATGACCATAAGAATATCTTAATATTGCCATTTCAGAAAAAAATTTCTCTCAAATCCCTTTACAACTAAAAACCTGGAACGTCAATGTGGCATTTAAAAACTCATGCACTGTTAAACAAATGTTAACCAAGAACTCCCGCAACATCACAACTGGTTGCATTTATAAAGTTCCTTGCATGGAATGTAATATGTTTTACTTAGGCCAGACAGGTAAAGATCTAGTAACTACACTTAAGCAACATAAATACAGTCAACTCTCACTTTACGCGGTTCCACATTCCGCGTTTCCACGTTTACGCGGTACCCTGCCGGAACCCAGGATGCTCACATTCCGCGGTGCGTGTACCCCTTTATGCGGAGAGTGTCCGGCTCGACGCTATTTTTAGATTCGCCCCACCTGCCTGCTCCTGCCTCCTCCCTCCTCCGCCTCCGCCTGGCCAAGCCGCGCGGTAAGGTTGCGTAGTGCATGTCTGTTGTGTTATCACTGACGTCATATGACGTATTGGACTGTGATTGGCCATGCATCCCTACCTCCCTCCGCTGCTAGCTGTAATTGGTTTAAAGTAATATGACGTGTCCACCCGGGGGAGGGAGGGGGGAAAGACGACGCTTGACCTAGCCGCGGCAGTTTCATCCCTCCAGGCCACACCGTGTAATCGTGCATCCATTCTCCTGTAAAATGGCTTCCGCCGGACCACCGCCCCCAGAGAGAAACCTTTCCTTGCCTGGACCCAGCCGCCCTAAGCCCAAGAAGACACGACGTTCCTTAAGCTACGAGGTGAAGTACAAGATCATCCAAGAGTTAGAGAAAGGAACAAGGCAGGTTGATTTGGCGCGCCAGCATGGTGTGAACGAATCTACGATCTGGACGATAAAGAAGGATGCAGCCAAGATAAAGGAGCACATGAAGATCACAAAGTCTACAGGTGCTTCTATGATCAAGTATTTTCACAACCATGTGCTTCTCAAGACTTGTTGCGTCAGGCGCGACTGAACATGGCGGTCGACACACGCTCTGTAAAGGAGTACGCACGTGAACTGTATGCTGCAGTGTCACGAAAGATGGGAATTACAGAGCCCAAACCATTTAATGCTTCCTCTGGGTGGTTACAGAGGTTTAAGATGCGGAACAAGATCACCAATATAAACATTAGTGGTGAATAAGCTAGTGCTGACCGTGCTGCGGTTAGGGAATTTCCTCCGTTTTTATTTGAGATTATGGAGGAAGGACAGTACACCGACGACCAGGTGTTTAACATGGACGAATCTGGTCTTTTTTGGAAAAAGCTACCTTCCAAGACCTTCGTTGTGAAGAATGCCGGCAAGATTCAGGGCTGGAAGATGCAGGAGGAGCGCATCACCGTCCTGTTTACCACCAATGCCTCCGGTACCTGTAAGCTCAAGTTATCGGTGATCCACACAGCCCGCAAGCCGCACGCCTACAAGAGCATGGACATGTTCGCACGTAAGGCTTGGTTGTTCGCTACACTGTCCCTCTCCTGGTTTGATGACTGTTTCGTTCCTGATGTCAAGAAATTCTGTGAGCAACAGAATGTGCCATTCAAGATTTTGTTGCTGCTGGACAAACGCACCAGGACACTCTCCCTTACTGTTAGATCATCACCCCAACGTAAAAGTGGTCTTCCTTCCTCCCAACACTACGTCTATATTACAGCACATTGACCAAGAGTTAATCTGTAATGTAAAAGCTGCATTCTCAACACAAAAATTACAGCTCCTGAACGACTACACCAACACCAGGGAAGAGTTGCGTAACCTGAGTAACACCACTACCGATAGCAAGAGCGAAGAAGACGAGGATCAACAGATGGCAGAGCAAAAAATACTTTTCAAACAATTCTGGAGAATATTTAACATCAAGAAAGCTGTGGACTTCTTGGTGGAGGCATGGGATCAGCTGTCTTTAGCAACTGTTCGTCACGGATGGAGACATGTGTTGCAAGACATTCCGGGCGTTAGGTAGAGTCAATCTGTGACTAGTGAGGTTCAGACTGTTGCAGTAGCAGTGGACCTTGCCAGAGAAGCTGCGCAGAGTGTTACAGCTGCAGGCTTCTCCGAGACCACCAACGACGACATCCTGGAGGTGATAAGGGATCTTGATGTGACTGCCGACGAGATGGTAGATGATGATGACGTCAGTGAAAAGGCAGGTGGTGCATCATCCCAAAAAGAACACCGCTTATCCCATAGTAATGTTAGGGGTGCCATCGAGTGTGTCGAGAAAATCAAGCTCCTCCTTTCCGACGACCATGGCGCAAACAGGTATGAAATCTTCACTACCCAGCTGTTGCAGACTATGGAGCCCTACTTCAAGGTTTATCACGACAACATAAACACCAGCCGTCAGCAAAGCATAACAGAGTTCTTCGCCCGCAACCCACCACAGCCAGCCCAAGCCAATGATAGTGACAGAGGTAGAGACAGTGAAGATGACTTTGAGGGATTTGTCAAGGAGGCCCTGACAAGTGTTGATGACAGTGATGGTGACTCACCTGAGGGCCAGTAGCCTGCCCTCTGCCTCGAAACCAGCCTCCATCCCTGTATGCCGACCCATTTCTTCTACTAACGTAAGTGTTCAACCTAACTTTTAGTTTTCGTAACCTAACCTTTATTTTTCCTAACCTAACCTCTTCTATATTAATTTATTGTGCATACCATCATAAAGTTAAGATAAAATTTTTACTACAACATAGTTGTGTGTCGTCAAAAAGTGGAGTTTGGGGGTCGGCCCGGTCTCTATTTCAATTAATCCCATATGTTATGTTGTTCACTTTACGTGTTTCTCACTTTCCGCGGTACCCTGTGGGTTATATTAACCACGTAAAGTGAGGGTTGACTGTACAGTGTTAGGACAGGCCAGGAACCCAATGCTGTGTTTGTTCATTTGAGGGATAACAAGCATTGCATTGACTGGGATAATGCCTCCTCAATATTACCTTGTAATTCAATTGATAGTAGGAACATCATAGAATCTAATCTCATTAAACATACCGAAGCATTCAACATGAATTTGAGTAATGGCATGTTCAAACTGGACAATTTTGTAATTAAGAAGATTTGTAAACAGGTGAGAAGGTTGGGTCACCTTACCCTCTGACCTGACTATCGACCGTTGCGATGCTATTTAAAGATTAGTAGGGTCATTACCTTATACCTGACCATTGTGGACCTGGTCTCACCCTCCTCTGTATATATACACCTTGTTTTGTACTTCTCTTTAGTCTGTACTCACCCCTGAAGATGTGAATTACACGAAAGCGCGTGGGAACTTCGTGTTTTCTTCTTTCCTTGTGGTTATCAGCATATATATATATATATATATATATATATATATATATATATATATATATATATATATATATATATATATAATCAACGACCTCACCAGCAAGGAATCGAACCCTCGACCTACTGGGTGTGACTAGGGAACGCTTACCGGCTAGGCCACAAGGACACTAAAAGCAGTTCTAGACTCTGTTATATTTCACACAAAGCCTATTCATCGAGCTGATGGCACCGTGAACCTCAATGGGAAACTGCCCGTGCCTCTTATGTGGTGTCAGTAGCATTTTACCGAATCCAGTTGAGGTTCACGGCGCCATCAGCTCGATGAACAGGCTTTGTGTGAAATATAACAGAGTCTAGAACTGCTTTTAGTGTCCTTGTGGCCTAGCCGGTAAGCGTTCCCTAGTCACACCCAGTAGGTCGAGGGTTCGATTCCTTGCTGGTGAGGTCGTTGATTATATGTTCAAAGTCCGCGTGTTAAATGGACTAAAAATGAAGTATATATATGTATCTCGCATTTCATACCAGCTGGATTCGGTAAAATGCTACTGACACCACATAAGAGGCACGGGCAGTTTCCCATTGAGGTTCACGGCGCCATCAGCTCGATGAACAGGCTTTGTGTGAAATATAACAGAGTCTAGAACTGCTTTTAGTGTCCTTGTGGCCTAGCCGGTAAGCGTTCCCTTGTCACACCCAGTAGGTCGAGGGTTCGATTCCTTGCTGGTGAGGTCGTTGATTATATGTTCAAAGTCCGCGTGTTAAATGGACTAAAAATGAAGTATATATATATATATATATATATATATATATATATATATACAGTTAACCCTCACTTTACGCGGTTAATGTAACCCGGAGGGTACCGCGGAAAGCGAGAAACGCGTAAAGTGAATAACATAACATATGGGATTAATTGAAATGGAGTCCAGGCCGATCCCCAAACTCCACTTTTTGACGACACATAACTATGTTGTAGTAAAAATTTTATCTTAACTTCATGATGGTGTAAAAAAAACAAGTAATATAGAAGACGTTAGGTTAGGAAAAATAAAGGTTAATATAGGAAAAATAAAGGTTAGGTTAGAAAACTAAAACTTAGGTGGAACACTTACGGTAGTAGAAGAGATGGGTCGGCATACGGGGATGGAGGCTGGTTCCGAGGCAGAGGGCAGATTGCTGGCCCTCAGGTGAATCACCATTACTAGGTGAATCACCATCACTGTCACTTACAGTTGTCAGGGCTTCCCTGACAAATCCCTCAAAGTCATCTTCACTGCCACTATCACTGGCTTGGGCTGGTTGTGGTGGGTTGTGGGCGAAGAAATCTGTTATGCTTTGCTGACGGCTGGCGTTGATGTTGTCGTGATACACCTTGATGTACGGCTCCATAGCCTGCACCAGCCGGTTATGGAAGACTTCATAGCGGTCATCGTCATTGTTGCGGGAAAGGAAGGACTTCATCTTCTCTGCACACTCCATGGCACCCTTAATATCACTATGACTTAAATTGTGTTCTTCGGAGACTGCCGCACCTTCTTCCTCCTCTTCACTGGCGTGTTCTTCTTCCAACATCTCGTCGGCGGTCACTTCAGGATTTCTGATCACCTCCAGGATGTCGTCGTTGGTGGTCTCGGAGAAGCCTGGAACTGTAACAGTCTGCGCAGCTTCTCTGGCAAGGTCCACTGCTACTGCAACAGTCTGAACCTCACCAGTCACAGATTGACTCCTCCTCTCACCTGGTATTCCATGCAACACATGTCTCCATGCGTGACGAATTGTAGCAATAGACAGCTGATCCCATGACTCCACCAAGATGTCCACAGCTTTCTTGATGTTAAATACTCTCCAAAATTGTTTGAAGAGTATTTTTTGCTGTTCTAACCGTTGTTCCTCAACTTCGTCGCTCTTGCTATCGGTGGTGGTGCCACTCAGGTCACGCAACTCTTCCCTGGTGTTGGTGTAGTCGTTCAGGAGCTGGAATTTTTTTGTTGAGAATGCAGCTTTTACATTGCAGATTAACTCCTGGTCCATGGGCTGGATTAATGACGTAGTGTTGGGAGGAAGGAAGACCACTTTTACATTGGGGTGACGATCTAACAGTAGGGGCGAGTGTCTTGGTGCGTTGTCCAGCAGCAACAAAATCCATAAGGTGGAACACCTTATGGAGTAGAATTCTCAGGCTGTATGTAGCAACATCAAGACCCAGCCATGAGTTGAAAAGAATTGTCATTACAATAATAAAGTTCAGTGCTCCAATGTGGTTTTACATCAAGATACACCCTTACGTAACACACGGCTCAAGGAACGTATTCCAGTCCCTGCTATATATGAAACACCTGAATAGTGAGGAGGAGACGATAGTGAAGAAGGCTGTCCAGAGAAATGCATACTTCGCCCACACAGATCAACTTCTTCTTGGTATGTGTGCAGATGAGGACATGACTGTTAGAGAAAAAGCTGTCTCAATGATAAGAAAAATTAGAGAGGAGAATCAGCAAAAGGAAGAATGCACTGGCAGATCTGAAGAGGAGGAGGAAGATTTTGATGCTGCTGTTGACGAGAATTTGTTAAACTATACTGATGAGGAGGGTAAAGATGGAGATGGGAATGAGGATGTGCCTCCTGTAGTCAACATGAGAAAGGTGGTGACTCCAAAACTAAAGTGTCAAGCAAAAAAATATCATTCCATGATTAACTGGAGGAATGAACTCAAGACTGAGCCTCCTTACATTGCTTCTCTGTCAAATCTACAGGTTAATGACAATCTTGAGACACCATTAGTGGTGCCCAAGTGGCCAAACAGCACTCAGGCGGTCGAGAGAGGCATAAAAGTGATAACTGAAGCTTGCACTGAAGTGACGGGATACGAATCGAGAGATGGATATGTTAGGCAAAGATTATTGTCTAGGAAAATGATGCCAAGGTTCCGCACAAAAAAGAATTTCAATATGAACTTGTAATGATTTTCTATACGGTGTACCTGTAAAATAACATGTGAATTTAATCGATGTCATCCATGTAAAATTTATCATTATCCTGGAAAACATTAAATGACACCTAATTTTTGGTATACACTAAAAGTTGACAAAAAGTCGTTCGCGATGCGGCAGGGTATGTATGCATGAAATGGCATGAAATTTTGCACAGGTGTTTGTTGCAGCCATACAAATGATGCCTGAAAAGTGCAGCCTGCAACTCAAATAAAAGTGTTTTTTCCCTGCCCCCTAGAGCACTTACTAACTGATGAAATGCCCGCGGCACCCTCACTCAAAATAGGCCAGGGAGTCCACCTACTTCTATTTCGATGAATTAATTTACTGTACACTCTGACGTTGAAACTGACACTATGAACTCAGTTTCATTCCCTACTATTATTCTCACTAACATTGCTCTGACTGAGTTATCAAAAGCAAAATTAAATTGATTACAAAGGGTTGGATGGCAACAGGTCCCAACATACAGCGTCTTGCTGCAAAATCCACGGATTATATTCAAAGGAAACAGAGAAAACGGGGGACGTTTCCACTGGGGGACTCGGAAGGTTTTGTGGACGTTTGAGCGTAATATGAATCCTTAAGGTTTTCAGGTTAGCCGTCATCACGATCATGACATGAGTGAAGCAGCCAGTATCCCACAAAATACTCACAGGGACAGCAGGACTACCCTCAGACACGGACATAAACCAGGAAGCTGAAAGGGCTGGAACAAACCTTTAGATCCACACAAACTGGGTCAGAAAAAACCGCAACATCATCTCCACCAACACTATCTGCTTGTCATGGGACTCCTTAGCTTTGAGCTTAAGAAATTGGCCAACATTGTCAAAAGAGGGTTTATTACCTCTGTTACCAAATGGGAGCTTACCACCTTGAGCTGGAGACACAGCTGGGGCTGAAACATTATTAACTTTATGTTTATGAATAAGAATGAAATTTGTTGCCCAAATGGCAGCTCTCTCAATAGTCGAAGCTTCCTTTTCACAAATGTACATACTGACGTCTGTGGGGACACCTCTCCAATACTGCTCTAGTGCAATCAATTCACAAAGTTCATCATAGGTTTTAACTCCACATGCTGATAGCCATCTGTTGTACAACTTAGTGACAGTGTGACAGTAATTGAAATGTGACTGATTGGGCAATTTGAATGTACAGTATTTTTAAACTTATTTCGATATGACTCTGCTGTCAACTGGGAAGATTTCCAAATTGATTCCTTGACCACACAATGCTCACTTTGCTGAGAGCTGGTTAGGGACAAGTAAGTGGAATGGCCTTTGCTCCCAAGGACAGACTGGATCAGCAAGGGCCAATACTGATGAGGCCAGGAAAGAGTTGTGGCAATCTGCTCAAATTGGACGAAAAACTCTTCCGGATCATGTTCGTCGAATTTTATGTCACATGACCCCAGCGGCCAGCGTAGCTCTCTTATCCAACACCTCTAACTGGAATGCCCTTTCTCTGCCCTCCATTTCTTTTTCCTGCAACCTTAACTGCATTTCCCACGCATCTTCTCTCTTTCTAATTGCAACTCTGTTAACTTTACTGACAGATCTGCCTCCATCTCACACAGTTTGAATGCAGACTCATCCAAAATTGACTTTTCCACCAATCTTTTAATTACAGCATCTTTGACAGTTGCCTTTTTCCAATTTGACTTAATCTCTACTTTATAATGCTTAGCCAACGAAACCCAATCATCTTTACGAATGGTACAACACTCCTAGCTTAACACTGAAGGTTCAGCAATGAACTTAGCTAAATCAAAAGGCTTCATTTTAAACATAAATGGCGACTTACCGACTAGTGGAGAAAACTTATACAGGTTGGCAATCCCTTATCCGAAATCCTTGGGGCCAGAGGTATTTCGGATTTTGGAATTTTTCGGTTTTCAGAATGATTAGATTTTTGTGGGGCAATATTTTATTTTATTTTTTTTTATAGTCCACCTGGGCAAGGATTACTGACCCACATCGGGGCCTGGAGGGGGGGGCGAAAATATAATAATAATAATAATAATAATAATAATAATAATAATAATAATAATAATGATAATTCATAGGTCTAGGTCGCATTTCTCACTTTTGATCTTTTTTTCATTCTTGTATTTCTTTATTATTATTATTAGTATTAGTATTTTATTACAGTATTATTGTTATTATTATTATTATTAATTTTATCATTTTATTTTATTATTATTATTATTATTAATGTTATCATTATTATTTTATTTTGGTGTACAGTATTTTAATTAAAAATCTTATTTACTATGAATAATTGTTACTATTATAATTATTATTACTATTACATTTTCACCCACCAGGTCCCGATGTGAGTCAGTGATCTATGCTCAGGTGGGCTAATCCCTGTAAAAAAAAAAAAAAAAAAAAAAAAAAAAAAAAACACACAAAAAACTTTCGGTGTTCAGAGCTTTTCGGAATAAGGGTTGTCAACCTGTACCAAAAATAATTCGTAAACTTCACTCCTGATGATTTTAATTAAAGTCTCCTGGTCAGACCCCTATTTTTATGCCATGACTTAGCAACTTAGGTTAAGTTAAAGTTGAATCCTTGACCACCGAAGGGTCAAGACATACCTGGCGCTCCTCTCGGAGCAGCTTGGTCACCTGTTAAGTTGGCCCATACCAACCCCCTCCCCTGAACCCTCCTCCCCACCGAAATATCAACAAGTTCTCGCCAGAAGTTACAATTTCATTTAGGAAAGGAACAGAACCAGTGTTAAGCAGAGGTGAACAGTGGTGAACAGTGCTTAAGTCAGTGAGAACAACTCAACAGTAACAGTCGTACCCAAGTTAACCTTCACACAGTGAGGTCCCAGGTACCCAGTGATGTCGGCCCGTGAGACCCAACAACAACCAGCGATGTGTTAATTCGTCTACGATAGGAAGGCCTAAGACCACACCTCACTCATATAACACCATCTGTGAGGGAATTACTACACCACATGTCCCTCATAACACCATATGTGAGGGAATTACTACACCATGTCAAGTCCCTCATAACACCATCTGTGAGGGAATTACTACACCACGTGAGGTCCCTCATAACACCATCTTTGAGGGAGTTACTACACCACGTGAGGCCCCTCATAACACCATCTGTGAGGTAATTACTACACCACGTGAGGTCCCTCATAACACCATCTGTGAGGTAATTACTACACCATGTGAGGTCCCTCATAACACCATCTGTGAGGGAATTACTACACCATGTGAGGCCCCTCATAACACCATCTGCGAGAGAATTACTACACCACGCCAGGTCCCTCATAACACCATCTGAGGGAACTACTACACTACGTGAGTTCCTCCTAACACCATCTGGGAGGGAGTTACTACACAACGAGTTTGCTGTTCAACACCTACATTAATCTGTATGTTCACTGTATGTTCCTTTACCTTTTTCTAATGAAGGCTTTTGTTAAACCACCAATGTATGTAATAAGTCATTTATGTCCAATGTATATTTTCAGCCTTCGGGCTGCAGAATTTTTTCAATAAACCGTTAATAATAATAATTATTATTATTGTTATTATTATTATTATTATTATTATTATTATTATTATTATTATTATTATTATTATCATTATTATTATTATTATTATTATTATTATGAGGACACATATGGCACAGCAAAAAAGACAAAACTGGCAACTCAGCACAACTTAATCCTTTATATTTATCACTTAAAATTAATGTTACTTCAATACACGACAAACAATGTTAAATGCAAAAGTTACAAACACAAATAAGGACGACATTGTGCATGATGGGTTCAATCACAGCCCTCTTACTTTATTACATTAGTTCAGGAGTGAAGGTTTGGAATTATACATGTCACAAAATATCTAAATTAAATTTAATAACAAAAGTTTACAATAATAAATGTGCATGTTAAATAATGGACGAATAAATTAATTCAAGAGAATAAACGGGCGTGCCTAGATGCCTAGAATATTTGGCACCCGGGGCCGACCTATTCACTGGCACCCTCTTCCTTCCAGAGATGAATAAATATACAGTAAAAGTAAAATACACAATCCTTCCTAGAGTACTGGGCACCCAGGGCAGGGCATTACTTTGCCCCCTTACTCTTCCTCTAATGAGACGAATGCAAAAATAAAAAATAATACTTTTAAGGAATTTTGGATTATACATGGTAAATATTATAAATGTTTTAGTTTCTTTCTATTAATATGGAAAATTATAATTTTTTTTTTACTAAAGTATAATGTAGCCTACATCAAAAGTAATATTCGTAAATAAAAAGCATGTTAATAAATGTGGACGATATTTAGGAAATCCACAGTATATATAAACAAATGTACAGTCATGCGCCGGTTAATGTCCGACCGAACAACGTCCGATCGCATATACGTCCGTGGCGCCCCCCCAAAAAAAAAATAAATAAATAAAAAAAAAAATTAACTACTAAATAAATAAATAAATAAATAAATAAATCCAGGACGCCTGCTGGACCACCACTCCATGACCCCCTGACGGAGACACGATGATCCTCCCCATACTGGTCAGATATTATGTGTTAAAGGAATACAGTGGTCCCTCGGTTAACGAGCGCCTCGGTTAACGATTTACCTTCCATAAGATTCTTAACTTTGGTTAACGAGCAATCCCTCGATTAACGAGTTTTTTACGAGCCGACTTCAACATGTTTTCGCTTGCATTTGGCTGTCCACCAGCTGTAGTATTAGTCCACCAGTACAGTAATCGGTTTTAGGGCTTAAATTCCTTTCTGTTTTAGTAAATATCAAGAAGTTTATACTATTCAATAATTTTAAAAGTTTAATATTAACTTTTTCAGTCATTTTAACAATTATTGAACATAATTGAAGGTAAAGAAACTAGTTTCTGGCGTGCCATCCAGCCTCTTAACACACCAGACAGGCGTTAGTCTCTCTCTGTTTTCACTGGAGGTAACATCTTGCTTGAGACTCTCTTCAACTAAACGCGTTTTTTCTGTGTTTCCAAACAAATTATTGGTCATTTTGAAATATATTTTACATATTGACAATATATAATGCAGTGCAGTGTTGATTTAAAGAAAATAATCTTAAAAATACACCAAGAGAACTAAAATTTTATGGGTGAAATGGTGCCATGGGGTGACTTCTCTTCCACCCCAATGCCTTCTCTTCTTCCTTCTCCTCCACCCCCATTCTAATTCCCATCATCATCATCCAGGAGCCGTCTACATACACACCTCAAAGTAAGTGTACTTTTCTAACCTTTTTGTTGAATCTAGGAAATTTTCGTTGAGCTGGAACCAATTACCCAAAAACCCATTGAAACAATGGTTTCAGTTAACGAGTTTTTCGGTTAACGAGCAACCTGCTGGAACGGATTGTGCTCGTTAACCGAGGGACCACTGTATGCTTCCTTGGTTAGGCTTTTTTTAAACATTTGCCTACAGGTGTAATGTTAACCTACATCTATTGAAGATAAAATCTTTCACCCTCAAATTGACAATAACACATTTGCTGTAATCAGACATATCTACCGTAGTTGCCTCACCAATTGCAACTCCAGTTGCAATAGGGGTTGCAATTTCAAATTCTGTGTCATTAGTACGAAATAAAGAAGTATCTGGTGTACTGCACTCATGATAAGATTAAGAGAAAACGGACGACTCAGGAGTCCTGAAGTGAGAGAAAACGGACTCCTTTGACGGGGCACTCAAATAAAGAGACATGGCTACATGTTTTGTGGACTACCCACTGTACAGTATTGATGGTATATTTTTCATCACTTTGTAATAAACCTCGTCATGCCTATGTTTGTTTCTGATAATTACCATAACATTATATATTTATATATTTAGCTGTTGTAAAAACACAAGGCCCCACACATGCCACTCAGACTGACAGACTTGACAAGTTTTACCAACCATAAAGACAGTTGAAGGTTTAAACATCACTCACAATGGATCTTGAATATTCCAACTGTAATCAGACATATCTAAGTTGCCTCAACAATTGCAACACCAGTTGCAATTTCAAATTCTGTGTCATTACTAAGGAATAAATAAGTGTCTGGTGTACTGCACTCTAAGATTAAGAGAAAACGGACGACTCAGGCGTCCTGAAGTGAGAGAAAACCAACTTCTTTGACGGGGCACTCAAATAAAGAGAGACATAGCTACGTGTTTTGTGGACTACCCACTTTACATTATCCTTTTATCACTTTGTAATAAACCTAGCCATGCCTATGTGTGTTTATGATATTTACCATAACATTATATATATATATATATTTAGTGGGTCTAAATGGTTGTGAAATGGGAAACTTGGAGTTGGGTGCCTGGAACCCCCACTAGAATAAATCCGATAGGTTTATGTAATTTCGGACAACGTCCATTTCGTATAACATCACGTTTCCAAGAACGTATCTAGGACATTAACCAGCGCATGACTGTATTTCCTAATTTCAACAAAATTTACACGATATAACAAAGCACATACAAGTAATTCATATATACAAAGTACAGAAACCATACTGTATATAACTACAAGTTACACATTAAATAAACTCACTTTTAAAAGAAACTTGACCATTAACACTAGATTGTTCTAAAAACATAGGAAACCACGAGATACAAGCGGTATACTTAAATCTAACGCAAAAAAAATATATATACTGTACTATATATTAGTTTTACAGCCTCATCATTCGTGACTTAGCTTCAGCAAACTTACCAATTATTTCATCAAAATTAACTGTCTTGGCATATTCATTTTTGATAGAAATCATAGCTAAGCTGTTCAATCTTGCCTGAGTCATGCTAGAACGAAGATAATTCTTGATGAGTTTCAGTTTAGAGAAACTTCTTTCACATGATGCAACAGACACACATATTGTTAAAAAGAATCTCAGGCACAATGACAAGTTTGGCAAGGTTTCACAAAAGTCCCATTTGACAAGAAACTTCAGGAACTGCAAGACTGTCCATTTATTTGCTTCTTCAGGTGTGATTTTGGCAGCCTCCATGTGTCTGCGAAGTCTCATAATTTCTACCATGACATCCTCATCAGAAATTTCATTAAAAATCTTGGTCATGCTTGAATTTGAAATACTCCCCTGAAGTAGTTCTTCTTTTGCAGAAAGCAAGTAGCTTGGCTGAATAGCTGCAAATACTGACACGATGTTATCCATGGCCTCTGAACGAGCATCCATTTCTAGACTAAATCAATCTAAGCATTCAAACATCGATTTCCTCATTTCCTCTTGCATTGTCAGTTCAGCATCCCTAGCCATCTCTCCTGGCATCATTTTCTTACGTCTTATCCTCCCTCTTGTTTCCATGGAGATGCCCATTTCTTCACATTGTGTAGTTGCATATTGAATCGCTCTCTCCACAATTTCATTCCGCTGACCTCGAAGAAACAATTTCAAACCATTGAGCTTTACAGTGCACTTTTCAAGACTTATTCCTTCTGTTTGCAAATACTTCTGTGTGAGATTCACTTCTTCCAGTACATCACACCAACAAGAAAGATAACCCCCCCCCCAAAAAAAAAATCACATACAGCTTTAAGCAAAACTTCAGGTGATCCTCTTGTGTCAACATTTTCTCTTTGATCCGTCAATGTTTCCAGGGCTATGATCAACTTCTCAAATTGTTTCTTGAGAGGCTTTATGGCACCTTGCTGTGCACTCCATCTAGTCTGAGAAAGTCTTTTGACTGTCAGGTTCATATTTTCTTTCAGTACTTCCCATCAGTGAGTTGAAAGTGAAAAAAGCATTAAAGTTTCTCTACAGTTCCAAAGAATGTTAAACATAAAGGATTGGTTCCAAAAGAGTGTACCCCACAAAGGTTCAAGGAATGATTGGCACAAGGCACAAACAAAACCCTTGGATTTATTTCTTTGATTTTCATCTGAACACCTCCATGAATCCCAGCCATAGTTGCAGCATTATCATATCCTTGACTGCTGCAAAAGTTATTGTCCAGTCCACCACTCTCCAAATTACTCAGGATATCCTTTGTGAGCTCTTTTGCAGTTTTTCCAGCAATAGGAAAGAAACCCAAGAAAGATTCCCTTACTTCAACAGAATCACCTTCAATATGAACCTATCTAATCACTTCGGATATCTGATCTGTATGAGAAATATCAGGTGTTCTGTCAAAAAGAATTCCAAAATACTTGGCCTTCTTGATGTCAGCCAAAATTTTTTCCTTATTATTTCCTAGAAGACAGTTGAATTCATTCTGAATATTTGGTGATAAATAAGAGCTCACTCTCCTTCCAGATGTCTGAGATGGAATAGCATGCTTAACCTCCAAAAGATGTTCTTTCAAAACAGGATCATAGTTTGATAGTAACTCCACCAGTTCCAGGAAATTGTCTTTGTTTATTGATAATATATCCTCCCTATGACCATGAAAAGGAAGGTTCTGTCGAGCTAGAAACATAGTCACATCCAAAAGACGATGAAGTATGTCCCTCCATTTCTTCCTCTTTCTGTCCATTGCAGCTTGATTACCATGGTCAGCAGTTCTTTTGAGCTTTAGTCGTGCTGCTAATGTCTTCCACTTCTCCAAGCATGTGAGATGCTCCTTGGAGGCTTCATGGTCAGAAACCTTTGGGTTCAGCTTCCGCCATGTTTTAAACCCAGTTACAAAGCTAGATGCTAAGAAGCGCGAGTTGGCAATTTGGCAAATAAGGGAAGGCGGGGCTGGGGGAGCAGTTATGTCATGCGCATTCGATTAATTTGTACGTTTTCTTTGTTCTGTGAATTTGAAAATGAGATGGATGAAGGGCAGTTAAATTGAATGACGAAACTTTCGCACTGATAACTCGTAAGTTGTACTTAGATTTTGTCAAAAAAAAAAAAAAAAAAAAGAGAGAGCTGCAGAGGACAGATATTTATTTATTTATGAGCCTCATGGCACCCCCCTCTGGCTGTCACCCGGGGCAGACCGTTCCCCCCCACCCTTAGTACGCCACTGAGAATAAATAATATACGGTACATGATTATTTGACTTTGGAAATATTTAGCATAGGACAAACCATCGTAGGTAATGACTCCTTACCAAGTTAAACTGCACTTGGTTTTCCATCCTTAATAAACAATTAATATGTACAGGTAGTCGTCGACGTATTACCTATGCGACTTACGTCTGTTCGACTTTACGACCGGCGGTACGACAGTTTTGGCCCCAGCCTCCTGGCGCTGCCGGGAGCTGGAGCCGCGCGCATCCCCGCGCTCAATTACAAACACGCTCGCTGGTACAGCACACTTCCCTCCGTGTCTGTTTGCCTTGTGCCTTTCTTTTGTCTTGGAAATTTTTCTTGAACCACCACCCCCCCCAAGATGTCTACCAAGAGGAAACTGTCTTCATCTACTCCTCAACCTGCCAAGAAGCAAAGAAAGGTCATTGATTTAAACACTAAAATTATGGTGATTAAACAGCACGAAGGAGGTAAGAAAGTGAATGTGATTGCACGTGATCTGACGCTATCACACTCTACTGTGTCGACGATTTTGAAGGATAAAGAAAGGATTCGTGAAGCTGTGAAAGGTTCTGCACCCATGCAATCGACAATTATAACGAAGCAACGGACTGGGCCTCTCCACGAAATGGAGAAATTACTTTACATTTGGATGGAAGATCAGATCCAGAAACGGACACCGTTAAGCCTTTTTACTGTGCAGACGAAGGCTAGAAGTCTATTTCAGACTTTGAAGGAGTGCGCCGGAGAAGACTACAATCAAGAATTTGCAGCAATAGATGCCGACCCAGAACTATCGTTGCGTGACTTTTGGAAACAGTACAACATTCTTAAGGGTATCAAGAATCTGGCAAACGCCTGGGAGGCTGTGACGGAGAAGTGCATGAATGGCATCTGGAAAAAGTGTGTTAAGCGCTATGTTCATACTTTTGTAGGATTTGACAGTGAAAATGAGCTTGAAGTTATTCGGGGAAAAATAGTAAAACTGGCAAAAGATCTTTCTTTGGAATGTGAAGTGGAAGATGTTGAGGAGTTGCTAGACCAAGAATCAGAAGAACTTACAAATGAAGAGCTAATCGAATTTGAAGAAGAAAAAGTAGCAGAAGAAGAAAGGAGAGAAGCAGTGGACAAAGAAGAGGAGGAGGAGGAGCCACAAAGGACGTTCACCACTAAGGGATTATCAGAAGGTTTATCTCTACTGAATAAACTTCTTGCCCATTTTGAAGGAATGGACCCAAACATCGAACGATTTGCAAGGATTGAGCGGATGGCACGCAATTCGTTTCGTCCGTATCAAGAAATTTACGAGGAGAAGAAGAAACGAACAATTCAGACAAAGCTCACCATGTTCATGAAAAAAACAACTCCTCCGGCTACCCCAAAGGCTGCCCCAGCTGACGACATCGACGATCCACAGCCAAGCACCAGCGGCCAATAAGATGTTTTTTGTATGTTCGTATGTGTTTGTATGTTTTGCAACTAAAATGTTTTATATGTTTTGCACCTGTATTTTTTTTTTTTGTATGTTGTGTAAATAATAAACCAATTGTACTGTAGTATGCAGTGATTTACTTAAACCTGACGACCGTAACAATAATGAACAAAGAAAATGTTGATAAAATATGACTTAAAGATGATTATAGTATCATTACACATTATAATATACGTAAGGTAATTAAATTGTACTGTAGTATGCAGTGATTTACTTAAACCTGACGACCGTAACAATAATGAACAAAGAAAATGTTGATAAAATATGACTTAAAGATGATTATATTATCATTACACATTATAATATACGTAAGGTAATTAAATTGTACTGTAGTATGCAGTGATTTACTTAAACCTGACGACCGTAACAATAATGAACAAAGAAAATGTTGATAAAATATGACTTAAAGATGATTATATTATCATTACACATTATAATATACGTAAGGTAATTATAACATAGGCCGACTTACGACCACATCAACTTACGACCAGGCGGCCGTAACCAATCTAGGTCGTAAGTTGACGACTACCTGTATTTAGTATATAAACTATAAACCACATTATAACAATAATTGATTGCACTATACACACAATACAGTAGTACCCCGATTTGCGTGGTCAATTGAACCCACAGGGTACCGCGGAAAGTGAAATCCGCGTAAAGTGAACAACAGAACATATGGGATTAATTCCAATAGAGACTGGCCCAACCCCCAAACTCCACTTTTTGACGACACACAACTATGTTGTAGTAAAAATATTATCTTAACTTTATGATGGTATGCACACACAATTAATATAGAAGAGGTTAGGTTAGGAAAAATAAAGGTTAGGTTAGGAAAACTAAAGGTTGGGTGTAACACTTACGTTAGTAGAAGAGATGGGCCGGTATACGGGGATGGAGGCTGGTTCCGAGGCAGAGGGCAGATTACTGGCCCTCAGGTGAATCACCATTACCAGGTGCATCACCATCACTATCAGTTACAGTTGTCAGGGCTTCCCTGACAAATCCCTCAAAGTCACTTTCATTGTCACTATCACTCTCTCTGGCTGGCTGTGGTGGGTTGCGGGCAAAGAACTCGGTAATGCTTTTTTGACGGCTAGTGTTGATGTTGTCTTGATACACCTTGATGTACGGCTCCATAGCCTGCACCAGCCGGGTATGGAAGACTTCATAGTGGTCATCGTCATGGTCGTTGGAAAGGAAGAGCTTCAATTTCTCTGCACACTCGATGGCACCCTTAATATTACTATGCGTTAACTTGTGTTCTTCTGAGATTGACGCACCATCTCCCTCTTCACTGACATGATCATCTTCCAACATATCGTCGGCAGTCATTTCAGGATCTCTGATAACCTCCAGGATGTCTTCGTTGGTGGTCTTGGAGAAGCCTTCAGCTGTAATACTGTGCGCAGCTTCTCTTGCAAGGTCCAATGCCACTGTCACAGACTGAACCTCACCAGTCACAGGTTGACTCTGCCTCTCACCTGGTATGCCATGCAACATATGCCTCCATGCGTGACGAATCGTAGCTATAGACAGCTGATCCCATGCCTCCACCAAGAAGTCTACAGCTTGTTTGACGTTAAATTTCTTCCAAAACTGTTTGACGAGAACTTCTTGAGTCACCACCTCTTGTTCCTTGTCCTCGTCACTTTTACTCTCGCTGTCGGTGTCTCCCAGCTTACGCAACTCATCCTTGGTGTTGGTACAGTCGTTCAGGAGTTTGAATTTCTTTGCCGAGTATGCAGCTTTAACATTGCAGATCAACTCCTGGTCCATGGGCTGGATTAATGACGTAGTGTTGGGAGGAAGGAAGACCACTTTGACGTTGGGGTGACGATCCATAAGTAGGGGCGAGTGTCCTGGTGTGTTGTCAAGGAGCAACAAAATCTTGAATGGAACATTTTTTTGCTTGCAGAATTTCTTCACGTCGGGAATGAAACAGTCATCAAACCAGGAGAGTGACAGAGCAGAGAACATCCACGCCTTGCGTGCGGTCAGCCAGTGGACATTAATCTTGCTCATGTCCACGTTCTTGTAGGTGTGAGGCTTGCGGGCTGTGTGAATCACCGATAACTTTGGTTTACAGGTACCGGAGGCATTGGTGGTAAAGAGGACGGTGATGCGCTCCTTCTGCAACTTCTGACCCTGAACCTTGCTGGCAGACTGGACAACAAAGGTCTTGGTAGGCAGTTTTTTCCAAAAAAGGCCGGATTTGTCCATGTTGAGCACCTGGTCGTTAGTGAACTGCCCTTCCTCCATAACCTCACGTAAGAACGGAGGAAAATCTCTTGCCGCCACACGGTCAGCACTCGCTTCTTCACCACCAGTGTTGATGTTGGTGATATTGTTCCTCTTCTTAAACCTATGCAGCCAACCAGAGGAAGCACTGAAGGGTTTGGGCTATGCAATTCCCATCTTTCGTGACACTGCTGCATACAGTTCACGTGCGTACTCTTGAATGGATTGCGTGTCCACCGCCATGTTGCGTCGCGCCTGACCAATCAAGCAACTCACCAGCAAATTTTCCACCTTTAGCAGCACCTTGTTCTGGCAATACTTGATCATTGAAGCACCTGCAGACTTTGTGATTCTCATGTGCTCTTTGATCTTGGCTGCATCCTGCTTAATGGTACGAATCGTAGATTTGTTCACTCCAAGCTGGCGCGCGAGATCAGCTTGACGTGTTCCTTTCTCCACATCTTGAATTATCTGGTATTTCACTTCGTAGCTTAGGGAACGGCGTATCTTCTTTGGCTTAGGGCTGCTGGGTCCAGGTAAGGAAAGGCTTCTCTCTGGTGGCGGTGGTCCAGCGGAAGCCATTTCACAGAACAATGGATGCACGTATACACGGTGTGGCCTGGAGGGATGAAACTGCCGCGGTTAGGTCAAGCGTCGTCTTTCCTCCCTCCCTCCCGCGGGTGGACACGTCATATTACTTTAAACCAATTACAGCTAGCAGCGGAGGGAGGTAGGGATGCATGGCCAATCACAGTCCGATACGTCATATGACGTCACTGATAACGCAACAGAGACATGCACTGTGCAACCTTACCACGCGGCTTGCCCAGGCAGAGGCGGGAGCAGGCGGGAGGGGCGAATCTAAAAATAGCGTCGCGCCAGACACTTTGCGCGTATATGGGTAGATGAACCGCGGAAAGTGAAAGTTCGGTTCTGGCGAGGCACCGTGTACATGAGGAAACGCGGAAAGTAAAACCGCGTAAAGCGGGGTAATACTGTACATATTAATAGAGCAGCACTGAATACATAATACTTAACTAAACCATATAAGACAAGGTGTCCACCACTGACTGACCCAGACGTCCTGTCAGCACCAATGCCCAGCCGTGACTCCCTGAAACACACTCATGCACCGGTGAACTCCAAGCCTAACCAGCACTAACATACTGTACATACATTTTAGGGCACAGTTTTACATACAATCCACCATGGCATGTAGTCATCCCGACACCAACGCTACCACCACATGGAAGGTGAGGGTAACGAGCATTTCCCAAACTAGTGTAGGGAAATGCTTGTTAAATACAGTAAGATCTCATATTTCGCGCAACTTCATTTTGCGTTTTTGAATTTCGCGAGCACTACCTAATGTAACCAAGTCTTATATTTGACGTAAAATATCGTGAATTTTGCGAGATCCAGCCAGCTGAACGCGAAACCCAGCAAGCTGAATGCTGGCTTCTGGCTTCAATGATGTCACAGCCATCGTACCAGTTAGTCATTTCTGCTACAATGCGTATTTTGTCATTGTGAATTGGTTCGCAACGCGATTGATGAGTAGTGGAACTCTGTTTGTAAAACGCGATCTTTTGCATACGAATGTTGGCTATAGCGCTATTCCATCCTCAATGTTTTGATTCCATCCTCAACATTTTAAGCGTCGCGCTGGATTATGCAATGTTTACAGTTCACGTTCGACATCACATGTTCAATTGATTCGTATTTTTTGTTTGTGATTTTTTTTTTTTGGGAGGTACTCTGTATACCGTATTTGTCTGTTTTGTGAGCAAATTCAGCTGTTACCCATAAATACTGTATGAAAAGAATAAGTAAAAAGAATGTTTCGCAGTGAGGACCAATAATGGTTTACACCAGTGCTCTCTGTTTACATAATTTGATCAGTTGAATCCCGCGGTTTCTGTCAATTACTCCGTGATTTTTGCTGTTTTCTCCATTTTTGTTGTGTTAGCAATGAATACTGAAAGACAAGGTAAGAAGAATGTTTCCAAGAAGTGTTCTGGTGATCAAATTGCCGGTGGTGAATGTAAATGAGGTTTACAAGAAAACAACTATCGCGTTGTAGCCCGCGCCATCCTAGCGACCACCCGGTCTGTTATTATGTGCTTTTTTGGGTGGTGCTACCATCTGTCGAGTCAAGATAATGGCCTCTACCTCTACTGCGGGTCCTATTGGTGTTGGTGGGGTGGGACAGACCCACCTAAGCAGCCAAATAAGGAAAAGAAGAAGCGGGACTATCATAAGGGAGTTAAGTTTGCCAAGTACTCGATGCAGCATAAGCAGCGTGTGATTAAATTACTTGAGGAAGGCCTAAAAACTAGTTTCCAGAAAGCACAATCAAGTCAATAAAGGCAGAATTTGTATCATTTGGAGGTTATAAATGGGAAAATTAGAGATTGATGTAGAGTGGCCAGTCTATATTGTTATTTTTCCCATTAGTTTATGTACAGTATTTGGCGAATTTGAATTTGGTGCAATTTTTCCAGTCTATATTACTCGCGAAATACAAGATCTTACTGTATATAAATCAAATATTTTGCAATGCATAACACAATTCATTATTGTGCATTGCGCTATGCATAACAATAACTTTCTTCATTAATTTTTACTCATTTACATGCACACACCATCCTAAATACATATTGTGAAAAAGGTAAAGTAAATAATTTCCCAAAGGGGAAACCTGTACTCAAATGTACTAAGTTAATTAAAAGAAATTTTATGTCTTGTGCAAACTATGGGATGTTTGTACTCAAATTAATCACTATCTTACAAGAATTCCAGCAATGTGAGTTATATTCTGCTAAGTCAACTGAGTGACATTTTATGGTAATCTCCCTGCCTGGCTGTCAACACCTCACCACCTCCTCCTCCCAGCCAGGGTGAAGGTAGTTTTAGGCTTAAAGTTTTTATCTTATAAAATGTCACAGACTAGACTTAGCAGAATATACTGTAACTTGCATTGCTGGAATTCTTGCAAGATAGCAATTAATTTGAGTATAAACATTGCATAGTTTGCACATGAGATAAAAATTTTTGTCCTTTAGCATTGTACATTTGAGTACAAAGTGAGTACAGTAATATATGGTTAGGATATTATGTACTGTATTTTTGGTGTTGTTTATATAAAGTTTATTGTTTTTATACATTCAGTTCATTCACCGGAAGATTTGTACAATCAGCTCTTTCAGACAGGTGGTCCCTTTTAGTCCGGATCTTGAAGGGTTCACTGTATTTTCGTTGTAAATATGAATAAAATGACAGTGTAAATTGAATCTGGTCCTAAATTAGCCAGAGTTTTAAATATGAATTGTTGTTTGATGTATCGATGTTATTTGAGGCTTTCCTGTACTCTAATGTGGCTTAGACATAAGGAAAATATAATTTAAAGCTAGTTTTATAAAAGAAGAAAAATGAAGAGAATGTTTTTGTTTTTTTAGGGGAATAGCCGACCCGGGCATAGGTCATCGACACACAACGTGAATATGTGTGGAGGCGGTGGGCTATAACTCCCTCCCGAGGCGACATTATAGCGTACAGTACACACAGAATTCTACTGTACCAATTAGATATGTGATATTGCATGTTGCAATGCAAAAAAGATTTGATTAGGAATGTTAATGGATAGATAATGTTTCATGAACTTAAGCCCTCTTTTTTCTTCACATCAAGATACAGTTGGGTCTTCTTTTACACGGTCAATTGAACCCGCTGAGTACCTCGTAAACTGAGAAGCGCGTAAATGAAATAACAGAACATATGGGATTGATTGAAATAGAGACTGGGCCGACCCCCAAACTTCACTTTTTCCGACACAATACATACTTTGTAGTAAAAATAACATCTTAATTTTATGATGGTATGCACACACTATTAATATTTAAGAGAAATACAGTCACCGGTTAATGTCCATTCAAATAATGGACTCAACCCCCACCCCCCTCCTCCCACGCTCGCTGGCTCCTCCCTCTCTGAGAAATGTTTGGGTGAAAACAGAAGGCTTACATTTTTAGTAATAAATAATACCTCAGACTAAAGTTAGGATAATATAATTAACATTGCTGGATTCCTTGCAAGACCAGGAATATTTTGAATATAAATGTCATATATTTTGCACAAAAGATAAAATTTTGGCTCTTTCTAATCAAAATTCTTATACTGTTAGGTCTAAAATTTGTAGTCTAATGCAAATTCCATGATGTTTATATTTAAAATAATCACAATCTTATAAGAATTCCAGCAATGTAAATTATATTCTGGTCGGGTAATTTGTATGAATTTTATGAGTTAAAACAAATATATTCAGTAAATAAACAAATTATACTTCACCCTGACACTATGTCAATCAAAATACCCCACCTCCACTGTGCCCCTCTTCCCACGCTCGCTGAGTTCCTCCCTCCCTCCCTACCAGAGAATTGTTTGGGTGAAAACAGTAGGCTTACATATTTAGTAATAAATAATACCTCAGACTAAAGTTAGGATAATATAAATGACATTGCTGGATTCCTTGCAAGACCAGGAATATTTTGAGTATAAACATCATATATTTTGCACAAAAGATAAAATTTTGGCTCTCTCTAATCAAAATTCTTACATTTGATCTAAAATTTCTATGTCTAATGCAAATTCCATTATATTTATACTTAAAATAATCACAATATTATAAGAATTCCAGCTATGTAAATTATATTCTGGTCGGGTAATTTGTATGAATTTTATGAGCTAAAACAAATATCTTCAGTAAATAAACAAATTATACTTCACCCGCGTAAATAACCAAATTTACCGCGTAATAAAAGCATTTCATTCTGGCAAGGCACCGCGTAAATGACCAAACGCATAAACAAAAAACGCGTAAATCCAGACTGAACTGTACTGTATTGTGATGATAATTTGTTGAACACAAATTATGTATGTACCTTTTACTTCCCACGTGATATTTAATTTCTTTTATATTTCAGAAACACAGCACTGCTGGTGGAGCCAAATAGATGGTTTCTGTTGGAAGAAAGTTTTGTGTGCAACCACTGAGAAATAACTAACAACAATGAATGTCAATCTGTACTGGGAGCACAGTGTTAAGTGTGAATTTTGTGAAGCAACTTTTGACAACCAGGACACATTGAAGCAGCATTTGAGACTTCATTCCCGTAGAAAACCCTATAAATGTGATGAATGTGGAGCAAAATTTTCTTATAATAGCACCTTAGAATGGCACAAAAAAAGCCACACTGGGGAGATGCCATTTAAATGTGATGAGTGTGGTGCACAGTTTCTGCAAAACAGCATGTTAGTTTGGCATAAAAGGAAACATAGAATGGGAGAAAGTTCACAGAACTCTGCCCTTGTAGTGAACATGGCTAATATTTATCATCAACAGAATGTGCCTACCTTTCCCAACTTTTTTAGTTTACCTAGCTTGGTAAATACTGCCAATACTGTGCCTGCAAATGTTGTGGCTACATGCTCTACAGGCCCTATAAGCAGTATTGCAGCCCCTTCACATCTTCATCTGACTAACTGTCTTTCTCCTCAACCTCTTGTTGCTACAAATTCTTCACAGCAAGAAATGCTAACAGATGCAACAGGCAAAAGGAAGCTAGAAATAGAAGAAGGGACATTTCGGTGTGATATATGTGGTACAGTGTTATTGCACAGTTCTGATTTAAGAGCTCATATGCATACCAAGCATAACATGGGTGAAAATAATCCTTTTCATATTCTTGCTAGACAGCAACAAGTGAATGGAGAGTTCATACGAAAAAAAATAATTGTAGAAAAGCCTTACAAGTGTGATCTTTGTGGTGCAGGTTTTAATACTGAAGGTCATCTAAAAAGTCATCGACAGAAACATATAGTTGAACGGCCATACAAATGTGAAAAATGTTGTCTTACATTTTCTGATAAGTCTATTTTAGAATCACATGAACGGAGACATCAAGCTGAGAGACCACATAAGTGTGATCGATGTGGTGCGGCATTTTTCAGAGAAACCCATTTACAAAGACATATAAAGAGACACACAGGGGAGCTTGTATAACAGTTATACTTTGTTAAGGTAGGTACTCTTGTGTATTAAAGTGGAAGAAACAAAAATTCTGAAGTTCAATTATAGATCACAATGTAAAGTCCACTTTAAGATGATTCATACAACTAATGGTCATTCTATTTTTTGTGTTGTACTTTGCTTTTATTGAAATATCATAAGAGCCTAGCTATTATATATGATTTCATCTAATTATAAAGCATCAAAATGTATCTCCAGATATGATCAGTTGTCTCATTTTTCATAGTGATATAATTATCATCATCATCATCTGTTTCTAGTGTGAGGTACCATTCATAAAGATATTACTACAATACAGTACTAATTGAGCTGCCTGGGTTCGCCTTGGTGGAGGGACTGGAGTCAGTGCACAACCATCCTCCTACTAAATTTCAGGTCAATCTTTAAAACTAGAAATGCATAAGGAATGAAAAAAAAAAAAAAAAAAACACACACACACACACACACTCTTTTCCTTCCTTCAGCCTTCATTGGGCAAGGATGTGTGCAGTCGGCACTGCCAGCTGATGAGGCCATGGTCTCTTGAACATGGAGACATCTGCCAGCCTGGTTTGTCGGGCCTTCCCTTTCCCCATCTCTTCCTCCCCATCTGGATTTATCAACATCCTGCCACCAACATTACAGTGCAAAGATTGAAGATCAACCCACAACTGATATTACAAAAGTGACAATTTCAACTCGAAAGGAAGAAACAACTGTTAGAGCGACAATCAGTACTTAGTGGCCAATGTTGACCTGACACCTTGACCTGACGCACCCAGCCCGCGGTACACTCGCCACCCCCAGCACTGGATGAGAAGCCAAGAAACACTCCAAACTACACCAGGAGAGAAATGAGGACTCCCTACTCCACCCAGGTGAGGAACTATGAATTCCTAACTACATCATATGAGGAACAAGAGCCATCTCCAACACCCTGTGTGAGCTGGAGGACCTACCCAGACCACGTGGTGCATCTGCAGCTGTAGTGAGGTAGCGGCTTAACAGCCAGGCTTGGCGCTGACATCAGGTCACATGAATGTCTACAGACCAACTTCCACAGTACCAGATCTCTAGTTAATCTATACAGGTAGTCGTCGACTTACGACCTATGCGACTTACGTCTGTTCGACTTTACGACCGGCGGTACGACAGTTTTGGCCCCAGCCCCAGTGTAAATAATAAACCAATTGTACTGTAGTATGCAGTGATTTACTTAAACCTGACGACCGTAACAATAATGAACAAAGAAAATGTTGATAAAATATGACTTAAAGATGATTATATTATCATTACACATTACAGTATAATATACGTAAGGTAATTATAACATAGGCCGACTTACGACCAGATCAACTTACGACCGGTCGGCCGTAACCAATCTAGGTCGTAAGTCGACGACTACCTGTATGTTGACTCTATGTTTCTTATGTTTTCGTATTGAAAGCCTTTGTCAATCAAGTGACCCACTCCCCGATTTCAACATATCATGTCTGTCCATTGTATATTTACAGCCTTTGGGCTGCCATGTTATCTTAATAAACTCTTAATTATTATTATTATTATTATTATTATTATTATTATTATTATTATTATTATTATTATTATTATTCTTTACACACACACTACTTTTTTTTTTTTTTTTATCATGGCCTTCAGCCTCCCCCAATGGCTACACCCTCTCCGCCATTTTATTACCTTAAAATTAACGGTCATAACACGTAAGTAGCTACCTTAGCTGTGTTGAGCCGCAGATCTATGCGACATTCAGTGACTGTTGCCTCAAAGTCGATATCTGCGACTGTTGTTGGCTTTGGGGCCGGTGCTCTTGTTCCCCCGGGACAAAGCAATGCAGACCAAAGGAGAGAGAAGGACAGGCGAAATCTCAACCAGGCTGTGGCGTAACTTTTGGGCTGCTGCTTTCGTTCAGATAATACCTCCGCGAATCTGGCGTAGAAGCATCTTGCACTTGTTCCCATCCCACCAGAGGTTGTGAACACCAGAGAGTGAAGCTGACCTGATCGACATTATGAATTCTCTCCCCATATGCCCCAATCTTGTCGTTCTCGTTCCTCCTGTGTGCAGCATCAAGAGGTAGATTTCGGTGACATACGGCCATGGGATCAAAAATCCTTATGTCGAAGAAGGCTTGCTGTCCCTGCATTCAGAATCCTCAAGCACTGACTTCCACACGGGCTTCATTAGATGTGTTTGAAGTCTTGTGATGGTATTTTTCACCGTCCAATGGAAGGAGGGGTGGTTCCACCATGACGTTGTGGCATGTTTCCCTCAGTAGATTTGCTGTTAGATCCCTTACTTCGTCATGCCTCATGGTCGACGTCATAGGAAGAGCCACAGACGCATTGGGAGGGCAAACCTTCTACTTGCCTACCTTAGCTTAGAGCAATGGCATCTGTAAATTCTTGTTTGTTAAGAGTGAAACCTTTTGCCCGTATCGGTGACGTAGTTAGCCAGTTCGAGGTACCCACCTCCTGCACTATAGCTACGCTGTTTTTCAAATTCTCTGGCTCTTGCAGCATCAGTTGCTGCAACTTATTACATTGGCCGTGCTGTCGTTCTGTCGTAATGGACCGTCGAATCTTGTTTAATTCGCTGGTATCCACCTCACCTGTTCTTTCTGAGCTATTATGTGGTCAGTGAGGGCTGCCGTGAGCTTGACTGAGTATTGATGTTCGATGGCAGCAATCTCCTCTGGATTGTTCAATCCCATTCCTTCCAGTCTCGGTGGTAGTGCAAGGAATGACCTTTCTGCTTGGGTTAAGTGAAGGTGTTTCACTAATTTTGGAATGAAATTGATGCTGATGGCTTCTTCCAGAGGGTGGATGAGGGGCTCGATATCAGGGATAGTGCGCATCAGGTAGTTACAGCGATGCTCGACTCCATGGGTGAATGCCGCAAAAGCCGCATGTGGCTCTGTTTTAGCAATATCCGACAGAGCTTGGATTTCCTTGACCCATTCATTTACCTTTCCCATTACGAATCAGAGGTGTCAAACTCAAAACTTTTCAAGGGCCAATTCTTATTTTAGTTACCCTCTTCAGGGTCAACACAAGTGCTATATCACATATTTGCAGGATTGAAGTTTACAGCTTCACACATTGCCTTACCTGGTTTACCAGGAATATTTCATTTGGGTTTGTCTAATCTTAAGTGTGTAAAATTATTTTGCTTAATAAACATGATTAACGCTAATAATAGGATTGCAAAAGTATGCATTATTTTGCAGCTACAATTTATTATAGAATTCCACTTGTGTTTTTAAACTTAAGAGCTCAATTTAAATTCAATTATTGCCACAATGATGTAAAGATCATTTTGTAATTTACTGACTCAATCATATTTGCATTTTTTCCTTCATATCTATTTTTATCAAATTTCATGGACTGATAAATTTTACCGTCATCCCGCGGGCCACACCTGACCATTCAAAGGGCCACATTTGGCCCGCGGGCCATGAGTTTGACACCCCTGCGTTATGTACTCGGTCTTGAAGTCCTTCGTACCGATTACTGCACCTAGGTATCTTTGGCCACCCTTTGTTATTTTGACCTCGTTTCCACCGAACACCTCCACTGCCCGTTCATAGTGTTCTGGCTTCACAATGAGGAAGGACTTGTAGACATTTGGGTGGTACCCTATTTGTGGACCATTTGATGTTTTCAGGTCCCACCAATTTTTGATGTCCTCCACTTTTCCTGCTCCTGTAAGGTCGTCAGCATATGCCACTTGTTTGACTGCGGTTGTTTCAAATTTTATTGTGTGCTGGAGCACGGACAGGCCTATTGCGTACATTGCTATTGCCACAGGGTTCTCCTGTGTTGTTCCCTCAGTCAACTGTACTGTATGATGGTATCTCCTTTTAGAGCCTTGATGTTTGTTATATAGATGTCTGATGGGTTGCTATAGGTGTTTTCAACATACATTGCAAAGCTTGGACACTTGATCTTGATGTTGTGCAGTGTAGCTTTGCGGTTGAGAATGTTGAATGCGTTGGAAGCGTCAACCTGGAGAACTGCCTCACAATCGTGCTGCTCAAATCTCGTTCGCATGGCGTGAATGGTTGCTTCCCCCAGCCTGGTGGCCAGCACAAACTTGCAAGCCCTTGCAGCTGCCCTGACATATCCTTTACCACCTCCATTTTGTATTTTTCGATGATCCGCCTCAGCACTTCCCCCACCCCTATAGGCCTACATCCTGGATTCTTATCCAGGGGAATGAGGCGACAGGCCGTCAGAGCATGGAGGTGGTGGCAGCACCCGATTGCTAGCTTTCTTGCAAGGGCGGTGATGGCAGTGCAGAGATCACTTGCTCCGGCGCCAAACTTGTTAGTGCTGAGGATGACTCTTCAACCGTTTGCATTCAGGTCTAAAGGGCCTGCACTTCCCTGAGTTTTCAGTGCTTTTTTCCAACACCATCTCGCCTGTTATTTTTTCGAACAGGACAGCATTAGAAGGGATATAGTCACCCTGGAACCTGATGCCTTCCTCCTCACTTGCAGGGGGATATTTTTCCTTCAGTTGTTTTAATATCTTTGTTTATTGGCAGAACACCACCGAAGGATTCCTTTGCGAGAGATCTGACCGCCAAAGACACTTTTCCCACAAGCATCTTGTTTCCAAACTTTCTGGCAATGTCATCAGTGTTTTGCTTTACGTCTCCTATAAATTTTAGTCTCTCCTGCAGTGTTCTTGCTTCACACAGGAGATCATCAAGGGCCCCATTCTCCCACATTGTCAATCTTCTCTTCATTGCTGCCACATCCTTGCGTGTGTCCTCTGACAGAATAGATGGGGTATTATTGCCAGCATTTGAAAAACTAAAGGGGCAAGGAAGCAGTCCTGAATGTACTCGGTTATGAGGCGAGTCATCTCCCGAATCATTTCTTTGGTGCCCGCACACTTGGGTGGTTCAGATAGGTTAGCTGGCGACCACCTGACAATTTCTGAGTAAGTTTTTTTAACCCATATATCCACATTTTCCATCGACATGCCATTCCACTGTGGTGGCTGTCTGTCATTCACCTCATGGACATATGCTACTGCTGGACCAGCAATTATTGCCACTACATTTTCAGGTTGAGTAGACTCACTGCTATCATTTAGGATATCATTGGGCGGTGGTGTCCGGGCGAAATCCACTGTGGCCTCCTGTGTCAGCTTCCTGCCATAAGCATTCTGACAATTGTTTCCCTTTCTACAAACCACACATGGTCGGTTGTTTCTCGCACATTCACAGCTTTTGCAATTTTGTTTCTGGCTAGCACAGATGCAGCAATGGCTGTTACCCGGCATAGTGCTTCGCATTTCAGGCGACAGTTATGTCCGCCTCCGACATCTACTTTGGTCCCATACAGATGAAACTAGATCTTATGAAGAAAGGGTAGAGAGGTGGCAGGCTGGACCGCTGTGTTCAGGTAGTAGGGGCATACGTGCGTGTGTGGGTGTGTAGGCCACCTCTGGGGTGGGTGTGTAGGCCACCTCTGGGGTGGGTGAGGGCGACATTCCCCACAAGGTGATACACTGGGAGCAGGAATTGTCACACCTAACACTTGCTTATATATCTATGGCTGGAATAATAAGTATTTCTATGGTTGCACTGATGTAAGTTTAGTTATAAAGACTCACATGGTCGATTGCCACTGCATGAAGTGACCATTACTTGTGGTAGGCGACAGCAGGCATAGAACAGTTGGCCTTCTGTCACTGACCTCAGGGGCGGGAGTCGCGAGGCCGCATCAGTCAAAATAGTCCTAACCCACACTGGCACCACCAGCCGTTCCACCAAACACTCACAACTCACTTGGTGATTGCCGGTGGATACACGGAATATTTGCAATTAATGCCGTTAAATGTTAAACACAGGCCCTTACCTTATTTCTGACTAACAACCTCCTGACAGCTGACAGGTGTTTATTTCAATACCACTGTTCCCATTAAAACTGGGTTAATCAAAACACAGCTTTAAAATTACAACAAAATATATTTAACAACAAAATATAATATGTATGTGCTCTCCATCCATGAGCATACAAAAGGCCACAAATTAATTCACTCAGAATAATGTTATCTCCACCAAATGCGGTGCTCTCTCACTACTACAATACTCTTTAGACTATATGAACAAATTACACCTTAGTTAACACCTTAATTATCTATAATTGCCCAGATAATAATAGATAAATGTGCACCACACAAGCTTGACCCTCCTATCCTCTTCAACCTAGCTACAGTATCAAGAGTGCTCAACTTAGTGCTGCCAAAGCCAAAACAATGTTACAATACTTTCTTGTTTCATCAAAATATAATTTCTAATTCTTTTTATACTTCACACCTGCTTCTTACAGTCTTTCATAACTGTATAAAAAATAAAAATACTTTCTTTCAACAAAGTTTACATTATGAAACAAACACTAGTATACATACTTATATAAAATCATGCTTTTACCATAACCTTGGAAATTCGAATCTAAAGAAAAACATACCATCCCCCTCCCAAAAGAAGAATGAGTCAGCTGCAGGATGACTGATGACTAACTGGAATACGGTACAGTGCATCAGCCATGACATTCAACTTTTCTTTCACATGTTTAATTATCAAATCATAATCTTGTAACAATAGATTCCGCCTTGTCAAATGTTGGTTTACATTTTTCATCTTGTGCAAAAATACAAAGATATTGTGATTCGTAAACAATTGGATCGGTATGCCTGACCCCCTCAAATAAACATCAAATTTGGTTTAAACTTTAAATCAATTCCATGGTTTCTTTCTCAAAGAAACTTCTTTGAAAAATAACAAATAGGATACTCAACATCATCTTTCTCGTGCATTAATACTCGACCAGCTCCATAATCACAAGCATCTACCTACAATTTAAATGGTTTATCATAATTTGGAGTAGAAAATATGGGTGCACTTATAAGTATCTGTTTAAATTTTTTAAAAGCTTCATCACAATGAACACTCCACACAAATTTGACTTTCTTTGACAGTAGATTGGTTAATGGTAAAGTAATGGTTGTAAAGTTCTTACAAAACCTACGATAATATCCACTTATACCCAGAAATCTTAATAATTCTCTTCTATTTGTTGGTGCAAGAAATTTCACAATACTTCCCACCTTGCATTAATTGGTTTGATACTTCCCTGACCAACAACTTAACCTTGATATTCTACAGTTGCTTCTACAAATTCACTCTTCACAGGGTTTATAGTCAAGATTGCTTGATTCAATTTGTTAAGTACTTCTCTGATTAAATACAAATGTTCTTCCTAAGTTTTTGAATACAGTACAATATCATTTATATGCACAGAACAACCTTTAACATCATACAATACTTGATTAACTACAGTACTCTTTGGAAAGTACTACTGCTGTTTTTCATACCAAAGGGTAACACTTTATACTGATACTAGTATATATTTTTAGCATTAAACTGTTATTATTTTATTGTCTAATCATCACTACATATAACACCACCCTTCATCACTGCATATAACACCATCCATCATCACTTCATATAACACCATCCATCATCACTACATATAACACCATCCACCATCACTACATATAACACCACCCACCATCACTACATATAACACCACCCACCATCACTACATATAACACCACCCATCATCACTACATATAGCTGTGGGAGACCCAGATGATCCTTATAATCAGGGGTGAAGGAAACACACTGGTGTCAAGTTCGTAAGTTCTATTTCTGGGACAAACACACAAAAGGAGTTAAGACAGGGGAAACAGCGTCCTGTCTTAGAATCTCTCCCGGTATCTCTATCTGCGCATGCGCGTACAGCGCTCATGTGCTCAAAGTCTGAACTAACACAGTGACAAAAGAGAGTATGATTATAACATATAATACAGAGACCTGAATCAATAATAGTAAATAGTACAGTTACATATTACAGCATATTCGTCTCATATATCTACACCTCCCTCCCCCTCACGCTCATAGTGCAATCTCGAGCGGACTCTTTTTCCAGGAGCCTTTGAGAGTGACGTGGGAAAACTGGGGGGTCACTGAATGAGGACTTACTTTTCTCGTCCAAGCAAGGGTTCACAGGGATGTGGGGGAGGGGTTCACCACTGGGAGAGGGGTTCACCACTAGGGGACGGTACTGAACGAAGGAAGCGGCGATTCCGCCACCATACCCAACCACTAGGGAGACGGATCCTCGTAATCCCTGGTCTTGCCGCAGCCCATGACCCTGACCTTGTCCCAGCGGTGAGACGTCGGGTCTTGAATCCGAACTGTTTGCCCGATACTCAACCTGGGAAGGGGTCGGGCGTGCTGATCGTACTGCGCCTTTACCTGGTCAGCACGGGCGGCTGCACGACAATCGCAGTCCTCGGTCTTGGCCTGCCACTCCCTCGAGAAGGACTGAGGGTGGACAGGGACACATGACCATAGTGGGTGGCCGTATAACATCTGTGCTAGGGAGCGACCTGTGTAGTTGTGGGTATTCCGCAATTCCAATAAACCCCGGTCAAACTTCTCACAGTCAATGTTGCCTGAGGGTGCCGTCTTGAGGATAAGATGCTTGACGGACTTCACGGCAGCCTCAGCATGTCCATTAGACTGGGGATAATGTGGCGAGGACACCACATGATAAACTCCCCATCGCTCCATGCAGTCCCGGAAGTCGTTGCTGGTGAACTGGGGCCCGCCGTCAGTCCTCAAGCGGAGAGGGACACCAACTTCCCGGAAGTAGCGACAGAACATACGTACTGTATGAGAGGCAGTGGTGTTGCCTCCGCAGGGAACGACAACAGGCCAACCTGAGAGCCGGTCGGCGATGACGAGAAAGGACTTTCCCGCCACAACGAAGAAATCCGCAGAGACGGACTCAAAGGGCCTCGTAGGGTTGTCGTTGTTCATGAGCTCCTTGCACCTGTTGACATGTTTTATTTCCAGAATTGGCTTAGGGAAGTCTGGAGATATTATGGCCAACTCTTGACAGTGGCCATAAGACAGTAGTGGCATCTGAACACCTTTGTGGACCTGAATCCTGGCAGAACATGACTGCTTACCTAGGGTGAGGGTAGCCTGAAATGTACCCAGAGCAGGTGCCATTGTAGAACCGTCTGCGGTGAGCGTTGTAGAAGTTGACGGTGGTTGCAAACTGCTCCTAGGTATCCCCAGAATGTCGAGGTGTCTTGTGCCGATGACTGTGACGTCCGCACCTGTGTCAGGAAGCATCTGGATACGGGAAGTAATGTCGCCGTATGACAGGTGAACACAGATGGGCTGAGGTGTCTTGCTGTCAGAAGAAGAAGAGGATCCCACGCGACAACAGTGCTTGTTCTTCGCCGCCTGAGACTTGCTAGTAGTATCATTTTTCTTCCGTGCCTGACAGCATTTGTCATAATGTCCAATGCGGCTACAGGAGCGGCACTGAACGTTGTTGGCAGGGCACTTCAGTGTCCTAGCCCAATGACCACGAAGGCCACAGTTATTGCAGGTGCTGTCAGCGGCAGGGCATTCAGAACCATGCCGACGAGCACAATATTGGCATGAATGACCTGGCGTCGAAGTCTGAAGTGAAGCTGAAGTCGGATGTGAAGCTGAAGTCGGATGTGAGGCTGAAGTCCCGTCACGTCCTTTGTTCTTCTTATATGCAGAGATGGCACACAGCTGGTTAGATGGAGCACGGATGGCAGAAGTCGCACTTCTGGTGGCTTCGTAAAAGCGGCAGGTGGTGACAACATCCTGTAGAGAATAGGCAGTGTCGAGGGAGATAAGCTTCTGAATAAGCTCTTCGTCCCGCATGCTCATGAGGATAATCATCTTCAGCTGTGTTTCCTCACAAGTCGACGAGTTCCCAGGACAAACGTCAACCTCCTCAGCGATGCGTCTGAGTCGTATGTAAAAATCTGCAAATGACTCACCCTCCAGCTGCTTACAACTGAGAAGTTCTCTCCTACGGAGAGCTTCGTTGCGGAGACCCTTGATATGCGTCTGTAAAGCATCCAAGACGTCCTTCACAGTCTTGTCTGTGTCGTGGGGAATTTGCAGGGTGTGCTCCAGGATACGTTGCGTCTCTAGGGTGAGACACATCCTCATCTGGATCAGCTGTTTCTCCCTAGGCAACCTCGATAAATCGACCATCATTGAATAATCGTCCCACCTCCGACGCCATTCACGGAATACCTGGAACGAGGCATCAGCTTGGAGTGGCGGTGGACTCTGAGCGAGTGCTTTCTGTCGGGGGGCTAAAGAAGTTGAAGAGGACCCTGCAGGTGCACCTGTGGACGAAGAGGCAGGTGTAGTAGCTACTTGAAGGGTAACAGGTGCCAACAACTCGATAATGGCACTGAATCTGGCATTTTCTTGTTGACGCCTGTGATCCTCTTCACGCCTTCGTTCATCGTCTTCCTGTCGCCTCCTGATGTCGTCTTGTCGTCGGTTTTCTTCCAAAAACTGAATTAAATGAAGGAAGTCGACACCTGTGGCAGATTGCGGACGTGTGTAGTGGGGGCTAAGGGTGGGTGGGGCCGCTTGATCCACTTTCCGCTCCACTTGGAGTCCACTTACTGCACCGACATCAGTCTGAAGTTGGGCTTGTTGGGTATCTAAAGAAAACCAAATAAATTCCTGAACTTCCAAATGGCCTGGTTTATTTCTCTCACAGTTACTGTAATTAATAAGTGAGCAGAAAAGCAATTGTCTTTAAATGGAAGATATCTGCGAGCGTCTGCGAGTGTGTGTGTGTGTTCGTTCGTGCGTGTACTCGGGTCGGGCTGGCTCGGGAGCTCGCTGGCGGCTACAGCAACTCCTCTCGTGGCTCAGACGCCCAGTGCCGGTCGGAACACGAACGAAGGCGGATGTCAAAACTTGAGCTCTCCCATAGGTCTTAAATAGGCTTCCCTCTTTTGTAAAAAGTGCAGGAACACAGGGAAACACTTTAAGGACACTAAAGGGCACACACAACACTGAAAAAGCACTTCACAACACTGCACTGTAAATCCAGGAATGTCTTGAGAGGTATGCGCCGATCCACTCGACAGGAGGAGTTGACAAGATGGCGGCTCCGAGAGAGATTCTGTGTCCACTCCAATTCTGAATAATGTGATGTCCCAGCTAAACACTGCGCCATGTGGGAGACCCAGGTGATCCTTATAATCAGGGGTGAAGTAAACACACTGGTGTCAAGTTCGTAAGTTCTATTTCTGGGACAAACACACAAAAGGAGTTAAGACAGGGGAAACAGTGTCCTGTCTTAGAATCTCTCCCGGTATCTCTATCTGCGCATGCGCGTACAGCGCGCATGTGCTCAAAGTCTGAACTAACACAGTGACAAAAGGGAGTATGATTATAACATATAATACAGAGACCTGAATCGATAATGGTAAATACACCTAGACCCCGACTTACGACGGGGTTAGGGACCCAAATCCAGGTCGTAAGTCCGACATGGTCGTAAGTCCGACATAGATAAAAAATAAAAATAAAAAAAAATTTTTTTAATAAAAAATCTACAATGAAATACAGTACAGTAAAAGTAATGAATAATGATGAATGGATACAGTACAGTGAAAGTAATAAGGAATGGATACAGTGTGACTGAGCACTTAACCTTTAATGTAATTAGCTGAATGCACATGGGGCCCCCATAATTTTCTAATTATACATGGAGACTACATTAACTGGAAACGTTTCGGTATAGAAAATGCGTGTGTCATTTTAAAAAAAAGAAAAAAAAAAAAAATTTTTTTTTTTTCTTTTTTTTTTATATATATCTATATCTGAGGCGGTCGTAAGTCCCGACGGTCGTAAGTCCAGGTAGTCGTAAGTCGGGGTCTAGGTGTAGTACAGTTACATATTACAGCATATTCGTCTCATATATCTACAATAGCAACATCCATCATCACTACATATAACATCATCCATCATCACTACATATAACACCATCTATCATCACTGCATATAACACCATCTATCATCACTACATATAACATCATCCATCATCACTACATATAACACCATCTATCATCACTACATATAACACCATCCATCATCACTACAGATCGGTAAAGTAGTTTCCAAGATTCTCGTGCGGACACACACACACAACCACACATACTTCTTTGTTTTATATAAATAGATAAACCATCCATAGTCACAAATGCAGAAATTTTTTTTGCTCTTTCAGTCAGTGGTACTTCCCAATATACTTTCAACAAATCCATCTTAGTTACAAATTTAGCATCTCCTATCTGGTCAATACAATCATCCACTCTTGGAATAGGATATGAGTCAGCTTTGGCTACATTATTTACTTTTCTGTAATCAGTACAGTCTTTATTATCAGGTTTAGTCACCAATACACACGGTGAACTCCAAGGACTGTTACTTCTTTCAATCATATCAATCAAGCATATACTGTACTTCTTTTCTCATTATCTCTCTCATCTTAGGATTCACCCTATGTGGGTGTTGCTTAATGGGTGTTGTACATTCAACCTCAACATCATGCTGTAATACCTTAGTTCTCCTAGGAACACCAGAAAACAAAGGCCTAAACTCTTGTACTATTTGTATGATTTGATTTCTCTTCTCAATTCCTAAATGATCAAGTTTCTTTTCTAAATTATTCAACACACCTGAATTATTTAACATTTTATTTTCACATCTCCCTAACTTCATATCTTCACTTTCATCCATCATCTTTTCATCATCAGCCCTGACACATAGACAATTCACCTTGTTATTCACATCATTTTCTGTAGAGTTTTTATCATAATATGGTTTTATCATGTTTACATGACACAATTGGTTTGACTTGCGTCTTCCTGGAGTATTTACAATATAGTTCAATTCGCCCACTCTTTTTTCAATCACCCAGGGACCACAAAATCTGGCTTTCAATGGATTTCCTGCTTGTGGCAATAATACTGACACTTGGTCACCAGGTTTGAACTCTCTGCTCCTAGACTTCTTGTCATACCACCTTTTCGTATCTTCCTGACTCTCTTTCAAATTTTCTGCAGCAATCTCTCTTGCCCTAAACAATCTATTTTTTAAATCTGATACATACTTCAATAATCCATGGGAATCACTTTTCCCAATCCACCTCTCCTTCAGCATACTTAATGGACCTCTCACTTCATGTCCATATACCAACTCAAATGGGCTAAAACCTGTAGACTCTCCTGTACAGCATCTCTAATGGCTAACAATGCTAAAGGCATACCTTCATCCCAATCTACAGACAACTCCTCACAATAGATTCTTAAAGTATTTTTTAAAGTCTGGTGGAACCTCTCCACAACTCCTTGGCTTTGCGGGTGATAAGCACTTGACAAATTTTGAGTTATATGTAATTCCTTTAATATTTTTTTTAAACATTCCTGAAGTGAAATTACTTCCCTGGTCTGATTGAATAATTTCAGGCAGGCCTTCCCAGGAGAAATATCTCACTAACTTTCTTACAATATTTTTAGAATGTATGCTACGTAATGGTACAGTTTCTGGAAATCTGGTAGACACACACATGATTGTCAACAGATAATTATTTCCCTTCTGTGTTTTAGGCAAAGGACCTACACAATCAATTACAATTCTGCTAAAAGGTTTACAAAATGCAGGAATTGGCTTCAGTGGTGCCGGTTGTATAATCTGGTTGGGCTTGCCCACTTTCTGACATATCTCACAAGTTTTACGGTACTCAGATACATTTTTCTTTATATTTGGCCAATAAAAATGTGTTAGTAGCTTGTCAGTTTTTTTCCTGACTCCCAAATGTCCAGACAAACAAGAATCATGGGATAAAGCAATAACATGTTCCCTATATTCTTTTGGAATAACAATCTGCTTCCTAACCTCCCAATGATCTGATGCTGGAACATCAACAGGCCTCCACTTTCTCATTAACACACCACTTTGTACACAAAATCCAATTGATACATTGTAGTGGATACTCTCCCCTACAACTGCTGGTTGATCACTTGCCGTCCGCTTACCAGCCAATCAGCATATATATATATATATATATATATATATATATATATATATATATATATATATATATATATATATATATATATATATTTCATTAGCCCAATAAAGCACGCGGACTTCTACATACAATCAACACCTCAACCCGCCAGGATTCGAACCCACGGCCCACAAGCCTATGACTGTGACCTTGTCATCGTCTTCAACAGCTGCTCCCAGTCCTCTCCTTGAACAGGGCTTGAGGGTACGTGTTTTTCGAATCGTTTTCAGTTAAAAAACTATTACATCACACGTATATTTTACCTAAACTGCGCCTGAATGAAAATATTCTCGGAAATAAATAGTAGTTTTGCTGAAACATGATGTATTTCAATGTAAAATAGGATAAAATACATGACGAAAACAAAAGACTTTACCTAAGCTTCCGATGTTCTTGAGATGTTATTCGTTTTTTTAATAGTTTTCGGTTAAAATTCTGTTATATTACAATGATATTCTATTCATACTGTGCTTGATATACTACATTCACGGAAATGTAATATTTTTTGCTGAAATGACGTACGTATTACAGTGGAAAGTGGGATGAAATCGCGACGAAAACAATGACTCGCTTTCTTTCGTTCAAAAGATGTTACCGTAATCACTTTTCGAATGGTTTAGTTAAAAAACTGTTGTATTACAATAATATTCCCTCCTAATTGACTTGAATAAATACTTGAATGGAAATATACAATATTTTTGTTGAAACTACCCACGTTTCAGTGTAAAGTGTCGTAATAATAAATGGTAAACAAGTTTATAGGATGTAGTGTTTTTCTGAAGGTTTTGTTGTTCCTTTACCCTCAAAAACTTGGGTCGACCTGTAAACGAGGAATATCATAAATTAACGATTTCTTGGTCATAAAATCGGGGTCGACCTATATACGAAGGGGGGTTATAGACGAGTATATATATATATATATATATATATATATATATATATATATGCAAGTAAATCACTGTAGGTGCGCGTGATCTAGGTATATGCTGATAACCACCAGGAAAGAAGAAAACACGAAGTTCCCAAGCGCTTTCGTGTAATTCACATCTTCAGGGGTGAGTACAGACTAGATAGAGTAATGCAGAACAAGATGAATATATACAGAGGAGGGTGAGACCAGGTCCACAATGGTCAGGTAATGACCCTACTAATCTTTAAATAGCACACAACGGTTGGTGGTCAGGTCAGATGGGCCAGTGACCCGCCTTCTCACCTGATCACAAATCTTCTTACAAAATTGTCCAGCTTGTACATGCCGTTACTCAAATTCATGTTGAATGCTTCGGTATGTTTAATAAGACTAGATTCTATGATGTTCCTACTATCAATTGAATTACATGGTAATATTGAGGAGGCATTATCCCAGTCAATGCAATGCTTGTTATCCCTCAAATGAACAAACAGAGCATTGGATTCCTGGCCTGTCCTAACACTGTATTTGTGTTGCTTAATTCTAGCTACAAGATCTTTACCTGTCTGGCCTAAGTAAAACATATTACATTCCTTGCAAGGGACTTTATAAATGCAACCAATTGTGTTGTTGGGGGAGTTCTTGATTAACATTTGTTTAACAGTGCACGAGTTTTTAAATGCCACCTTGACGTTCCAGGTTTTTAGCTGTGCCGGAATGTGTGAGAAATTTTTTTGTGAAATGGTAATATTAAGATATTCTTATGGTCATGGGTGGGCTTGGGATCAGTTCTATAAAAAGTTTTCTTAGTAATGTTTAAGCATTTGTCTATGAAAGATCTAGGGTATTTAAGGTTTGAGCCAATATTATATATATATTTGTATTCCTCATCGATGAATTCCGGACTGCAAATTCTCAAGGCACGTAAAAACATTGTTGTAAATACTGACTGTTTGACTTTATTATGGTGGGCAGAATAATAATGAATGTATGAACACACATTGGTTGGTTTTCTATAAATACTGAACTTAAAAGTGTTACCTATTCTGTGTATCAGACAGTCTAGGAATGGCAATTTACAGTCTTGCTCTAATTCCACAGTGAATTTGATCGAGGGGGCTAAGTTGTTAAGTTGTGGTAGGAAAGCTTTTAGGTCCTCATTACATGGCCAGAGACATAATACATCATCAACATATCTAAACCAGACTGCTGAGGGTGGTAAAATATTACTTAATAGTTTCTTTTCAAAGAATTCCATATATAGGTTGCTTAATACAGGTGAGAGTGAATTTGTCCCGTTAGTTCGGTCCCTCAAGCTTCTAAATATTAATGTTGTTTTCAAGTATGACTCAACCATTACTAATATGTTAATAAGGAATAGCCCAAGTTTGAATGTAAATGGTAGTGTTTATTGTATTCCATGTAGCAAATGTAATTGTAATTATGTAGGTCTGACAGAAAAACACTGCAGCTCAGAATCAAACAACATAAGTATAATATTAGAACTGCATCTGAAAGCAGTGCCTTGTTCGTTCATGTTAGGAATAATAATCACCCCATTGCTTGGGAAAAAAGCTTAGAAGTTTTCAAATCATCTTGTGTCACAGAAAGACTTCTTGTTGAAGCTAGTTTAATTAAGGAATTAAAATCAATAAACCTTAGTGATGGTCAGTTCAAAACTGATAATATGTTACATAAATTTATTTGTCAGTGGCCCAAGGTTAAAAATGCTTTAAAAACCTTTGATCTAGATGTATGATAGTTATTTTGTGGATCCCCTTTTTTCTGACCTGACTTGACTAGTCACGTCACCACCCTTCTCTTAAGCTCCTCTACGTGTGTGTTGGTGTGGGGATTAGTGGATGTCATCATTTTGACCTGACCTCATGTTTTTAGGTCACCCTGTATATTTAAGCCTCTCTCTGTCCATGTAATCCAGTTGCCTCTGAAGATGTCTTGAATAAAGACGAAAGCTAAGGTACTCCGTTGTTTCCATTTTCCCGTGTGATTTTATCAAGATAATATATATATATATATATATATATATATTGTATCTCTCTAGTCCGGCATTCTGTGGTCCGGAAACTCCTGTGGTCCGGAACGATTTTAGTTTGCCCAATAGCAAAAAATTGGGGGTCGTCCTATACACGCGTAATAGTTTTGTTAGGTTGAACCCGTGCATGATGGGAAGGGCGATGAGCAACTTTTAGCTTCAGACATGAAAAATATTTACCATTTACTGCCAGTAAACAATGGAAACGTAAAATATGTACCAATTAGTAATGAAAAGTTGTGCAGTTCCTTCAGTAAGTGAAGCTCACCAACTTACAATAGGCTAAATTACCTTACAACGTGCTTTCAGTAGTCTATGTTGAAGTTCTTAGCACAGGCTAATTTATATCATATACGGTATCACAGTTCTCATTGATCTACAAAAAATACCGGCATTAAAAACCCTTTTCGATATTTCACACTTAATATAATACCCGGTAATCTACTTCAACCTCCTAATGTTTACAACGACGCACGACGCATCATGCACCACCAGCTGTATCAGCTAGACGGTACACGTGTTTTTCGAATCATTTTCAGTTAAAAAACTGTTACATCACATGTATACTTTACCTTAACTGTGCCTGAATGAATATATTCTCGGAAATAAATAGTAGTTTTGCTGAAACGTGATGTATTTCAATGTAAAATAGGATAAAATACATGACGAAAACAAATGATTTTACCTAACCTTCCGATGTTCAAGAGAAGTTACTCTTTTTTTTAATAGTTTTGATTAAAATAATGTTATATTACAATGGTATTCTATTCATACTGTGCTTGATATAATGCATTCACGGAAATGTAATATTTTTGCTGAAATGACGTACGTATTACAGTGGAAAGTGGGATAAAATCGTGACGAAAACAATGACTTTCGCTTTCTTTCGTTCATAAGATGTTACCGTAATCGCTTTTCGAATGGTTTTCAGTTAAAAAACTGTTGTATTACGATAATATTCTATCCTAATTGACTTGAATAAATACTACGATACCATATTTCTGAATATTTTCATTAAAATCCATCAAAATCATTTTCCTTGTCATCGTCTACAGCACCAAACAGCTTCTCCCAGTCTCTCCTTGAACAGGGCTAGAGGGTACCTGTTTTTCGAATCGTTTTCAGTTAAAAAACTATTACATCACATGTATATTTTACCTAAACTGTGCCTGAATGAATATATTCTCGGAAATAAATAGTAGTTTTGCTGAAACGTGATGTATTTCAATGTAAAATAGGATAAAATACATAACGAAAACAAAAGACTTTACCTAAGCCTCTGTTCTTGAGATGTTACTCGTTTTTTTTAATAGTTTTCGGTTAAAATTCTGTTGTATTACAATGATATTCTATTCATACTGTGCTTGATATAATACATTCACGGAAATGTAATATTTTTGCTGAAATTACGTACGTATTACAGTGGAAAGTGGGATAAAATCGTGACGAAAACAATGACTCGCTTTCTTTCGTTCAAAAGATGTTACCATAATCGCTTTTCGAATGGTTTAGTTAAAAAACTGTTGTATTATAATAATATTCCCTCCTAATTGACTTGAATAAATACTTGAATGGAAATATACAATATTTTTGTTGAAACTACCCGCGTTTCAGTGTAAAGTGTCATAATAATAAATGGTAAACAATTTGCCTTCGGCACTCGTGTTTCATGCAAGGCGAGCCTCAGTTTATAGGACGTAGAGCGTTTTTAGTGAAGGTTTTGTTGTTCCATTACCCTCAAAAACGTGGGTCGAACTATAAACGAGGAATATCGTAAATTAACGATTTCTTGGTCAAAAATCAGGGTCGACCTAAAAACGAGGGGGGGTTATATATATATATATATATATATATATATATATATATATATATATATATATATATATATATATATATATATATATATATATATATATATGCTGATAACCACCAGGAAAGAAGAAAACACGAAGTTCCCAAGCGCTTTCGTGTAATTCACATCTTCAGGGGTGAGTACAGACTAGATAGAGTAATGCAGAACAAGATGAATATATACAGAGGAGGGTGAGACCAGGTCCACAATGCTCACCCTCCTCTGTATATATTCATCTTGTTCTGCATTACTCTATCTAGTCTGTACTCACCCCTGAAGATGTGAATTACACGAAAGCGCTTGGGAACTTCGTGTTTTCTTCTTTCCTGGTGGTTATCAGCATATACCTAGATCACGCGCACCTACAGTGATTTACTTGCATATATATATATATATATATATATATATATATATATATATATATATATATATATATACACAGTAAAACCTCGATTAACCGACCCTCGATTAGCCGACTTTCGGATTAACCGTCAATCCCGAACTCCTAAAAAAAAAAAAAAAAAAAAAAAAAATTTTACAGGGATTAGCCCACCCGGGCACAGGTCACTGACCCACATTGGGGCCTGGGGAGCGATAATGTAATAATATTAATAATGATAATGATAATAATAATAATAATAATAATAGTAATTAAGAACCATAAATGAATGCAAAAATGAAAAAAAAAATCAAGAGTGAGAAACAATATACAGTTGTACCCCACTTAACTCGGTCAATAGAACCCAGAGGGTCCCGGGTTAAGTGAACAACAGAACATATGGGATTAATTCCAATAGAAACCGGTCCGACCCCCAAACTCCACTTTTTGAAGACACATAACTATGTTGTAGTAAAAATAACATCTTAATTTTATGATGGTACATGCACACAATTAATACTTAAGAGAAATAGAGAAATACAGTCGCCAAGTTAATGTCCATTCAAATAATGGACTCAACTCCCTCCCCCTCTTCTCACACTACACTGCTGGCTCTTCCCTCTCTGAGAAATTTTTGGGGGAAAACTACTAAATTTTAAAAAATAATACCTCAAACTAAAGTTAGGATAATACAATTGACATTGCTGGATTCCTTGTAAGACCAGGAATATTTTGAATATAAATGTCACATATTTTGCACAAAAGATAACATAGTTACTTAGAGAAAAAATTTTATCTAAAATTTGTATGTCTAATGCAAAATATATGATGTTTATATTCAAAATGATCACCAAATTATAAGAATTCCAGCAATGTAAATTATATTCTGGCCGGGTAATTTGTATGAATTTTATGAGCTAAAACAGGCAGTCAGGCAGGGTGGCGGGTGGGGCAAATCTAAAAATAGCGTCTGGAGCCGGACACTCACCGCGTATATGTGGAAAAAATCCTTGTTAAGTGAAAGTTCAGCTCTGGCGAGGCACCGTGTATATGGTAAAACGCGTTAAGTGAAACTGCGTTAGGCGGGGTAATACTGTATGTATGTTGTGTTGTCAATAGTAAGAGAAGCAATTGAGACCCTGCAATTGTGTGTAAATGAGGTAGAAAGTCAGATGAGCAACCTGGGACTTGGTCATAATTTTTGTTATGTAAACGGATTCGGTATGAATTTGAGTAATGGTATGTCCAAATTGGACAGTTTTGTAATTATGAAGATTTGTAACCAGGTGAGAAGGTTGGGTCAGTTTTCCCTCTGACCTGACTACCGACCGCTGCGGTGCTTTTGTGAAGATTAGTAGGGTCATTACCTATACTTGACCTCTGTGGACTTGATCTCACCCTCCTCTGTATATATAACCTGTTCTGCACTTTCTACTTTAGTTTGTGCTCACCCCGGAAGATGTGAATTACACGAAAGCGCTTGGGAACTTCGTGTTTTCTTTTTCCTTGTGGCTATCAGCATATACCTGGATCACGCGCACCTAACATATGGGATTAATTGAATTAGAGACCGGGCCGACCCCCAAACTCCGCTTTTTCCCGACACAATACGTATGTTTTACTAAAAATAACATCTTAACTTTATGATGGTATTCACCCACACATAATATAGAAGGGAACAGTCAATAAACTGAAGGTTAGTTTAGAAAAAAACAAGGTTGGGGTTAACACTTACGTTAGTAGAAGAGATGGGTCGGCGTACGGCAATGGAGGCTGGTTCCAAGGCAGAGGGCAGGCTACTGGCCCTCAGGTGAGTCACCATCACTGTCATCCACACTTATCATGGCCTCCCTGACAAATCCCTCAAAGTCATCATCACTGTCTCTACTTCTGTCACTATCATTGGCTTGGGCTGGCTGTGGTGGGTTGCGGGCGAAGAACTCTGTTATGCTTTGCTGACGGCTGGTGTTTATGTTGTCGTGATAATCTTTGATGTAGGGCTCCATAGTCTGCAACAGCTGGGTAGTGAAGATTTCATACCTGTTTGCGTCAGGGTCGTCGGAAAGGAGGAGTTTGGCTCTCTCGATACACTCGATGGCACCCCGAACATTACTATGGGATAAGCGGTGTTCTTCTTGGGATGATGCACCACCTGCCTCTTCACTGACGTCATCATCATCTACTATGTCGTCGGTAGTCATATCAGAATCCCTTATCACCTCCAGGATGTCGTCGTTGGTGGTCTCGGAGAAGTCTGCAGCTGTAACACTCTGCGCAGCTTCTCTGGCAAGGTCCACTGCTACTGCAACAGTCTGAACCTCACCAGTCACAGATTGACTCTGCCTAACGCCCAGAATGCCTTGCAACACATGTCTCCATGCGTGACAAACAGTTGCTACAGACAGCTGATCCCATGCCTCCACCAAGAAGTCCACAGCTTTCTTGACATTGAATATTCTCCAGAATTGTTTTAAAAGTACTTCTTGCTCTGCCAACTGTTGATCCTCGTTGTCTTCGCTCTTGCTATCGGTGGTGGTGTCACTCAGGTTACACTACTCTTCCCTGGTGTTGGTGTAGTCGTTCAGGAGCTTGAATTTTTTAGTAGAGAATGCAGCTTTTACATTACAGATTAACTCTTGGTCCATGGGCTGTAATATAGACGTAGTGTAGGGATGAAGGAAGACCACTTTTGCGTTGGGATGATGATCTAACAGTAGGGGCGAGTGTCCTGGTGCGTTGTCCAGCAGCAACAAAATCTTGAATGGCACATTCTGTTGCTCACAGAATTTCTTCACATCGGGAACGAAACAGTCATCAAACCAGGAGAGGGACAGTGTAGAGAACATCCACGCCTTATGTGCGGTCAGCCAGTGGACATTTATCTTGGTCATGTCCATGCTCTTGTAGGCGTGCGGCTTGCGTGCTGTGTGGATCACCGATAACTTGAGCTTACAGGTACCGGAGGCATTGGTGGTAAACAGGACGGTGATGCGCTCCTTCTGCAACTTCCGGCCCCGACACTTGCTGGCAATCTTCACAATGAAGGTCTTGGAAGGGAGTTTTTTCCAAAAAAGAGCAGATTCGTCCATGTTAAACACCTGGTCGTCGGTGTACTGTCCTTCCTCTATAATCTCATGTAAAAACTGAGGAAATTCCCGAGCTGCAACACGGTCACCACTAGCTTCTTCACCACCAATGTTGATATTGGTGACCTTGTTTCTCTTCTTAAACCTGTGTAACCACCCAGAGGAAGCATTAAAGGGTTTGGGCTCTGTAATTCCCATCTTTCGTGACACTGCAGCATACAGTTCACGTGCCTACTCCTTAACTGAGCGCGTGTCCACCGCCATGTTCCGTCGCCCCTGACGCACCAAGTAGCTCACAAGTAACTTTTCTGTCTTGAGAAGCACCTGGTTGTGGAGATACTTGATCATAGAAGCACCTGTAGACTTTGTGATGTTCATGTGCTCCTTTATCTTGGCTGCATCCTTCTTTATCGTCTTTTACTTTTACTTTTATCCTCTTCGCCACTGATCATCTTGTTAGCCGCTTGGGCGATCGGTCACGTCTCTTTTCCTTTATTTTCTTCACCAAAAGGTCGGCTCGCTAGCCGCCCGGGCGATCGGTCACGTCTCTGTCACGTACTGTTGGCAAATACTGGGCATGCACCGGCTCCTGAATGTACCTGAACCCGCTCCAGTGTTGGTCAAGTCTTCTCTTGAAAGAGCTCACACTCGGTGCCGTCACAACACTCTCTGGTAGATTGTTCCAAGAGTTTACAACCCTCACTCCGAAAAAGTTTGCCCTCACGGTTTTCTGGACTTGCGGCTTCTTCAGTCTTGAGCTGTGACCCCTTGTGGGGCGAGCGTCCGCCAGCTCCAAGTAAGGACACTCAACTCAGTAGTGCCCCTTGAGATGCTTATAAACCTCAACTAGGTCCCCCCTTGCCCGTCTGTAGTATAAGCTAGGCAAGTTCAGGCGCTCCAATCTCTCAGGGTAGCTGAGGTGCCGAAGTGCAGGCACCAGTCTGGTGGCCCTCCTTTGAACATTTTCAACCAACTGACAGTCCCTAGCATATCTCGGGGACCAGATGGGGTGACAGTACTCCAGATGGGGAAGCACTTCACTCCTGAAGATCGTCACGAGGGACGGACCGTCTAGATATCTGAACGACCTTCTTATAAGACCCAATAATTTATTTGCCTGATTTACCTTCTTCTCACAATGGCCCGAGAACTTCAGCTCATTGTCAACATACACACCTAGGTCCTTCTCACACACAGTCTCAACTAGTACATTTTCTTCATCCCGTTGGGACATATGGTACGCCTCCTTACCGTTGGTACGCCCCAGGTGCATCCTCTTACACTTCGTGACATTGAATCTCAGCAGCCATTCCTTCGACCATTCCTGGAGCCCACAGAGGTCCTTCTGCAGCTCTTCACAGTCCGCTTGGTTCTTAATTTCCCGAAATAACTTGGCGTCATCGGCAAACATTTGTATGGAGGAGTGTACAACGTCAGGCATATCATTTATGAAACAAACAAACAACAGCGGGCCCAATACACTACCCTGCGGTACCCCACTTGTTACAGGTACAGATGACGATTTCGTGCCATTAATCACCACACATTGCTTGCGGTCATGTAGAAAGTCTTCTATCCACGCTAGGACATTTCCCCGAATTCCGTACCCTTCCAGTTTGATTTTCAGCCTCTCGTGGGGTACACTGTCGAAAGCTTTGGCAAAATATAGGTAAATATTGTCGATATTACAACCCCGTTCTAGAATATGGGTCCAAATATCCAATACCTTGAGCAATTGTGTCAAGCAAGAGCGCCCTGGCATAAAACTGTGTTGGCAATCTTTTACAAGGTTGTTTCGTAGTAGATGTTCCATCGCTGCATCTCTGATAATACTCTCAAGTACTTTACATATTATGCTGGTCAGGCTCACCGGTCTATAGTTGTTCGTGGAGTGCCTATCGCCCTTCTTGAAGATAGGACTCACATAAGCCACTTTCCATTCACTGGGGACCATTTGTTCATCCAGGCATTTACAAAACAGAATCTTCAGGGGCTCTGCAAGCTCGTTGCACAGCTCCCTTAGCACTCTAGGATGCACCATGTCAGGTCCAGGACTCTTATGGACCTTTAGCCTGGACAGTTTATTTCTAATACCCTCTTCTGTGAACACAATGTGGGTCAGTGCTGTTTCGAACCGTCTGTCCTCAAACGCAGGAAGGTTAGTTGCATCCTCTCTTGTGAACACTGAGGAAAAGAAGCTGTTCAATGCCTCAGCTTTATCCTGGTCAGAATCTGCGTAACTACCATCTTCAAGCCTCAGGTCTGATACTCCTACTCGCGTTTTCAATTTCGACTTTGCATAGCGGTAAAACGCCTTTGGGTTTGACTTGACCTCACGTGCAACCAACCTTTGGAACTCCTTTTCAGCCCTCCTACACTCTATCTTTGCTTGGTTTCTGGCTCTTGCATACATCCTCCTGTCTTGCTCATCGTTTGACCCAACCCACGTCTTGAATTTCTGGGTTTTCTTCTTAATTTTGTCGACCGCCGCATGGTTCATGTGTAGGGATCCCCTCGTCTGGATTGTAGATTCGTTCACTCCATGTTGGTGCGCCAAATCAACCTGTCTTGTTTCTTTCTCCAACTCTTGGATGATCTTGTACTTCACCTCGTAGCTTAAGGAACGTCGTGTCTTCTTTGGCTTAGGGCAGCTGGGTCCAGGTAAGGAAAGGTTTCTCTCTGGGGGCGGTGGTCCGGCGGAAGCCATTTTACCGGACAATGGATGCACGTTTACACAGTGTGGCCTGGAGGAATGGAACTGCCGCGGCTAGGTCAAGCGTCGTCCTTCCTCCCTCCCTCCCGCGGGTGGACACGTCATATTACTTTAAACCAATCACAGCTAGCAGCGGAGGGAGGTAAGGATTCATGGCCCAATTACAGTCGGATACGTCATATGACGTCACTGATAACGCAACAAAGACACACACTGCGCAACCTACTCGCGCCGCTTACACAACATGGCGGATGGCGGGAGAGATGGCTGGAGGTTTGGATCCAAAAATGGCGCGGCTCGCCAGCCGCTCTCCGTGTAAAAGGGTACACGCACCGCGGAATGTGAGCGCATATATATATATATATATATATATATATATATATATATATGCAAGTAAATCACTGTAGGTGCGCGTTAGGGGGCAGTGAAATTTTGCTCAAAGCTGCACTCTTCAGGCATTGTTCCTTATACATATCTAAGACTCCATGCCAAATTTGAAGCTGATATGTCGAGGTTTAGTCTGCCGCATTTTCTACTGAAATTTTTAAATTTACCTACAGAACTAGCCAAACAGCCACTGTGGCGGTGCAATGTTCTGTTCAGTGTTTATCAACTTTTTTTTCATATCTCTTATTTCATTTAAGTTGTCTTGTTGCAGATGAGTATGGTGCTATGTCTATATTGATTATCAGCCTTTTCTCATTTCATTTCTCAATGTTGTGTTACTGTACTGTAATGTAGGGGAGACCTGGGTAAGTTGGCGCACTTGAAATTATTCAAACGTGAGGTGCAGTTTCTCCTTGACCAGCGAGGTGATAGGAAGATGAAGATTGCAGGGGTTGACATGAAAGTGACGAAGATGTGGGACAGAGTGACGGCAAGAGAGAAGCATGATGCGGACAGACTTAGGAGACAGCTTGAGCAAAAACATAGATATCTGGTAGCTGGAGATATTCCTTATGTTGAGGATAATTCAGATGATTCAAGAGATATTCCTCTCGTCAATACTGATGCTGATTTTGTCCCTGATCCAAGGGCTCTGACAGACACCAGTTCACAGAACCGGACAAGACTCCCTACACTGACTGCCGCTTGTGACCGATACTTGATTAGTGATTATGCTGGAGCTGCCATTGCTACTGCCACCTTAACTGACTATGGCATTATCACAAAGGATGACAAGAGTCAGGTTATTGGACCACATAAGCTGCGGGATGCGAGACAAAAATACCGATTTAAGAGGCAAGAAATTGAGATGGCTAGTTTAGATAATTTGACGTCACTATATTTTGATGGTAAGAAGACCGCCACTCGTGTGATGATAAAGAATGAGAAGACCGAGAAATGGAGTTCGAGGATGATGGTGAAAGGTCATTATGTCATCATGGTTGAGCCTGGCAATGAATATCTCACACATGTGACTCCCAAGACTGGACACGGAAAGCAGATTGCCAAAACTATTCACGAGTTTCTGGTGGAGAAAAATCTAACCCATTGTGTGTGTTGGTTGTGATGGAACCAATGTAAATGTAGGATCAGAAAATGGAGTCATTCATCATCTTGAAATGTTACTTGGTCACCCGCTCCATTATTTCATCTGTCAGCTTCACGGAAATGAGCTGCCTTTCCGCGCAGTTTTTTATCACTATGTTGGTGAACCAAGTGGTCCTGAGCATTGGCGTGGTCCCATTGGAAAGCAGATCAAGGATTCTTTGTCTGAGCTTCCAGTTGTCGCCTTCCAGCCAGTCAGTTTCCCTGATTTCCCTGTGTTTAATGATGAAGTGGAGAAAGATCTGTCCTGGGATCAGAAATACCTGTATAGGATTTGTAAAGGAGTTATCACAGGTGTTGTTGAAGATGACTTGGCTGCTATTGAGCCAGGTCCTCCCTGTGTGTCAAGGTGGAACATCTTATGGAGTAGAATCCTCAGGCTGTATGTAGCAACATCAAGACCCAGCCATGAGTTGAAAAGAATTGTCATTACAATAATAAAGTTCAGTGCTCCAATGTGGTTTTACATCAAGATACACCCTTACGTAACACACGGCTCAAGGAACGTATTCCAGTCCCTGCTATATATGAAACACCTGAATAGTGAGGAGGAGACGATAGTGAAGAAGGCTGTCCAGAGAAATGCATACTTCGCCCACACAGATCAACTTCTTCTTGGTATGTGTGCAGATGAGGACATGACTGTTAGAGAAAAAGCTGTCTCAATGATAAGAAAAATTAGAGAGGAGAATCAGCAAAAGGAAGAATGCACTGGCAGATCTGAAGAGGAGGAGGAAGATTCTGATGCTGCTGTTGACGAGAATTTGTTAAACTATACTGATGAGGAGGGTAAAGATGGAGATGGGAATGAGGATGTGCCTCCTGTAGTCAACATGAGAAAGGTGGTGACTCCGAAACTAAAGTGGCAAGCAAAAAACTATCATTCCATGATTAACTGGAGGAATGAACTCAAGACTGAGCCTCCTTACATTGCTTCTCTGTCAAATCTACAGGTTAATGACAATCTTGAGACACCATTAGTGGTGCCCAAGTGGCCAAACAGCACTCAGGCGGTCGAGAGAGGCATAAAAGTGATAACTGAAGCTTGCACTGAAGTGACGGGATACGAATCGAGAGATGGATATATTAGGCAAAGATTATTGTCTAGGAAAATGATGCCAAGGTTCCGCACAAAAAAGAATTTCAATATGAACTTGTAATGATTTTCTATACGGTGTACCTGTAAAATAACATGTGAATTAAATCGATGTCACCCATGTAAAATTTATCATTATCCTGGAAAACATTAAATGACACCTAATTTTTGGTATACACTAAAAGTTGACAAAAAGTCGTTCGCGATGCGGCAGGGTAAGTATGCATGAAATGGCATGAAATTTTGCACAGGTGTTTGTTACAGCCATACAAACGATGCCTGAAAAGTGCAGCCTGCAACTCAAATAAAAGTGTTTTTTCCCTGCCCCCTAATGATCATACCAGCTGTATGTATGCATGCTTGTATGTAAGTATTGTCATGTGCCTGTAACTCTTAGAAGCACGCATGTCGTGTGGTATCTGTTTACGCCTCCACTCCACACAAGCTATTAATAACTTGTTAATTTTACTATTATCTTAAGGTTGTTCTTAGTTACTTAGGTTAATTAATTGTATATCTATGTATGTCATTAATATGCATCATTTGTGTTACTCTGTTAAGTCAAACCAAGAGTAGTATTAATTAGTTATAAGACTATTTGGCTACTGTCCTGGGTCACGTGAGCGAAGGCTCTCCTCACTCATATGCTGTGTGGCCAGAGACTCTCTCTAGCAAAACCATGGTATAGGCTGGACGTGACCACACCTACTCTAGCCTCTACACTTGCCCAGTACAGACGTGCCTTGTTCAGTCATCTACAATACCCTAGTGGTACCTGATAATTAGTGGCACGTTAACTCAGGCCTAGGAAGGGATCCTGGTGTTAAGGAATCTCCTGTTTGGTAGGAAATAACCAGGTGGTTGTGATTGCTGTGTATATATTGTATTGTCTGTGTTCAATATAGTTAATGTTAAGTAGTATTCATTTGATTTAACTCCTTAATGGTATATTTTCACCCTTCCGGCATCACTCTTATTTTAATATGCAATTACTTATTCCCTTAAATTCCATGGTTGCTAGACAGTACTCTTTTAAGAATATAAATTGAAATATTTATTTATCTTTCCATTTGTGACTCACTTACTCACTCTCCACCACACATATAACCTCACCACTCTCCACAACACAAAAAACACACAACCTCACCACTCTCCATCACACATATAACCTCAACACTCTATACCACACATATAACCTCACCACTCTCCACCAAACATATAACCTCACCACTCTCCACCACACATATAACCTCACCAATCTCTAACACACATATAAATACAACCTCACCACTCTCCATCACACATATAACCTCAACACTCTACACCACACATATAACCACAACCTCACCACTCTCCACACACATAACCACAACCCACACCTCTCCACCACACCTATAACCTCACCACTTTCCACCAAACATATAACCTCACCACTCTCCACCACACATATAAATATAACCTTACCACTCTCCATCACTCATATAACATCACCACTCTACACCACACATATAGCCACAACCTCACCACTCTCCACCACACATATAACCACAACCTCAGCACTCTCCACCACACATCTAACCACAACCCACACCTCTCCACCACACCTATAACCTCACCACTTTCCACCAAACATATAACCTCACCACTCTCCACCATACATATAAATACAACCTTACCACTCTCCATCACTCAAATAACATCACCACTCTACACCACACATATAACCACAACCTCACCACTCTCCACCACACATATAACCACAACCTCAGCACTCTCCACCACACATCTAACCACAACCTCACCACTCTTCACCACACATTTACCCTCACCACCTTCCACCACACATATAACCTCACCACTCTCCACCACACATATAACCTCACCACCTTCCACCACACATATAACCTCACCACTCTCCACCACACATATAACCTCACCACTCTCCACCACGCTTATAACCTCACCACTCTCCACCACACATATAACCTAACCACTCTCCACCACACATATAACCACAACCTCACCACAAATCTCCACCACCCATATAACCTCACCACTCTCCACCACACATATAAATACAACCTCACCACTCTTCATCACACATATAACCTCACCACTCTCCACACCACATATAGCCACAACCTCACCACTTTCCACCACACATATAACCATAACCTCACCACTCTCCACCACACATATAACCTCACCACCTTCCACCACACATATAACCTCACCACTCTCCACCACACATATAACCTCACCACTCTCCTCCACACATATAAACACAACCTCACCACCACTCTCCACCACACAAAACCTCACCACTCTCCACTACACATATAAATACAACCACACCACTCTCCACAACACATATAACCACAACCTCACCACTCTCACCACACATATAACCTCTTCACTCTCCACCACACATATAACCACAACCTCACCACTCTCCACACCACACACATAACCACAACCTCACAACTCTCCACCACACATAAAACCACAACCTCAAAGCTCTTCACCACCCATATAACCACGACCTCACCACTTTCAACCACACATATAACCACAACCTCACCACTCTCCACCACACATATAACCACAACATCACCACTCTCCACCACACATATAACCACAACATCACCACTCTCCACCACACATATAGCCACAACCTCACGACTCACCATCACACTTATAACCTCACCACTCTCTACACAACATATAACCAGGACCTCACCACTTTCCACCACACACATAACCGCAACCTCACCACTCTCCACCACACATATAAACATGACCTCACCACTCTCCATCACACATATAACCACAACCTCACCACTCTACATCACACATATAACCTCACCACTCAACTTCACACATATAACCACAACATCACCACACTCCACCACACATACAACCACAACCTCACCATTCACCACCACACATATAACCATAACCTCACCACTCTCCACCACTTATATAACCACAACCTCACCACTCTCCACCACACATATAACCTCATCACACATATAACCTCATCACCCTCCACCACACATATAACAAACACCACTCTCCATAACACATATAACCTCACCACTCTCCACCACACAAATAAATACAACCTCACCACTCTCCACCACATATATAACCTCACCACTCTCCACCACACACATAACCTCACCACTCTCCACCACACATATAACCTCACCACTCTCCACCACACATATAACCTCACCACTCCTCAGCACACATATAACCACAACCTCACCACTCTCCACCACACATATAACCTCACCACTCTCCACCACAAACATAACCTTACCACTCTCCACCACACATATAACCTCACCACTCTCCATCACACATATAACCTCACCACTCCCCACCACACATATAACCTCACCACTCTCCATCACACATATAACCTCACCACTCTCCATCACACATATAACCTCACCACTCTCCACCACACACATAACCTCACCACTCGCCACCACACATATAACCTCACCACTCTCCACCACACATATAACCTCACCACTCTCCATCACACATATAACCACAACCTCACCACCAGTCTCCACCACACATAACCTCACCACTCTCCTCCACACATATAAATACAACTACACCACTCTCTACCACACATATAACCTCATCACTCTCCACCACACATATAACCACAACCTCACCTCTCTCCACACCACACACATAACCACAACCTCACAACTCTCCACCACACATATAACCACAACCTCAGCACTCTCCACCACACATATAACCACGACCTCAGCACTCTCCACCACACATCTAACCACAACCTAACCACTCTCCACCACACATATAACCACAACCTATCCACTCTCCACCACACATATAACCACACCACTCTCCACCACATATATAACCACAACCTAACCACTCTCCACCACACATATAACCTCACCACTCTCCACCACACATATAACATCACCACTCTCAACCACACTTATAACCTCACCACTCTCCACCACACATATAGCATCACCACTCTCCACCACACTTATAACCTCACCACTCTCCACACCACATATGACCACGACCTCACCACTTTCCACAACACATAACCTCACCACTCTCCACCACACATATAACCTCACCACTCTCCACCACACATATAGCCTCACCACTCTCCACCACACATATAACCTCACCACTCTCCACCACACATATAACCTCACCACTCTCCACCACACATATAGCCTCACCACTCTCCACCACACATATAACCTCACCACTCACCACCACACATACAACCACAACCTCACCACCTTTCTCCACCACACATATAACCTCACCATTCTCCACCACACATATAAATACAACCTCACCACTCTCCATCACACATATAACCTCACCACTCTACACCACACATATAACCATAACCTCAGCATTCTCCACCACACATTTAACCACAACCTCACCACTCTCCACCACACATATAACCACAACCACACCACTCGCCATCACACACATAACCACAACCCACCACTCTCCATCACACATATAACCACAGCCTCACCATTCTCCACCACACATATAACCACAACCTTACCACTCTCCACCACACATCTAACCACATCATCAGCACTCTCCACCACACATCTAACCACAACCTGACCACTCTCCACCACACAAATAACCACAACCTCACCACTCTCCACCACACATATAACCATAACCTCACCACTCCCCACCACACATATAACCACAACCTCACCACTCTCCACCACACATATAACCTCACCACTCTCCACCAAACACATAACCTCACAACTCTCCACCACACATATAACCACAACCTCACCACCACTCTCTACCACACATATATCCTCACCACTCTCCACCACACATAAAAATACAAACTCACCACTCTCCACCACACATATAACCACAATCGCACCACTCTCCACCATAAATATCACCTCACCACTCTCCACCACACATATAACCTCACCACTATCCGTCACACGTATAACCACAACCTCATCATTCTCCATCACACAAATAACCTCAACACTCTCCACCACACATATAACCTCACCACTCTCCACCACAAATATAACCTCACTACTCTCCACCACACATATAACCTCACCACTCTGCACCTCACATATAACCACATCGTCACCACCACTCTCCACCACACATAACCTAACCACACTCCACCACACATAAAAATACAACCTCATTACTCTCCACCACACATATAACCTCCCCACTCTCCACAACACATATAACCTCACCACTCTCCACCAAACATATAACCTCACCACTCTCCACTACCACATATAACCACAACCTCACCTCCACTCTCCACCACACATATAACCTCACCAATCTCTACCACACATATAAATACAACCTCACCACTCTCCATCACACATATAGCCTCAACACTCTACACCACACATAAAACCACAACCTCAGTACTCTCCACCACACATTACCTAACCACACTCCACCACACATATAAATACAACCTCACTACTCTCCACCACACATATAACCTCACCACTCTCCACAACACATATAACCTCACCACTCTCCACCAAACATATAACCTCACCACTCTCCACTACCACATATAACCACAACCTCACCTCCACTCTCAACCACACATATAACCTCACCACTCTCCACCACACTTATAACCACAACCTCACCAATCTCCATAACACATATAACCTCAGCATTCTCCACCACACATCTAACCACAACCTCACCACTCTCCACCACACATATAACCTCACCACTCTCCACCACACACATAACCTCACCACTCTCCACCACACATATAACCACAACCTCACCACCACTCTCCACCACACATATAACCTCACCACTCTCCAACACACATAAAAATACAAACTCACCACTCTCCACAACACAAATAACACACAACCGCACCACTCTCCACCATACATATAACCTCACCACTCTCCACCACACATATAACCTCACCACTATCCGACACACGTAAAACCACAACCTCACCACTCTCCATCACACATATAACCTCAACACTCTATACCACACATATAACCTCACCACTCTCCACCAAACATATAACCTCACCACTCTCCACCACACATATAACCACAACCTCACCTCCACTCTCCACCGCACATATAACCTCACCAATCTCTAACACACATATAAATACAACCTCACCACTCTCCATCACACATATAACCTCAACACTCTACACCACACATATAACCACAACCTCAGCACTCTCCACCACACATATAACCACAACCTCACCACTCTCCACACACATAACCACAACCCACACCTCTCCACCACACCTATAACCTCACCACTTTCCACCAAACATATAACCTCACCACTCTCCACCACACATATAAATATAACCTTACCACTCTCCATTACTCATATAACATCACCACTCTACACCACACATATAACCACAACCTCACCACTCTCCACCACACATATAACCACAACCTCAGCACTCTCCACCACACATCTAACCACAACCTCACCACTCTCCACCACACATATAACCTCACCACCTTCCACCACACATATAACCTCACCACCTTCCACCACACATATAACCTCACCACTCTCCACCACACATATAACCTCACCACTCTCCACCACGCTTATATCCTCACCACTCTCCACCACACATATAACCTCACCACTCTCCACCACACATATAGCCTCACCACTCTCCACCACACATATAACCTCACCACTCTCCACCACACATATAACCTCAACACTCTCCACCACACATATAACCTCACCACTCTCCACCACACATATAACCTCACCACTCTCCACCACACACATAACCTCACCACTCTCCACCACACATATAACCACAACCTCACCACCACTCTCCACCACACATATAACCTCACCACTCTCCACCACACATAAAAATACAAACTCACCACTCTCCACAACACAAATAACACACAACCTCAGCACTCTCCACCACACATATAACTACAACCGCACCACTCTCCACCATACATATAACCTCACCACTCTCCACCACACATATAACCTCACCACTATCCGTCACACGTATAACCACAACCTCACCACTCTCCATCACACATATAACCTCAACACTCTCCACCAAACATATAACCTCACCACTCTCCACCACACATATAACCCCACTACTCTCCACCACACATATAACCGCACCACTCTGCACCACACTTATAACCACAACGTCACCACCACTCTCCACCACACATAACCTAACCACTCTCCACCACACATATAATACAACCTCACCACTCTCCACCACACATATAACCTCACCACTATCCACCACACATATAACCCCACTACTCTCCACCACACATATAACCGCACCACTCTGCACCACACTTATAACCACAACGTCACCACACTCTCCACCACACATATCCTAACCATCTCCACACACATATGAATACAACCTCACCACTCTCCACCACACATATAACCTCGCCACTCTCCACCACACATATAACCTCACCACTCTCCACCACACATATAACCACAACCTCACCTCCACTCTCCCCCACACATATAACCTCACCACTCTCCACCACACATATAACCCCACTACTCTCCACCACACATATAACCTCACCACTCTGCACCACACTTATAACCACAACGTCACCACCACTCTCCACCACACATAACCTAACCACTCTCCACCACACATATAACTACAACCTCACCACTCTCCACCACACATATAACCTCACCACTCTCCACCACACATATAACCTCACCACTCTCCACCACACTTATAACCTCACCACTCTCCACCACACATATAACCTCACCACTCTCCACCACACATATAGCCTCACCACTCTCCACCACACATATAACCTCACCACTCTTCACCACACATATAACCTCACCACTCTCAACCACACATATAACCTTCCCACCTCCACCACACGTATAACCTCACCACTCTTCACCACACATATAACCACAACCTCACCACTCTCCACCACACATATAACCACAACCTCAGCACTCTCCACCACACATTTAATCACTACCTCACCACTCTCCACCACACATATAACCTCACCACCTCCACCACACATATAACCTCACCACTCTCCACCACACATATAACATCACCACTCTCCACCACACATAAAACCTCACCACTCTCCACCACACACATAACCTCGCCACTCTCCACCACACATATAACCTCACCACCTTCCACCACACATATAACCTCACCACTCCTCACCACACATATAACCACAACCTCACCAATCTCCACCACACAAAAAACCTCACCACTCTCCACCACAAACATAACCTAACCACTCTCCACCACACATATAACCTCACCACTCTCTATCACACATATAACCTCACCACTCTCCACCACACATATAACCTCACCACTCTCCATCACACATATAACCTCACCACTCTCCATCACACATATAACCTCACCACTCTCCACCACACACATAACCTCACCACTCGCCACCACACATATAACCTCACCACTCTCCACCACACATATAACCTCACCACTCTCCATCACACATATAACCACAACCTCACCACCACTCTCCACCACACATAACCTCACCACTCTCCTCCACACATATAAATACAACCACACCACTCTCTACCACACATATAACCTCATCACTCTCCACCACACATATAACCACAACCTCACCACTCTCCACACCACACACATAACCACAACCTCACAACTCTCCACCACACATATAACCACAACCTCAGCACTCTCCACCACACATACAACCACGACCTCAGCACTCTCCACCACACATCTAACCACAACCGAACCACTCTCCACCACACATATAACCACAACCTAACCACTCTCCACCACACATATAACCACACCACTCTCCACCACACATATAACCACAACCTAACCACTCTCCACCACACATATAACCTCACCACTCTCCACCACACATATAACATCACCACCCTCCACCACACTTATAACCTCACCACTCTCCACCACACACATAACATCACCACTCTCCACCACACTTATAACCTCACCACTCTCCACACCACATATGACCACGACCTCACCACTTTCCACCACACATAACCTCACCACTCTCCACCACACACATAAATGCAACCACACCACTCTCCACAACACATATAACAACAACCTCACCACTCTCTACCACACATATAACCTCATCACTCTCCACCACACTTATAACCACAACCTCACCACTCTCCACACCACACACATAACCACAACCTCACAACTCTCCACCACACATCTAACCACAACCTCACCACTCTCCACACCACACACATAACCACAACCTCACCACTCTCCACCACACATCTAACCACAACCTCACCACTCTCCACAACACATATAACCTCTCCAACTTCCACCACACATATATCCTCACCACTCTCCACCACACATATAACCTCACCACTCTCCACCACACATATAGCCTCACCACTCTCCACCACACATATAACCTCACCACTCTCCACCACACATATAACCTCACCACTCTCCACCACACATATAACCTCACCACTCTCCACCACACATATAACCTCACCACTTACCACCACATATACAACCACAACCTCACCACCTTTCTCCACCACACATTTAACCTCACCATTCTCCACCACACATATAAATACAACCTCACCACTCTCCATCACACATATAACCTCACCACTCTACACCACACATATAACCATAACCTCAGCACTCTCCACCACACATTTGACCACAACCTCACCACTCTCCACCACACATATAACCACACCCTCACCACTCGCCATCACACACATAACCACAACCCACCACTCTCCATCACACATATAACCACAGCCTCACCATTCTCCACCACACATATAACAACAACCTCACCACTCTCCACCACACATCTAACCACATCATCAGCACTCTCCACCACACATCTAACCACAACCTGACCACTCTCCACCACACATATAACCAAAACCTCACCACTCTCCACCACACATATAACCTCACCACTCTCCACCACACACATAACCTCACAACTCTCCACCACACATATAACCACAACCTCACCACCACTCTCCACCACACATATATCCTCACCACTCTCCACCACACATAAAAATACAAACTCACCACTCTCCACCACACAAAAAACACAACCTCAGCACTCTCCACCACACATATAACCACAATCGCACCACTCTCCACCATAAATATAACCTCACCACTCTCCACCACACATATAACCTCACCACTTTCCGTCACACGTATAACCACAACCTCATCATTCTCCATCACACAAATAACCTCAACACTCTCCACCACACATATAACCTCACCACTCTCCACCACAAATATAACCTCACTACTCTCCACCACACATATAACCTCACCACTCTGCACCTCACATATAACCACATTGTCACCACCACTCTCCACCACACATAACCTAACCACACTCCACCACACATATAAATACAACCTCACTACTCTCCACCACACATATAACCTCACCACTCTCCACAACACATACAACCTCACCACTCTCCACCAAACATATAACCTCACCACTCTCCACTACCACATAAAACAACAACCTCACCTCCACTCTCCACCACACATAACCTCACCAATCTCTACCACACATATAAATACAACCTCACCACTCTCCATCACACATATAACCTCACCACTCTACACCACACATATAACCACAACCTCACCACTCTCCACCACACATATAACCACAACCTCAGCACTCTCCACCACACATCTAACCACAACCTCACCACTCTCCACCACACATATAACCTCACCACCTTCCACCACACATATAACCTCACCACCTTCCACCACACATATAACCTCACCACTCTCCACCACACATATAACCTCACCACTCTCCACCACGCTTATAACCTCACCACTCTCCACCACACATATAACCTCACCACTCTCCACCACACATATAGCCTCACCACTCTCCACCACACATATAACCTCACCACTCTCCACCACACATATAACCTCAACACTCTCCACCACACATATAACCTCACCACTCTCCACCACACATATAACCTCACCACTCTCCACCACACACATAACCTCACCACTCTCCACCACACATATAACCACAACCTCACCACCACTCTCCACCACACATATAACCTCACCACTCTCCACCACACATAAAAATACAAACTCACCACTCTCCACAACACAAATAACACACAACCTCAGCACTCTCCACCACACATATAACTACAACCGCACCACTCTCCACCATACATATAACCTCACCACTCTCCACCACACATATAACCTCACCACTATCCGTCACACGTATAACCACAACCTCACCACTCTCCATCACACATATAACCTCAACACTCTCCACCAAACATATAACCTCACCACTCTCCACCACACATATAACCCCACTACTCTCCACCACACATATAACCGCACCACTCTGCACCACACTTATAACCACAACGTCACCACCACTCTCCACCACACATATCCTAACCATTCTCCACCACACATATGAATACAACCTCACCACTCTCCACCACACATATAACCTCGCCACTCTCCACCACACATATAACCTCACCACTCTCCACCACACATATAACCACAACCTCACCTCCACTCTCCCCCACACATATAACCTCACCACTCTCCACCACACATATAACCCCACTACTCTCCACCACACATATAACCTCACCACTCTGCACCACACTTATAACCACAACGTCACCACCACTCTCCACCACACATAACCTAACCACTCTCCACCACACATATAAATACAACCTCACCACTCTCCACCACACATATAACCTCACCACTCTCCACCACACATATAACCCCACTACTCTCCACCACACATATAACCGCACCACTCTGCACCACACTTATAACCACAACGTCACCACCACTCTCCACCACACATATCCTAACCATTCTCCACCACACATATGAATACAACCTCACCACTCTCCACCACACATATAACCTCGCCACTCTCCACCACACATATAACCTCACCACTCTCCACCACACATATAACCACAACCTCACCTCCACTCTCCCCCACACATATAACCTCACCACTCTCCACCACACATATAACCCCACTACTCTCCACCACACATATAACCTCACCACTCTGCACCACACTTATAACCACAACGTCACCACCACTCTCCACCACACATAACCTAACCACTCTCCACCACACATATAAATACAACCTCACCACTCTCCACCACACATATAACCTCACCACTCTCCCCCACACATATAACCTCACTACTCTCCACCACACTTATAACCTCACCACTCTCCACCACACATATAACCTCACCACTCTCCACCACACATATAGCCTCACCACTCTCCACCACACATATAACCTCACCACTCTTCACCACACATATAACCTCACCACTCTCCACCACACATATAACCTTACCACCTCCACCACACGTATAACCTCACCACTCTTCACCACACATATAACCACAACCTCACCACTCTCCACCACACATATAACCACAACCTCAGCACTCTCCACCACACATTTAATCACTACCTCACCACTCTCCACCACACATATAACCTCACCACCTTCCACCACACATATAACCTCACCACTCTCCACCACACATATAACATCACCACTCTCCACCACACATAAAACCTCACCACTCTCCACCACACACATAACCTCGCCACTCTCCACCACACATATAACCTCACCACTCTCCACCACACATATAACCTCACCACTCCTCACCACACATATAACCACAACCTCACCAATCTCCACCACACATAAAACCTCACCACTCTCCACCACAAACATAACCTTACCACTCTCCACCACACATATAACCTCACCACTCTCTATCACACATATAACCTCACCACTCTCCACCACACATATAACCTCACCACTCTCCATCACACATATAACCTCACCACTCTCCATCACACATATAACCTCACCACTCTCCACCACACACATAACCTCACCACTCGCCACCACACATATAACCTCACCACTCTCCACCACACATATAACCTCACCACTCTCCATCACACATATAACCACAACCTCACCACCACTCTCCACCACACATAACCTCACCACTCTCCTTCACACATATAAATACAACCACACCACTCTCTACCACACATATTACCTCATCACTCTCCACCACACATATAACCACAACCTCACCACTCTCCACACCACACACATAACCACAACCTCACAACTCTCCACCACACATATAACCACAACCTCAGCACTCTCCACCACACATACAACCACGACCTCAGCACTCTCCACCACACATCTAACCACAACCTAACCACTCTCCACCACACATATAACCACAACCTAACCACTCTGCACCACACATATAACCACACCACTCTCCACCACACATATAACCACAACCTAACCACTCTCCACCACACATATAACCTCACCACTCTCCACCACACATATAACATCACCACTCTCCACCACACTTATAACCTCACCACTCTCCACCACACACATAACATCACCACTCTCCACCACACTTATAACCTCACCACTCTCCACACCACATATGACCACGACCTCACCACTTTCCACCACACATAACCTCACCACTCTCCACCACACACATAAATGCAACCACACCACTCTCCACAACACATATAACAACAACCTCACCACTCTCTACCACACATATAACCTCATCACTCTCCATCACACTTATAACCACAACCTTACCACTCTCCACACCACACACATAACCACAACCTCACAACTCTCCACCACACATCTAACCACAACCTCACCACTCTCCACACCACACACATAACCACAACCTCACCACTCTCCACACCACACACATAACCACAACCTCACAACTCTCCACCACACATCTAACCACAACCTCACCACTCTCCACACCACACACATAACCACAACCTCACCACTCTCCACCACACATCTAACCACAACCTCACAACTCTCCACCACACATCTAACCACAACCTCACCACTCTCCACACCACACACATAACCACAACCTCATCACTCTCCACCACACATATATCCTCACCACTCTCCACCACACATATAACCTCACCACTCTCCACCACACATATAGCCTCACCACTCTCCACCACACATATAACCTCACCACTCTCCACCACACATATAACCTCACCACTCTCCACCACACATATAACCTCACCACTCTCCACCACACATATAACCTCACCACTTACCACCACATATACAACCACAACCTCACCACCTTTCTCCACCACACATTTAACCTCACCATTCTCCACCACACATATAAATACAACCTCACCACTCTCCATCACACATATAACCTCACCACTCTACACCACACATATAACCATAACCTCAGCACTCTCCACCACACATTTGACCACAACCTCACCACTCTCCACCACACATATAACCACACCCTCACCACTCGCCATCACACACATAACCACAACCCACCACTCTCCATCACACATATAACCACAGCCTCACCATTCTCCACCACACATATAACCACAACCTCACCACTCTCCACCACACATCTAACCACATCATCAGCACTCTCCACCACACATCTAACCACAACCTGACCACTCTCCACCACACATATAACCAAAACCTCACCACTCTCCACCACACATATAACCTCACCACTCTCCACCACACACATAACCTCACAACTCTCCACCACACATATAACCACAACCTCACCACCACTCTCCATCACACATATATCCTCACCACTCTCCACCACACATAAAAATACAAACTCACCACTCTCCACCACACAAAAAACACAACCTCAGCACTCTCCACCACACATATAACCACAATCGCACCACTCTCCACCATAAATATAACCTCACCACTCTCCACCACACATATAACCTCACCACTTTCCGTCACACGTATAACCACAACCTCATCATTCTCCATCACACAAATAACCTCAACACTCTCCACCACACATATAACCTCACCACTCTCCACCACAAATATAACCTCACTACTCTCCACCACACATATAACCTCACCACTCTGCACCTCACATATAACCACATCGTCACCACCACTCTCCACCACACATAACCTAACCACACTCCACCACACATATAAATACAACCTCACTACTCTCCACCACACATATAACCTCACCACTCTCCACAACACATACAACCTCACCACTCTCCACCACACATATAACCTCACCACTCTCCACTACCACATATAACCACAACCTCACCTCCACTCTCCACCACACATATAACCTCACCAATCTCTACCACACATATAAATACAACCTCACCACTCTCCATCACACATATAACCTCACCACTCTACACCACACATATAACCACAACCTCACCACTCTCCACCACACATATAACCACAACCTCAGCACTCTCCACCACACATCTAACCACAACCTCACCACTCTCCACCACACATATAACCTCACCACCTTCCACCACACATATAACCTCACCACTCTCCACCACACTTATGACCTCATCACTCTCCACCACACATATATCCTCACCACTCTCCACCACACATATAGCCTCACCACTCTCCACCACACATATAACCTCACCACTCTCCACCACACATATAACCTCACCACTCTCCACCACACATATAACCTCACCACTCTCCACCACACATACAACCACAACCTCACCACCTTTCTCCACCACACATATCACCTCACCACTCTCCACCACACATATAAAAACAACCTCACCACTATCCATCACACATATAACCTCACCACTCTACACCACACATATTACCACAACCTCACCACTCTCCAACACACACATAACCACAACCCACCGCTCTCCACCACACATATAACCACAACCTCACCATTCTCCACCACACATTTAACCACACCCTCACCACTCTCCACCACACATATAACCACAACCTCACCACTCTCCAACACACCCATAACCACAACCCACCACTCTCCACCACACATATAACCACAACTTCACCACTCTCCACCACACATATAACCTCACCACTCTCCACCACACATATAACCTCACCACTCTCCACTACACATTTAGCCTCTCCACTCTCCACCACGCAAATAACCTTACCACTCCCCACCACACATATAACCACAACCTCACCACAAATCTCCACCACACATATAACCTCACCACCTTCCACCACACATATAGCCTCACCACTCTCCACCACAAATGTAACCTCACCACTCTCCACCACACTTATAACCTCACCACTCTCCACCACACATATATCCTCACCACTCTCCACCACACATATAGCCTCACCACTCTCCACCACACATATAACCTCACGACTCTCCACCACGCATATAACCTCACCACTCTCCACCACACATATAACTTCACCACTCTCCGCCACACATATAACCACAACCTCACCAATCTCCACCACACATATAACCACAACTTCACCACTCTCCACCGCACACATAATCTCACCACTCTCCACCACACATATAACCTAGCCACTCTCCACCACACATATAACCACAACCTCACCACAAATCTCCACCACCCATATAACCTCACCACTCTCCACCACACATATAAATACAACCTCACCACTCTTCATCACACATATAACCTCACCACTCTCCACACCACATATAGCCACAACCTCACCACTTTCCACCACACATATAACCATAACCTCACCACTCTCCACCACACATATAACCTCACCACCTTCCACCACACATATAACCTCACCACTCTCCACCACACATATAACCTCACCACTCTCCTCCACACATATAACCACAACCTCACCACCACTCTCCACCACACATAACCTCACCACTCTCCACCACACATATAAATACAACCACACCACTCTCCACAACACATATAACCACAACCTCACCACTCTCTACCACACATATAACCTCTTCACTCTCCACCACACATACAACCACAACCTTACCACTCTCCACACCACACACATAACCACAACCTCACAACTCTCCACCACACATAAAACCACAACCTCACCGCTCTTCACCACCCATATAACCACGACCTCACCACTTTCCACCACACATATAACCACAACCTCACCACTCTCCACCACACATATAACCACAACATCACCACTCTCCACCACACATATAACCAGAACCTCACCACTCTCCACCACACATATAACCACAACCTCACGACTCACCATCACACTTATAACCTCACCACTCTCTACACCACTGTCACATGCCTGTGGCGCTCGGGAACGCGCCTGGCGTGAGGCTTGTGTTCACGTTTCCATTTCACGCAAGCTATTAATAATTTGTTAATTGTACTTATTATATTATTATTGCTCTTAGTTATTTAGGTTAATTGTATATTTATGTATGTTATTAATATGCATCATTGTCTTACTCTGTTAAGTTCAAATCAAGAGAGTATTAATAAATTATATAGAAAATCTAGCAAATGTCTGGATCACGCGAGTTGGGCGCGCTCCTCTGCCCCTCTCTGCGCGTACCCATGCCACGCCACGCCAGTAGTGAAAAAATCCGTGGCATAGGTTAGACGTGTCCATTCGTTCTCCAGCCTTGACCCTTGTCTAGGGCATTATCCAGTCTTCTGCAATGCCCTAGGGGTATCAGGTATTAGTGACACGTTTAGTTAGGCCTAGGAAGGGATCCTGGTGGTATGGAATCTCCTGTTTGGTAGGGATAATCATTTTGTAGTGATTGTTGTATGTACGTGTTTCGTATGTCTTGTGTAATATAGTAATGCTAAGTAATATTTGTTTGGTCTAACTCCTTACAGTATATCTACGTCCTTCCGGCATTACTCTTATTTTATTATACAATTACTTATTCCCTTAAATTCAGGTTTGCTAATCATTACTCCATTTAAAACATAAATTGAATTAATTAATTATCTTCCCTTTTGTGATTCACTTATTTCAACTGTTCTTACTTTTCAAGTACACTTAGTTGAGTAGGTTTTTTGGTGAGGATAATTATTGCCGTGTTCCCTATTTGTTCCTTTAATTGTTAGTAACTTGGGGTAGGATTCTCTCCCCAAATATTAAGGGTAGTTGGGATCACGACAAGTGGGGGCCTGTGTCCGGGAGTTAACCGCCATTGTTGTCATATCAAGTGTTGTTACTCGCCAGGTGTTGTTTCATCGCTAAGTATTTTTGGATGCAAGTTGCTGTGTTCACAGTGTTCATTTATATTGCTCCTGTTATTGCTTAAGCTACTGGTGAGTTAACCCTTATCTTGTGTACCAGGTGTTTGGTTAATCCCTTGCTGTGTTTCACAGTTTATTGCATTTTGATATTATTAATTAGCTAGCTAGTTAGCTTAGCTGCCACGGTTATTTTTTTCGCTACTCGATTTTGAGTTCAACATGTTTGACCTGGAAAGATTTTTGGCTTCACCTTCAGCCGAAGTACTGAAGGGGCTTACTAAGGCAGAGTGGCAATCCCTCGCTGATTTTTATGAAGTAGAAGGCCGCTCTTCCATGAATAAGTCTAGGTTAGAAGAGGCTGTCCTCAAGTACCTTATTGACAATGAAATCATAGCCCAACCGTCGGGAAATTCAGAGGAAATTGTTACACCAAGTAATTTGGCCTTACAAGTTGAACTCAAAAGACTCGAGGTGGAGCTGGAAACTCTCAAACAACGAGGTTTGGCTCAAGGTAGTAATACTTCAACATTCAGTTTAGACAAATGTCTCAACAGTGTTCCTAAATTTAATGAGGAAGAACCAGACAAATTCTTCTCTCTTTTTGAGAAAATTGCCCGACTTAACAAGTGGCCTGTTTCTCAATGGTCTCAACTTATTTATAGATCTTTCACTGGTAAGGCATTAGATGTGTTTTCTGCCCTCTCTGAGGATCAATGTCTAGACTATGCCCTTGTTAAGTCTGCGGTTTTGAGCGCTTACAAACTTGTTCCTGAAGCCTACCGGCAACAGTTCCGTAACTGCCGGAAGACTGACAAACAAACATTTGTGGAGTTCTTCAGGCAGAAACAGGTTCTTTGTCGGAGGTGGATTGAAAGTCAGTCTGCCCATGAGGAACATGACAAGCTTGTTGAACTAATCCTGCTAGAGGAGGTGAAAAAGTGTATCCCAGGCGACATTCGAGCACACTTGGATCAGAGAGGTATCTGTACCCTGGCTGATGCTGGTCCAGTGGCTGACCATTATTCCTTAACTAATAGAAATGTAAATTCCAGGTCTTATGCTCCCATGTCCCAGTCCTTCACTTCCTTCAAGCGGCCCACACCAACATCTACATCGGGGTCCCTGCCTCTTGTCATACCGACCCGACCCTCAGGTTCTGCATCATCTACCCCGGGTGAGCCCATGGTCCATGGGACAGGTGGATCCACTCCTACTGGTGAGAGAAACTCTAGTTGCAGGTACTGTAAGAAGCCAGGACATGTCATCAGCGACTGTCTCAAGTTAAAGAAAAGAAATCCCTCTCACCAAGGATCCCCCACTCTTTTGGTCAGGGTGGCCGAGCAATCTGAGGAATTATTGGAGCCCTGTGTCACTGCCCTCAGTCAGACTGTTGCCCTGAATGCTTCCCCCTCTTCTATGATATCAACCTTTGAACCATTTTGTTCTCCTGGTTCCTTAGCTTTGGATCAATTCAGTCAATCCACTTCTGTTAAACTCTTGAGAGACACAGGCTCAGCCTTATCTCTTGTTACTAAAGAAGCTGCTCCATTCCTGGATTCATGCTATACTGGTAGCTGGGTGCTTGTGAACGGTTTGACCGGTGGGTCGCGTATTCCCCTTTGTCAAGTGTACTTGCGGTCATCCATAAAGTCAGGTTATGTCACGTTAGGAGTAGTAGATAGCTTACCTGTAGAAGGGGTCTCTCTATTGATAGGAAATGACCTCGTTGGCGACATGATGTTCCCTAATGTTGTGATCTCATCTTGTCCCACTGCCGAGAATAATACTGTGCAGTTAGAAGTAGACCTTCCAGGGTTGTTCCCTGCGTGTGCTGTGACCCGTAGCATGAGCCGCAGTACAGAGGTAGAAGAGACTAGTGAAGTTAATGAAGTTTCCCTTCAGGACTGTGAGAAGTCCGAGGATAATCTTATCCAGCCGGACCATACTGATCTTGGTCTCAGTGAATTTTTTGAGGATTCCCCACAACCAGATAACCTCCAGAGTAGTTCTGATGGAGATAGGAACCCAGATGTCACTAGTTTTGGTTCCTCTCCCATCACTAGGAGTAAGCTTATTGAGCTACAAGCAGGGGATCCTGAGCTAGTAGGTTTTCTCAATAGGTCAGTTACTGAGACCGAAGCCGAGCAAGAATCAAATTGCTACTACACTAGGTCTGGTGTATTAATGCGGAAGTTCCGTCCCTCCAATTCTCCTGCCAATCACCCTTGGTTAGTTCATCATCAAGTTGTTATTCCCAAACCTTTGCGGCAGGACATACTTAGTATCGCTCATGATGGGGTGGGTGGTCATTTAGGAGTTAGGAAGACTTATGCAAAAATTTTATCCCAGTTCTTTTGGCCTAGGATGAAGAAAGACGTCAGCTCTTACTGTCGCACTTGCCATGATTGTCAGGTAGCGGGGAAACCGAACCCCAGTGTTAAACCATTCCCTCTGCAGCCTATCCCAGTCATTGAAGAGCCCTTTAGTAAGGTGGTCATAGATTGTGTCGGTCCCTTACCTAAGACCCCTCGTGGTCATCAGTTCTTGCTAACCATTATTGATTGTGCAACCCGTTATCCTGAAGCCATTCCCTTGCGCCGCATCACAGCGAAGAATGTTATCAAAGCCTTAACCCACTTCTTCACTCAAGTAGGCCTTCCTACAGTGGTGCAATCAGATCAGGGTTCCAATTTTACTTCCCGGTTGTTTAATCAGGTAATGCAAACCCTGGGAGTCCGGCAGTCGAGGTCTTCGGCCTATCACCCTCAGTCACAGGGGGTGGTAGAGAGGTTTCACCAGACACTAAAACTCATGTTGCGCACCTTCTGTCTGGAGACTGGGAAGGATTGGGACGAGGGAGTTGACCTGCTTTTGTTTGCTGTTCGGGACAGTAAACAAGAGTCGCTAGGATTCTCGCCCTTCCAGCTCGTCTATGGACATGAGGCGCGAGGGCCTCTTAAGGTGTTAAAAGAGTGTTGGTTGAGTGATCAGAGCGCGACGCCCTTAGCTTCATATGTGGTCCAATTCAAGGAGAAGTTGCGTCTGGCTGTAGAACTTGCCCAGTCCAACTTAAGGTGTGCTCAGGTGAAAATGAAACTGCATTTTGATAAGGCCCATAAGGCAAAACCTAGAGAATTCCAAGTGGGGGAGCAGGTGTTGGCCTTCCTGCCCTTACATGATCACCCTTTTAAATCCAAATATAGTGGTCCATATGAAGTACTAGAAAAACAGGGGTCCGTGAATTATGTGATTAGCACCCCTGAACGGCGTAAGAAAAAACGCCTTATCCATGTCAATCTCTTAAAGTCATATCATGTTCGTAACGAAACCCTGGGAAAAGCAGTTGCTTGTGTTGATCAATCCTTGCCAAATTGTATCATTGTGCCAGAGTGTCCAGATGATAAGGATCAGTGTTTTTCTGAAATAATGAATGGGTCTAGTGTAAAAGTTGAAAACTCGACTATCTTGGAGGACCCCAGTGCTAAGTTGTGCCATCTCTCTAGTGACCAAGCCAATAATATAAGGTCTCTATTACAGGAGTATCCTGTTATAGTTGGTGATTACCCACTCTCTTGTTCAGTGCTGGAGCATGACGTTGAGACCAGGGGAGCCAAGCCAATCCGACAGCGTCCCTACCGTCTTAACGCCTTCAAGCGGGAGTGTGTGCGAGCCGAGGTACAGCGTCTTCTAGAGCTAGGCCTCGTCGAACCCAGCATCAGTCCATGGGCATCCCCTGTTGTTCTAGTTCCAAAGCCAAGTGGGTCAATGCGGATGTGTGTGGATTATCGCAAGGTGAATGCTGTCACTGAACCCGATGGTTATCCCTTGCCACGCATTGACGACGTGATCGACGATCTTGGACAGGCAAGGTACGTGACCAAATTGGATCTCCTCCAGGGCTACTACCAGATAAGACTGACTGAACGCTCCAGGGCCATCTCTGCTTTTGTCACTCCTGAGGGGCTGTACCAATTCACAGTCCTTCCGTTTGGCATGCGGAACGCCCCTGCAACCTTTCAACGCCTCATGAATTTCATCACGTCTGGTCTGGAAGGTGTCCGCTGTTACCTAGACGACCTTATCGTCTTCAGCAGTTCCTGGGAAGATCACATGAGTCGTCTACAAGCCCTCTTCTCCGTACTGGCTGCAAGCAAGCTGACGGTGAACCTTGTCAAAACTGAGTTCGGCCATGCCCACGTCACTTTCTTGGGGCATGTGGTCGGACAAGGGGAAGTCCAGCCTATAGCAGCCAAAATTGAGGCAATTCAACAGTATCCGGTGCCCGGCGATAAGAAGAGTGTGATGAGGTTGCTGGGTATGGCGGGGTACTACCGCCGTTTTTGTCCAAACTTCTCCTCCGTTGCCTCTCCCATGACTGACCTGCTGCGTGGCAAGAAAACCTTCAAGTGGACTACGGCTTGCCAGAAATCTTTTGAGAATCTTAAATCCCTGCTGGCAAATGCTCCTGTACTACTTGCACCTGACCTCCAGAAACAGTTCACTCTCCATGTCGACGCCAGTGAAATTGGCGCCGGTGCGGTGCTTATGCAAGAGGGTGAGAGTGATCAAGTGCTTCATCCGTTGTGCTATTTTTCTAGAAAATTTAACAAATATCAGAGAAACTATGCCACCATTGAAAAGGAGGCTTTATCACTGATCATGGCACTAGAAAACTTCAAAGTATATATTGGCAGCACTGCTTATCCCATTCAAGTGTTCACTGATCATAACCCACTTACTTTTGTTGACAAGATGAAACATACCAACCAAAGACTTTTGAGGTGGGCTCTATCACTTCAGCCCTATAACTTGAACATTTCCCATATCCGCGGAAAAGAGAACGTGTTGGCTGATGCACTTTCTCGAGTCTGATTATTTAGTAACTGTGTCTATATGCAAATTACTTTTTTTTGTTTTATTGTCATTGAGTACCTTGTGTTTATATTATGAATTATTTTGCTTCATATTGATTTAAACCAATTGTGTTAGTTATCACTTTCGCTGTGTAGCTGTACATCCATTTTCGCTTCCAGTTGGTTGTAAGCTCACTTTTTTGGGGGGAGGTGTCACATGCCTGTGGCGCTCGGGAACGCGCCTGGCGTGAGGCTTGTGTTCACGTTTCCATTTCACGCAAGCTATTAATAATTTGTTAATTGTACTTATTATTGCTCTTAGTTATTTAGGTTAATTGTATATTTATGTATGTTATTAATATGCATCATTGTCTTACTCTGTTAAGTTCAAATCAAGAGAGTATTAATTAATTATATAGAAAATCTAGCAAATGTCTGGATCACGCGAGTTGGGCGCGCTCCTCTGCCCCTCTCTGCGCGTACCCACGCCACGCCACGCCAGTAGTGAAAAAATCCGTGGCATAGGTTAGACGTGTCCATTCATTCTCCAGCCTTGACCCTTGTCTAGGGCATTATCCAGTCTTCTGCAATGCCCTAGGGGTATCAGGTATTAGTGACACGTTTAGTTAGGCCTAGGAAGGGATCCTGGTGGTATGGAATCTCCTGTTTGGTAGGGATAATCATTTTGTAGTGATTGTTGTATGTACGTGTTTCGTATGTCTTGTGTAATATAGTAATGCTAAGTAATATTTGTTTGGTCTAACTCCTTACAGTATATTTTCGTCCTTCCGGCATTACTCTTATTTTATTATACAATTACTTATTCCCTTAAATTCAGGTTTGCTAATCATTACTCCATTTAAAACATAAATTGAATTAATTAATTATCTTCCCTTTTGTGATTCACTTATTTCAACTGTTCTTACTTTTCAAGTACACTTAGTTGAGTAGGTTTTTTGGTGAGGATAATTATTGCCGTGTTCCCTATTTGTTCCTTTAATTGTTAGTAACATGGGGTAGGATTCTCTCCCCAAATATTAAGGGTACTTGGGATCACGACAACCACATATAACCAGGACCTCACCACTTTCCACCACACATATAACCGCAACCTCACCACTCTCCACCACACATATAAACATGACCTCACCACTCTCCATCACACATATCACCACAACCTCACCACTCTCCATCACACATATAACCTCACCACTCAACTTCACACATATAACCACAACATCACCACACTCCACCACACATACAACCACAACCTCACCATTCACCACCACACATATAACCATAACCTCACCACTCTCCACCACTTATATAACCACAGCCTCACCACTCTCCACCACACATATAACCTCATCACACATAAAACCTCATCACCCTCCACCACACATATAACAAACAACCTCACCACCACTCTCCACCACACATATAACCTCACCACTCTCCACCACACAAATAAATACAATCTCACCACTCTCCATAACACATATAACCTCACCACTCTCCACCACACAAATAAATACAACCTCACCACTCTCCACCACATATATAACCTCACCACTCTCCACCACACATATAACCTCACCACTCTCCACCACACATATAACCTCACCACGTATATAACCACAACCTCACCACTCTCCACCACACATATAACCTCACCACTCTCCACCACAAACATAACCTTACCACTCTCCACCACACATATAACCTCACCACTCTACATCACACATATAACCTCACCACTCTCCACCACACATATAACCTCACCACTCTCCATCACACATATAACCTCACCACTCCCCATCACACATATAACCTCACCACTCTCCAAAACACACATAACCTCACCACTCGCCACCACACATATAACCTCACCACTCTCCACCACACATATAACCTCACCACTCTCCATCACACATATAACCACAACCTCACCACCACTCTCCACCACACATAACCTCACCACTCTCCTCCACACATATAAATACAACCACACCACTCTCTACCACACATATAACCTCATCACTCTCCACTACACATATAACCACAACCTCACCACTCTCCACACCACACACATAACCACAACCTCACAACTCTCCACCACACATATAACTACATCCTCAGCACTCTCCACCACACATATAACCACGACCTCAGCACTCTCCACCACACATCTAACCACAACCTAACCACTCTCCGCCACACATATAACCACAACCTAGCCACTCTCCACCACACATATAACCACACCACTCTCCACCACACATATAACCACAACCTAACCACTCTCCACCACACATATAACCTCACCACTCTCCACCACACATATAACCTCACCACTCTCCACCACACATATAACATCACCACTCTCCACCACACTTATAACCTCACCACTCTCCACACCACATATGACCACGACCTCACCACTTTCCACCACACATAACCTCACCACTCTCCACCACACACATAAATGCAACCACACCACTCTCCACAACACATCTAACCACAACCTCACCACTCTCCACACCACACACATAACCACAACCTCAGCACTCTCCACCACACATCTAACCACAACCTCACCACTCTCCACACACACATATAACCTCACCACTCTCCACCACACATATAACCTCACCACTCTCCACCACACATATAGCCTCACCACTCTCCACCACACATATAACCTCACCACTCTCCACCACACATAAAACCTCACCACTCTCCACCACACATATAACCTCACCACTCTCCACCACACATATAACCTCACCACTCACCACCACACATACAACCACAACCTCACCACCTTTCTCCACCACACATATAACCTCACCATTCTCCACCACACATATAAATACAACCTCACCACTCTCCATCACACATATAACCTCACCACTCTACACCACACATATAACCATAACCTCAGCACTCTCCACCACACATTTAACCACAACCTCACCACTCTCCACCACATATATAACCACAACCTCACCACTCGCCATCACACACATAACCACAACCCACCACTCTCCATCACACATATAACCACAGCCTCACCATTCTCCACCACACATATAACCACAACCTCACCACTCTCCACCACACATCTAACCACATCATCAGCACTCTCCACCACACATCTAACCACAACCTGACCACTCTCCACCACACAAATAACCACAACCTCACCACTCTCCACCACACATATAACCATAACCTCACCACTCCCCACCACACATATAGCCACAACCTCACCACTCTCCATCACACATATAACCTCACCACTCTCCACCACACACATAACCTCACAACTCTCCCCCACACATATAACCACAACCTCACCACCACTCTCCACCACACATATATCCTCACCACTCTCCACCACACATAAAAATACAAACTCACCACTCTCCACCACACAACTAACACAACCTCAGCACTCTCCACCACACATAAAACCACAATCGCACCACTCTCCACCATAAATATAACCTCACCACTCTCCACCACACATATAACCTCACCACTATCCGTCACACGTATAACCACAACCTCATCATTCTCCATCACACAAATAACCTCAACACTCTCCACCACACATATAACCTCATCACTCTCCACAAAAATATAACCTCACTACTCTCCACCACACATATAACCTCACCACTCTGCACCTCACATATAACCACATCGTCACCACCACTCTCCACCACACATAACCTAACCACACTCCACCACACATATAAATACAACCTCACTACTCTCCACCACACATATAACCTCACCACTCTCCACAACACATACAACCTCACCACTCTCCACCAAACATATAACCTCACCACTCTCCACTACCACATAAAACAACAACCTCACCTCCACTCTCCACCACACATATAACCTCACCAATCTCTACCACACATATAAATACAACCTCACCACTCTCCATCACACAGATAACCTCAACACTCTACACCACACATATAACCACAACCTCAGCACTCTCCACCACACATCTAACCACAACGTCAACACTCTCCACCACACATATAACCACAACCTCACCACTCTCCACACACATAACAACAACCCACACCTCTCCACCACACCTATAACCTCACCACTTTCCACCAAACATATAACCTCACCACTCTCCACCACACATATAACCTCACCACTCTCCACCACACATATAACCTCACCACTCTCCACCACACATATAACCTCACCACTCTCCAACACACATACAACCACAACCTCACCACCTCTCTCCACCACACATATCACCTCACCACTCTCCACCACACATATAAAAACAACCTCACCACCATCCATCACACATATAACCTCACCACTCTACACCACACATATAACCACAACCTCAGCACTCTCCACCACACATTTAACCACAACCTCACCACTCTCCACCACACATATAACCACAACCTCACCACTCTCCAACACACACATAACCACAACCCACCACTCTCCACCACACATATAACCACAACCTCACCATTCTCCACCACACATATAACCACAACCTCACCACTCTCCACCACACATATAACCACAACTTCACCACTCTCCACCACACATATAACCTCACCACTCTCCACCACACATATAACCTCACCACTCTCCACTACACATTTAGCCTCACCACTCTCCACCACGCATATAACCTCACCACTCCCCACCACACATATAACCACAACCTCACCACAAATCTCCACCACACATATAACCTCACCACTCTCCACCACAAGTATAAATACAACCTCACCACTCTTCATCACACATATAACCTCACCACTCTACACCACACATATAACCACAACCTCACCACTCTCCACCACACATATAGCCACAACCTCAGCACTCTCCACCACATATCTAGCCACAACCTCACCACTCTCCACCACACATATAACCTCACCACCTTCCACCACACATATAGCCTCACCACTCTCCACCACAAATGTAACCTCACCACTCTCCACCACACTTATAACCTGACCACTCTCCACCACACATATATCCTTACCACTCTCCACCACACATATAGGCTCACCACTCTCCACCACACATATAACCTCACCACTCTCCACCACGCATATAACCTCACCACTCTCCACCACACATATAACTTCACCACTCTCCGCCACACATATAACCACAACCTCACCACTCTCCACACACATAACAACAACCCACACCTCTCCACCACACCTATAACTTCACCACTTTCCACCAAACATATAACCTCACCACTCTCCACCACACATATAAATACAACCCTACCACTCTCTATCACACATATAACCTCACCACTCTACACCACACATATAACCACAACCTCACCACTCTCCACCACACATATAACCACAACCTCAGCACTCTCCACCACACATCTAACCACAACCTCACCACTCTCCACCACACATATAACCTCACCACCTTCCACCACACATATAACCTCACCACTCTCCACCACACTTATAACCTCATCACTCTCCACCACACATATAACCTCACCACTCTCCACCACACATATAGCCTCACCACTCTCCACCACACATATAACCTCACCACTCTCCACCACATATATAACCTCACCACTCTCCACCACACATATAACCTCACCACTCTCCACCACACATACAACCAAAACCTCACCACCTCTCTCCACCACACATATCACCTCACCACTCTCCACCACACGTATAAAAACAACCTCACCACTATCCATCACACATATAGCCTCACCACTCTACACCACACATATAACCACAACCTCAGCACTCTCCACCACACATTTAACCACAACCTCACCACTCTCCACCACACATATAACCACAACCTCACCACTCTCCAACACACACATAACCACAACCCACCACTCTCCACCACACATATAACCACAACCTCACCATTCTCCACCACACATATAACCACAACCTCACCACTCTCTACCACACATATAACCACAACTTCACCACTCTCCACCACACATATAACCTCACCACTCTCCACCACACATATAACCTCACCACTCTCCACTACACATTTAGCCTCACCACTCTCCACCACGCATATAACCTCACCACTCCCCACCACACATATAACCACAACCTCACCACAAATCTCCACCACACATATAACCTCACCACTCTCCACCACAAGTATAAATACAACCTCACCACTCTTCATCACACATATAACCTCACCACTCTACACCACACATATAACCACAACCTCACCACTCTCCACCACACATATAACCTCACCACCCTCCACCACACATATAGCCTCACCACTCTCCAGCACAAATGTAACCTCACCACTCTCCACCACACTTATAACCTCACCACTCTCCACCACACATATATCCTCACCACTCTCCACCACACATATAGCCTCACCACTCTCCACCACACATATAACCTCACCACTCTCCACCACGCATATAACCTCACCACTCTCCACCACACATATAACTTCACCACTCTCCGCCACACATATAACCACAACCTCACCAATCTCCACCACACATATAACCACAACTTCACCACTCTCCACCGCACACATAATCTCACCACTCTCCACCACACATATAACCTAACCACTCTCCACCACACATATAACCACAACCTCACCACAAATCTCCACCACCCATATAACCTCACCACTCTCCACCACACATATAAATACAACCTCACCACTCTTCATCACACATATAACCTCACCACTCTCCACACCACATATAGCCACAACCTCACCACTTTCCACCACACATATAACCATAACCTCACCACTCTCCACCACACATATAACCTCACCACATTCCACCACACATATAACCTCACCACTCTCCACCACACATATAACCTCACCACTCTCCTCCACAAATATAACCACAACCTCACCACCACTCTCCATCACACATAACCTCACCACTCTCCACCACACATATAAATACAACCACACCACTCTCCACAACACATATAACCACAACCTCACCACTCTCTACCACACATATAACCTCTTCACTCTCCACCACACATATAACCACAACCTCACCACTCTCCACACCACACACATAACCACAACCTCACAACTCTCCACCACACATAAAACCACAACCTCACCGCTCTTCACCACCCATATAACCACGATCTCACCACTTTCCACCACACATATAACCACAACTTCACCACTCTCCACCACACATATAACCACAACATCACCACTCTCCACCACACATATAACCACAACCTCACCACTCTCCACCACACATATAACCACAACCTCACGACTCACCATCACACTTATAACCTCAGCACTCTCTACACCACATATAACCAGGACCTCACCACTTTCCACCACACATATAACCGCAACCTCACCACTCTCCACCACACATATAAACATGACCTCACCACTCTCCATCACACATATAACCACAACCTCACCAATCTCCATCACACATATAACCTCACCACTCAACTTCACACATATAACCACAACATCACCACACTCCACCACACATACAACCACAACCTCACCATTCACCACCACACATATAACCATAACCTCACCACTCTCCACCACTTATATAACCACAACCTCACCACTCTCCACCACACATATAACCTCATCACACTGTTACGAACCCCTCCACCGATTGTCTTCATCTACCTACCCAGCACCACGATCAACGCCATCTAGGGACGAAACACGAGTATGGCTGGTCTTAGTTACCACTCCCGGGTTTCCCTTCTCCATATCCTGGTTGTTGCGTCACTTCCGCCTCAGTCTACTTTGTCAGCTCCAATTCGAGGAGAGGACACTTCACTCTGGGAAGCGACCACAGGATCACCTGTCCTGGAAACCTACGGCACAGTGACTATTTACCGTCTTCTATCATACTCAGCCTTGCTCGTCAGCCATCTCAGCTCCTCACTTAAGTATTTGTAATCTTGTATTGCCTCTTCCCCCTCCACATTGCTTCACTATTGTTTTATGTTTTATTACTATGTATATACTGTTCGTGTTTAGGTTAAGTTTGGTTAAGGGTAGTGTATAAGCTGTATATTTTGTTAAGGAATTTATGGTACTTTATTATATACAACGAAAACTCGCATCCTTTGTCTACCCTATTTTTAGTCCGATTGTCTTTGTTTTTTTTTGTTGTTACCTGTTGGGATCTGGGTAGACGTATAACTATATTCTAAATCCCCAACTCGTAACAACACATATAACCTCATCACCCTCCACCACACATATAACAAACAACCTCATCACCCTCCACCACACATATAACAAACAACCTCACCACCACTCTCCACCACACATATAACCTCACCACTCTCCACCACACAAATAACCTCACCACTCTCCACCACACAAATATATACAATCTCACCACTCTCCATCACACATATAACCTCACCACTCTACACCACACACATAACCACAACCACACCACTCTCTACCACACATATAACCACAACCTCACCACTCTCCACCACACACATAACCCTAACCTCACCACCCTCTACCGCACATATAACCTCATCACTCTCCACCACACATATAACTATAACCTCACCACTCTCCACCACACATATAACCACAACCTCACCATTCTCCACCACACATATAACCTCACCACTCTATACCACACATATAACCTCACCACTCTATACCACACATATAACCTCACCACTCTATACCACACATATAACCTCACCAATCTCCACCACACATATAACCTCACCACTCTCCACCACACATATAACCACAACCTCAGCACCACTCTCCACCACACATAACCACACCACTTTCCACCACACATATAAATACAACCTCACCACTCTCCATTCCACATATAGCCACACCACTCTCCACCACACATATAACCACAACCTCAGCACCACTCTCCACCACACATATACCCACAACCTCACCACTCTTCACAACACATATAACCACAACCTCACCACTCTCTACCACACATATAACCTCATCACTCTTCACCACACATATAACCACAACTTCACCACTCTCCACACCACACATGTAACCACAACCTCACAACTCTCCACCACACATATAACCACAACCTCACAACTCTCCACCACACATATAACCACAACCTCACCACCCTCCACCACACATATAACCACAACCTCACCACCCTCCACCACACATATAACCACAACCTCACGACTCACCATCACATATATAACCTCACCACTCTCTACACCACATATAACCACGACCCCACCACTTTCCACCGCACATATAACCGCAACCTCGCCACTCTCCACCACACATATAAACATGACCTCACCACTCTCCATCACACACATAAAACCTCACTACTCAACATCACACATATAACCACAACATCACCACATTCCACCACACATATAAACATGACCTCACCACTCTCCATCACACATATAACCACAACCTCACAAATCTCCATCACACATATAACCTCACCAACTCCCCACCACACTTAAAACCACGACCTCAACAGTTTCCACCACACATATAACCTCACCACTCTCCACCACACATATAACCATAACCTCACCACCGCACATATAAATACAACCTCACCACTCTCCAACACACATATAACCTCACCAGTCTACACCACACACATAACCACAACCTCACCACTCTCCACCACACATCTAACCACATCATCAGCACTCTCCACCACACATCTAACCACAACCTCACCACTCTCCACCACACATATAACAACAACCTCACCACTCTCCACCACACATATAACCATAACCTCACCACTCCCCACCACACATATAACCACAACCTCACCACTCTCCACCACACATATAAGCTCAACACTCTCCACCACACACATAACCTCACAACTCTCCACCACACATATAACCACAACCTCACCACCACTCTCCACCACACATATAACCTCACCACTCTCCACCACACATAAAAATACAAACTCACCACTCTCCACCACACAAATAACACAACCTCAGCACTCTCCACCACACATATAACCACAACCGCACCACTCTCCACCATGAATATAACCTCACCACTATCCGTCACACGTATAGCCACAACCTCATCACTCTCCATCACACAAATAACCCCAACACTCTCCACCACACATATAACCTCACCACTCTCCACCACACATATAACCTCACTATTCTCCACCACACATATAACCTCACCACTCTGCACCTCGCATATAACCACATCGTCACCACCACTCTCCACCACATATAACCTAACCACTCTCCACAACACATATAAATCCAACCTCACCACTCTCCACCACACATATAACCTCACCACTCTCCACCAAACATATAACCTCACCACTCTCCACCACACATATAACCACAACCTCACCTCCACTCTCAACCACACATGTAACCTCACCAATCTCTACCACACATATAAATACAACCACACCACTCTCCATCACACATATAACCTCAACACTCTACACCACACATATAACCACAACCTCAGCACTCTCCACCACACATCTAACCACAACCTCACCACGCATATAACCACAACCTCACCACTCTCCACACACATAACCACAACCCACACCTCTCCACCACACCTATAACCTCACCACTTTCCACCAAACATATAACCTCACCACTCTCCACCACACATATAAATACAACCTTACCACTCTCCATCACACATATAACCTCACCACTCTACACCACACATATAACCACAACCTCACCACTCTCCACCACACATATAACCACAACCTACATCCTTGACCACCGAAGGGTCAAGACGTACCTGGCGCTCCTCTCGGAGCAGCCAGGTCAACTGTTATGTTGGCCCATACCAACTCCCTCCCCTGAACCCTCCTCCCCACAGGAATATCAACATGTTCTCGCCAGAAGTTACTATTTCATTTAGGAAAGGAATGGAACCAGTGTTAAACAGAGGTGAACAGTGGTGAACAGTGCTTAAGTCAGTGAGAACAACTCAACAGTAACAGTGGTACCCAAGTTGACCTTCACACAGTGATGTCCCAGGTACCCAGTGATAACGGCCCGTGAGACCCAACGACCAGCGATGTGTTAATCCGTCTACGATAGGAAGGCCTGGAACCACACCCCACTCATATAACACCATCTGTGAGGGAATTACTACACCACGTGAAGCCCCTCATAACACCACCTGTGAGGGAATTACTACACCACGTGAGCCCCCTCATAACACCATCTGTGAGGGAATTACTACACCACGTGAGGCCCCTCATAACACCATCTGTGAGGGAATTACTACACCACGTGAGGCCCCTCATAACACCATCTGTGAGGGAATTACTACACCACGTGAGGCCCCTCATAACACCATCTGTGAGGGAATTACTAGACCACGTGAGGCCTCTCATAACACCATCTGTGAGGGAATTACTACACCACGTGAGGCCCCTCATAACACCATCTGTGAGGGAATTACTACACCACGTGAGGCCTCTCATAACACCATCTGTGAGGGAACTACTACACCACGTGAGGCCCCTCCTAACACCATCTGTGAGGGAATTACTACACCACGTGAGGCCCCTCATAACCCCATCTGTGAGGGAATTACTACACCACGTGAGGCCCCTCATAACACCATCTGTGAGGGAATTACTACACCACGTGAGGCCTCTCATAACACCATCTGTGAGGGAACTACTACACCACGTGAGGCCCCTCCTAACACCATCTGTGAGGGAATTACTACACCACGTGAGGCCCCTCATAACCCCATCTGTGAGGGAATTACTACACCACGTGAGGCCCCTCCTAACACCATCTGTGAGGGAATTACTACACCACTTGAGGCCCCTCATAACACCATCTGTGAGGGAACTACTACACCACGTGAGGTCCCTCCTAACACCATCTGGGAGGGAGTTACTACACTACGTGTTTGCTGTTCAACACCTACATTAATCTGTATGTTCACTGTATGTTCCTTTACCTTTCTCTAATGAAGGCTTTTGTTAAACCACCAATGTATGTAATAAGTCATTATATCCAATGTATATTTTCAGCCTTCGGGCTGCAGAATTTTTTCAATAAACCGTCAATTATTATTATTATTAACCTCAGCACTCTCCACCACACATATAACCTCACCACTCTCCACCACACATATAACCTCACCACTCTCCACCACACATATAACCTCACCACTCTCCACCACACATATAACCTCACCACTCTCCACCACACATACAACCACAACCTCACCACCTCTCTCCACCACACATATAACCTCACCACTCTCCACCACCCATATAAATACAACCTCACCACTCTCCATCACACATATAACCTCACCACTCTACACCACACATATAACCACAACCTCAGCACTCTCCACCACACATTTAACCACAACCACACCACTCTCCACCACACATATAACCAAAACCTCACCACTCTCCAACACACACAGAACCACAACCCACCACTCTCCACCACACATATAACCACAACCTCACCATTCTCCACCACACATATAACCACAACCTCACCACTCTCCACAACACATATAACCACAACTTCACCACTCTCCACCACACATATAACCTCACCACTCTCCACCACACATATAACCTCACCACTCTCCACCACACATATAGCCTCACCACTCTCCACCACACATATAACCTCACCACTCTCCACCAATCATATATCCTTATCACTCTCCACCACACATATAACCACAACCTCACCACTCTCCACCAGACATATAACCAGAACCTCACCACTCTCCACCACACATATAACCACAACCTCACGACTCACCATCACACTTATAACCTCACCACTCTCTACCCCACATATAACCAGGACCTCACCACTTTCCACCACACATATAACCGCAACCTCACCACTCTCCACCACACATAAAAACACGACCTCACCACTCTCCATCACACATATAACCACAACCTCACCACTCTCCATCACACATATAACCTCACCACACAACTTCACACACATATAACCACAACATCACCACACTCCACCACACATACAACCACAACCTCACCATTCACCACCACACATATAACCATAACCTCACCACTCTCCACCACTTATATAACCACAACCTCACCACTCTCCACCACACATATAACCTCACCACTCACCACCACACATATATCCTTATCACCCTCCACCACACATAACAAACAACCTCACCACCACTCTCCACCACATATATAACCTCACCACTCTCCACCACACATATAAATACAACCTCACCACTCTCCATCACACATATAACCTCACCACTCTACACCACACACATAACCACAACCACACCACTCTCCACCACACATATAACCACAACCTCACCACTCTCCACCACACATATAACCCTAACCTCACCACCCTCTACCGCACATATAACCTCATCACTCTCCACCACACATATAACTATAACCTCACCACTCTCCACCACACATATAACCACAACCTCACCATTCTCCACCACACATATAACCTCACCACTCTAAACCAAACATATAACCTCACCACTCTCCCCCACACATATAACCTCACCACTCTATACCACACATATAACCTCACCACTCTCCACCACACATATAACCACAACCTCACCACTCTCCACCAGACATATAACCAGAACCTCATCACTCTCCACCACACATATAACCACAACCTCACGACTCACCATCACACGTATAACCTCACCACTCTCTACACCACATATAACCAAGACCTCACCACTTTCCACCACACATATAACCGCAACCACACCACTCTCCACCACACATATAAACATGACCTCACCACTCTCCATCACACATATAACCACAACCTCACCAATCTCCATCACACATATAACCTCACCACTCAACTTCACACATATAACCACAACATCACCACACTCCACCACACATACAACCACAACCTCACCGTTCACCACCACACATATAACCATAACCTCACCGCTCTCCACCACTTATATAACCACAACCTCACCACTCTCCACCACACATATAACCTCACCACTCACCACCACACATATAACCTTATCACCCTCCACCACACATACAAACAACCTCACCACCACTCTCCACCACATATATAACCTCACCACTCTCCACCACACATATAAATACAACCTCACCACTCTCCATCACACATACAACCTCACCACTCTACACCACACACATAATCACAACCACACCACTCTCCACCACACATATAACCACAACCTCACCACTCTCCACCACACACATAACCCTAACCTCACCACCCTCTACCGCACATATAACCTCATCACCCTCCACCACACATATAACTAAAACCTCACCACTCTCCACCACACCTATAACCACAACCTCACCATTTTCCACCAAACATATAACCTCACCACTCTAAACCAAACATATAACCTCACCACTCTCCCCCACACATATAACCTCACCACTCTATACCACACATAAAACCTCACCACTCTCCACCACACATAAAACCTCAACACTCTCTACCACACATATAACCTCGCCACTCTCCACCACACATATAACCACAACCTCACCACCACTCTCCACCACAAATATATATACAACCTCACCACTCTTCACAACACATATAACCACAACCTCACCACTCTCCACCACACATATAACCACAACCTCACGACTCACCATCACACATAAAACCTAACCACTCTCTACACCACATATAACCACGACCTCACCACTTTCCACCGCACATATAACCGCAACCTCACCACTCTCCACCACACATATAAACATGACCTCACCAATCTCCATCACACACATATAACCTCACTACTCAACATCACACATATAACCACAACATCACCACATTCCACCACACATATAAACATGACCTCACCACTCTCTACACCACATATAACCACGACCTCACCACTTTCCACCGCACATATAACCGCAACCTCACCACTCTCCACCACATATATAAACATGACCTCACCACTCTCCATCACACACATAAAACCTCACTACTCAACATCACACATTTAACCACAACATCACCACATTCCACCACACATATAAACATGACCTCACCACTCTCCATCACACATATAACCACAACCTCACAAATCTCCATCACACATATAACCTCACCAACCCCCCGCCACACTTAAAACCACGACCTCAACAGTTTCCACCACACATATAACCTCACCACTCTCCACCACACATATAACCATAACCTCACCACCACTCTCCACCACACATATAACCTCACCACTCTCCACCGCACATATAAATACAACCTCACCACTCTCCAACACACATATAACCTCACCAGTCTACAACACACATATGACCACAATCTCAGCACTCTACACCACACATCTAACCACAACCTCACCACTCTCCACCACACATATAACCCCAACCTCACCATTCTCCACCACATATATAACCACAACCTCACGACTCACCATCACACATATAACCTCACCACTCTCCACCACACATATTACCTCACCACTCTCCACCACTCATATAACTACAACCTCACTACTCTCCACCACACATATAACCACAACCTCACCATTCGCCATCACAAATATAACCTCACCACTCTTCACACCACATATAGCCATAACGTCACCATTCTCCACCACACATATAACCACAACCTCACCACTCTCCACCTCACATCTAACCACAACCTCAGCACTCTCCAAAACACATATAACCTCGTCACTCTCCACCACACATATAACCTCGTCACTCTCCACCACACATATAACCACAACCTTACCACTCTCCACACCATGCATATAACCACACCCTCACAACTCTCCACGACACATATAACCACAACCTCTCCATTCTTCACCACACATATAACCTCAACCTCACCACTCTCTACCACACATATAACCAAAACCTCACCACTCTCCACCACACATATAACCACAACCTCACCACTCTCCACCACACATATAATCACAACCTCACGACTCACCATCACACATATAACCTCACCACTCTCCACACCACATATAACCACGACCTCACCACTTTCCACCACATATTAAACTATAACCTCACCACTCTCCACCACATATATAACCACAACCTCACCACTCTCCATCACACATATAACCGTAACCTCACCACTCTCCACCGCACATATAAACATGACCTCACTGTTAGGTTCTGAATAATAAGTTCTATATACAGGAGAGAACACAAACACCTGTATAGTTTTGTAGGTTCGGTTTACTGGATAAGAGTAGGTACACAAAGGGGAGCAGCACTCTCCCCAGCCAGGCTCCTGATCAACTGCTATAGACGACGTATGGCAAGTGATACATTAGCAGCTTCCATACGTCGCCAGGCACATTAATTAGGCATGTGGGATATGGTAATAACATTGCCACACGCTGCTAGCTACATAAATGGAGCACATACATAATATACATACATAATATATAATCCAGCATACATAATATACATACACCTCCCTCCCCCCTATACGCTCATAGCAAAGTCTTGAGCGGACCTTTTCTTTTGGATCCGTTCTGAGCGTCGAGGGACTTCATCACTGGGAAGGGTATGGGACTCAACACTGGTGGCGGGGCCAGCAGAAGGCATTGTTACGGGGCGGAGAAAACGGCGGTTCCTCCACCACACACGACCACTGGGTAACCGCACCTGGTAGTCCCGTGACCTGCCGAGACCCATGACTACGCCTACTTTGTCCCAACGTAGGGAGGTCGGGTCCTGAACACGGACTTGGGTGCCGACACTCAACCTGGGGAGAGAGCGGGCGTGGTCGTTGTAGCGGGCGACGACGTCCTGAACACGTTCGGCGGCTCGGCGATCACAATCCTCTGTCTTGGCCTGCCACTCCTTGGAGAAGGATTGAGGGTGAGCAGGGACACAAGAACGAAGGGGGCGTCCATACAAAACCTGGGCAGGGGAGCGTCCGGTGTAGTTAGGTGTGTTGCGGAGTTCAAGAAGACCCCTGTCGAAGGCCTCGCAGTCAATGTTCCCAGAAGGGGCCACCTTAAGGATGAGGTGCTTCAGGGATTTGACAGCAGCCTCAGCGTGGCCGTTGGACTGCGGGTAATGGGGCGATGACAACACATGCCGGACTCCCCATCGGTCAAGGAACACAGCAAAGTCCCGGCTTGTGAACTGAGGCCCTCCGTCGGTTCGCAGGCGTACAGGAACGCCCACGTCACGGAAGTAGTGGCGGAACTTGCTGATGGTGGCGGCAGACGTCGTGTCATTACCGCACTTGATGACAACCGGCCAACCAGAGAGACGGTCGACGATAACGAGGAAGGACTTTCCTGACACACAGAAAAAGTCGGCCGACACAGACTCAAAGGGGCGGGTGGGGTTGTCGTCACTCATGAAGGGTTCCTGCTGCTGGCTGGGTTGTAATACTTGGCAGGGCTCACACGCACGGACGACATTGGAGATGTCGGAGTTGATGCCGGGCCAGAACACAGTCTGTCGTGCACGTCGTTTGGTGGCCTCAGCTCCACGGTGACTGTCGTGAAGGCGAGCCAAGGCGTGGGGACGTGATGCAGCAGGGACAACTACACGTGCTCCGTACAGAACAAGGTCTCCGTCGCAGTAGAGTTCATCGCGGAGTTTCCAATACGGGAGCAGGGTGTTGTGAAGATCGTAGCGGTTGCTAGGAAATCCATTCCTCACACACTCGACAAGTCGGACGTAGGAAGGGTCGTCTCGGGCCGCTGTTCGAAGGTCCTCCATTGCCTTGTCGTCATCTGGTGACAGGTCCGAACGAAGGGATTGGACGGCATGGAGAGTGACCACAGTCCTGACGGAGAGAGCGAGGTCGGCGTCGAGCACATGATCTTCTGGAGTAGGGCGGCTGACAGGAGAGCGGGATAAGGCATCAGGGATGCAGAGCTCCTTGCCAGCACGCCACACTGCAGTGAAGATGTACGCCGAGAGCTTCTCTTTCAGACGCTGGAGGCGAGGGTTCTCAACGGCGTCTAGCGTGTAGTGGTTGAGGATCGGGACAAGCGGGCGATGGTCGGTCACTAGGTGAAAGTGTTGCAGGCCTATGAGGTAAAACCTGCACTTGGACATCGCCCAAACCACAGCCAACAGCTCCAACTCAATAGTGGCGTAGCGCGTCTCAGTGTCAGAGAGGAAACGCGAGCCACACTGGACGAGCCGGAACTGCCCTCCACCATGATCCTGCAGTAGGGCGTATCCCACGCCATACAAGCGTGAGGCATCTGTCTGCAGAACTGTCGGCAAGGCTGGGTCAAACGTGGCGAGGACAGGTGGACGAGACAGGGCCTGTTTCACTTGCTGGAAGGCCTTGTCGTGGTCGGGGGTCCACAGGAATGTCCTCTTGGGGCTCATCAGGGGGCGAAGTGGTTGAGCAGCTGCGGAGATGTCCGACGAAAACTCTGCTAACTGGTTGACGAGACCGATGAAGGACCTCAAGTCGGTCAGGTTAGCAGGGGTGGGAAAATCCGTGATGGCGCGGACCTTTTCCGGGTCAGCTGCGATACCATTCCCTGAGAGGGTGTACCCACAAAAGTCAACTGAAGAGCTGGCCAGAACAAACTTGTCGGCATTTAGGGTAATGCCGTGCTTCCGGCACCTGTTGAGTACCTCGTAGATACGGCAGAGGTGATCCATATAATCCTCGTCGTACACGAGTATGTCGTCGACCACTTTCACGCAGTTTGCCAGACCTTGTAGAGCCATATCACCTCGAAGACAGAAAGCGTCTCCTGTAGCGGCGAATCCCATGGGGCCACGGCAATAACTGTAACGTCCATGCGGGGTGATGAAAGTTGTGAGTGGTCGGTCTTCTTCGGCAAGCTCTATCTGCCAGTATCCACACAGGGCGTCCATCGTCGTGAAGAAGCGCGCCTTCGGGTTCACACTGCGTATAGCTGCAAAGGGCGTGGGAGAAGGGTGCGCAGGACGAGACACCTGGCTGTTGAGCTTGGAAAGGTCAGTGGTGATCCGAACACCACCTTTAGGTTTTGCGACGACAACCATCGGGTGACACCATGGAGACGGGTCATCGCCGGTTGGTGCAATAATTTCTTGGGCGACCATGGAGTCCAGCTCGTTTTTGACCGCCTCGCGGAAGGCCAGGGGAACCAGTCGAGGGGTGTAAATAGCGAAGGGCTTCGCGTCGTCCCTCAGGTGGATCCTCATGGGGGGACCTGCCATCTTCTTGAGAGGCTTGGATTCCAGAGCGGACTTGGTCACCAGAACGTCGCTGAATTCCTTCAGGAAGTACTTCCGAGCATCCGAAGGAGAGGTGTCACTGGCAAGAGGCAGGGGTAGGGCGGCAGCAGGGTCGTTGCTGCTCCCTTTTTGCACCCTGTTGGCGTGTTTTACCTCAAGAATAGGTTTGGGGAAGTCCTGGGAGATGATGGCCAACTCCTGACAATGTCTGTAGGACAGCAAAGGAGTCTGGACACCGTTATGCACATCAATCCAGGCTTGACACGACCTGTTGCCAAAGGTGACTTGTGCTTGGAGTGAACCCAGGGCCGGGGTCATCTGTGAACCATCTGCCATAAAGCGGAGATCCTTGGGGGGCGGTCCTAGATCACTTGGAGAGAGCCCCAAGCATTGCAAATGCTGGGGACCGATGACTGTAGCATCAGCGCCGGTGTCGGGCAACATCTGAAGACGGGATGACGCACTGCGGTAGGTCACAATGACACTGATGTACTGGGGGACTTTGGTCCTGGGACGCGGGGGGGAGCACACATTCCTAATGTGGCTCGAGCGTTGTCAAGAGTCGTCGTGCCTCTGATTGGAAGACTGTGGGCGGCCCTCTCTGGTGGAAGGGGGCTGAAGCTTCCGCCGACGCGGTCCCTTGGGTTTGTTGGAAGGGCAACACTTGTCATAGTGGCCCAGACGACCGCACACATTGCACTGGACGCGTTTGGCTGGGCACCGTACTGTGAGTGACCAGTGGCCCTTACGGTCACAACTGTTGCAGGTAGACTGAGCAGCTGGACACACCTGTGTTCCGTGCTGCTTACCACAGTTGTTGCAAAATAAACCGGGCGTGGACGTGGTGGGCGAAGGCGTAGGAACAGACTTCTTGTCCTTCTTGTACCGGGACACAGCGCGTACAGCTGTAGGGGGAGCACGGATGGCAGAGGTGGCACACCTGGCAGCCTCATAGGAGCGACATATCGTCAACACATCCTTAAGAGAAGAGGAAGAGTCGAGGGAGGTGAGGCGTTGGACAAGTTCCTCGTCCTTAACACCCATCAGGATCACCTGCTTCAACTGGGTCTCCTCGCACTGCTGGTGGTGGCCTGGACATATATCTACCTCTTCCGAGGCTCTCTTAAGACGTACGTAAAAGGCATCAAAAGACTCACCCTCCATCTGTCTGCAGCTAAACAATTCCCTCCTGCGCAGAGCTTCATTCTGCTGTCCTTTGATGTGCCGTTGTAGAACGTCCAGTACCTCCTCTACAGACAGCGAAGAGGTTGGGGGTACCTGCAACGTATGTTCCAAGACACGCTGAATTTCCAAGGACAGGCACATACGCAGCTGGATGAGTTGTTTAGGCTGTGACAAACTCTGGAGATCCACCATTGTAGAATAATCAGTCCACCGTCGCCGCCATTCACGAAAAGTCTGGAAATTCACATCAGGCTTCAAGATGGGCGGTGTTTGAGCTGCTGCTTTAGGTGGGGCTGGGGGGCGTGAAGGAAGCATGGATGAGGTATCTGAACCAGTCAGTACCGAGGCAGTGTTAGAGCCAGGGGCTTGGTTAACAGTGAGGCGAGATATCAAGGCTTCAAACCGTTCACTGTCTTCCAATCTCCGTTGGTGGTCTCGTTCTGCCTCTGCTTGCCTTCTGTGCTCATCCGCCAAACGTCTGTGAGCTTCATCCTCGCGTTTCTCATCTCTCATAAACTTCAGTAAAGCAATTATCTCTGGAGACAACGCTGAATATTGAGGTGAGGGACTGCGCGATGTTGTGGGGGCTGGAGCGTCGTGGCCGGCCTGGTCATCCATCTCTGGGGGACTATCATCCGCTTGACTCATCCAGGCGCTGGGTCCACGGCTACGTAAGGCATGAGACATAACTACTTCATCTGTGTACTATGTCTTAAATCAGTGTTGACCGGTCAGCCCGTCGTATCAACAAGATTTCAGACAAAAAATTAATTAAATACACAGATAAGTAGGTTATATATATAAAATATATATAAAGAAGCCGCGCGGTCAGCGAGTGTTAGTACATGTATGTGTGTGTGTGTGTGTCCCGGGCGGGCAGAGCGTCTCGCCCCAGCTGTGAGGGGGGGTGGAGGCGGCGCTGTGAGGGGGGGAAAGGGAGAAGCGCGGCGACTCCCAGTCAGTCCAGTTACCCTCAGGACGCGGTCAGAGAAGGGTGCACTGAACTCTACTCCTTACAAATGCCCAGAACGTGCCGTATACCTTGGGAATCCTTTAGAACAAGGTCACACATGAATGGCACGAAACACACAATGCACTAAACACTTCACAGAAAATCACTGTCACTGACACTGCTCAAAGTTGCTGAAATTCTTCGAGGAGAGGTGGCGCGGGAGTTGACCCAAGGCTGGAGGGAGTCCATAAGCCGGCTTTCCACAGACTTTGCACTATCACTCGTAATTATCCAGTGAGATCGGTTCACTGCGCCATGTTAGGTTCTGAATAATAAGTTCTATATACAGGAGAGAACACAAACACCTGTATAGTTTTGTAGGTTCGGTTTACTGGATAAGAGTATGTACACAAAGGGGAGCAGCACTCTCCCCGGCCAGGCTCCTTGTCAACTGCTATAGACGACGTATGGCAAGTGATACATTAGCAGCTTCCATACGTCGCCAGGCACATTAATTAGGCATGTGGGGTATGGTAATAACATTGCCACACGCTGCTAGCTACATAAATGGAGCACATACATAATATACATACATAATATATAATCCAGCATACATAATATACATACACTCACCACTCTCCATCACACATATAACCACAACCTCACAAATATTCATCACACATATAACCTCACCACTACCCACCACACTTATAACCACAACCTCACCACTCTCCACCACACATCTAACCACAACCTCACCACTATCCATCACACATATAACAACAACGTCACTACTCTCCATCACACACATAACCACAACCCACCACTCTCCACCACACATATAACCACAACCTCACCATTTTCCACCACACATATAACCACAACCTCACCACTCTCCACCACACATATAACCAAAACCTCACCACTCTCCACCACACATATAACCACAATCTCACCATTCTCCACCACACATATAACCACAACCTCACCACTCTCCACCACACATATAACCACAACTTCACCACTCTCCACCACACATATAACCTCACCACTCTCCACCACACATATAACCACAGCCTCCCACCAATCTCCACCACACATATAACCTCACAAACTCTCCACCACACATATAACCTCACCACTCTCCACCACACATATAACCACAGCCTCCCACCAATCTCCACCACAGATATAACCTCACCTCTCTCCACCACACTTATAACCTCACCACTCTCCACCACACATATAACCTCACCACTCTCCACCACACATATAGCCTCACCACTCTCCACCACTCATATAACCTTACCACTCTCCACCACACATATAACCTCACCACTCTCCACGACACATATAACTTCACCACTCTGCGCCACACATATAACCACAACCTCACCATTCTCCACCACACATATAACCACAACCTCAGCACTCTCCACCACACATATAACCACAACTTCACCACTCTCCACCACACATATAATCTCACCACTCTCCACCACACATATAACCTCACCACTCTCCACCAAACATATAACCTCACCACTCTCCACCACACATATAACCACAACCTCACCACAAATCTCCACCACACATATAACCTCACCACTCTCCACCACACATATAAATACAACCTCACCACTCTTCATCACACATATAACCTCACCACTCTCCACACCACATATAACCACGACCTCACCACTTTCCACCACACATATAACCATAACCTCACCACTTTCCACCACATATAGAACCACAACCTCACCACTCTCCATCTCACATAAAACAGCAACCTCACCGCTCTCCACCACACACATAAACATGACCTCACCACTCTCCACCACACATATAACCTCACCACTCTCCACCACACATATAACCTCACCACTCTCCACCACACATATAACTGCAACCTCACCACTCTCCAGCACACATATAAACATGACCTCACCACTCTCCATCACACATATAACCACAACCTCACCACTCCCCATCACACATATAACCTCACCACTCAACTTCACACATATAACCACAACATCACCACACTCCACCACACATACAACCATAACCTCACCATTCACCACCACACATATAACCATAACCTCACCACTCTCCACCACTTATATAACCATAACCTCACCACTCTCCACCACACATATAACCTCACCACTCACCACCACACATATAACCTCACCACCCTCCACCACACATATAACAAACAACCTCACCACACTCCACCACACATATAACCTCACCACTCTACACCACACACAACCACAATCACACAACTCTCCACCACACATATAACCACAACCTCACCACTCTCCAAAACACATATAACCACAACCTCACCACTCTCCAAAACACATATAACCACAACCTCACCACTCTCCAAAACACATATAACCTCATCACTCTCCACCACACATATAACCACAACCTCACCACTCTCCAAACCACGCATATAACCACAACCTCACAACTCTCCACGACACATATAACCACAACCTCACCCCTCTTCACCACACATATAACCACAACCTCACCACTCTCCACCAATCATATATCCTTACCACTCTCCACCACACATATAACCACAACCTCACCACTCTCCACCAATCATATATCCTTACCACTCTCCACCACACATATAACCACAACCTCACCACTCTCTACCACACATATAACCACAACCTCACAACTCTCCACCACACATACAATCACAACCTTACGACTCACCCTCACACATATAACCTCACCACTCTCCACACCACATATAACCACCTCCTCACCACTTTCCACAACATATATAACTATAACCTCACCACTCTCCACCACATATATAACCACACCCCCACCACTCTCCATCATACATATAACCACAACCTCACAAATCTCCATCACACATATAACCTCACCACTACCCACCACACTAATAACCACGACCTCACCAGTTTCTGCCACACATATAACCATAACCTCACCACTCTCCACCACACATATAACCATAACCTCACCACTCAACATCACATAAAACCACACCTCACCACTCTCCATCACACTTATAACCTCACTACTCTCCACCACACATATAACCACGACCTCACCAATTTCCACCACACATCTAAGCAGAACCTCACCACTCTCCATCACACACATAACCACAGCCCACCACTCTCCATCAAACATATAACCGGGACCTCACCACTCTCCACAACACATATAAACATGACCTCACCACTCTGCATCACAAATATAACCACAACCTCACCACTCTCCATCACACATATAACCTAACCACTCTCCACCACACATATAACCTCACCACTCTCCACCACACATAAAACCTCACCACTCTCTACACAACATATAACCACGACCTCACCACTTTCCACCGCACATATAAACATGACCTCACCACTCTGCATCACACATATAACCACAACCTCACCACTCTCCATCACACATATAACCTCACCATTCAACACACATATAAACACATCACCACACTTCACCACACATATAACCAAAACCTCACTACTCTCCACCACACATATAACCACAACCTCACCACTCTCCACCACATATATAACCTCACCACTCTCCACCACACATATAACCACAACCTCACCACTCTCCACCACACAAATAACCAACACCTCACCACCATAACCCACACTCCACCACATATAACCTCACCACTCTCCACCACACATATAACCACAACATCACCACTCTCCACCACACATATAACCTAACCACTCTCCACCACACATATAACCTCACCACTCTCCACCACACATATAACCACAACCTCACCACTCTCCACCACACATATAACCACACCATTCTCCACCACACATATAACCTCACAACTCTCCACCACACATATAACCTCACTACTCTCCACCACACATATAACCTCACCACTCTCCACCACACATATAACCTCACCACTCTCCACCACACATATAGCCTCACCACTCTCCATCACACATATAACCTCACCACTCTCCACCACACATATAACCTCACCACTCTCCACCACACATATAACCTCACCACTCTACACCACACATATAACCACAACCTCACCACTCTTCACCACACATATATCCACAACCTCACCACTCTCCACCACACAAATAACCACAACCTCACCACTCTCCACTACATATATAACCACAACCTCACCACTCACCATCACACATATAACCTCACCACTCTCCACACCACATATAACCACGACCTCACCACTTTCCACCACATACATAACTATAACCTCACCACTCTCCACCACATATATAACCACAACCTCACCACTCTCCATCACACATATAACCGTAACCTCACCACTCTCCACCACACATAACCACAGACCTCACCACTCTCCATCACACATATAACCACAACCTCACAAATATCCATCACACATATAACCTCACCACTACCCACCACACTTATAACCACAACCTCACCACTCTCCACCACACATATAACCTCACCACTCTCCACCACACATATAACCACAACCTCACCACAAATCTCCACCACACATATAACCTCACCACTCTCCACCACACATATAAATACAACCTCACCACTCTTCATCACACATATAACCTCATCACTCTCCACAACACATATAACCACGACCTCACCACTTTCCACCACACATATAACCATAACCTCACCACTTTCCACCACATATAGAACCACAACCTCACCACTCTCCATCTCACATATAACAGCAACCTCACCGCTCTCCACCACACACATAAACATGACCTCACCACTCTCCACCACACATATAACCTCACCACTCTCCACCACCCATATAACCACAACCTCACCACTCTCCACACCACACACATAACCACAACCTCACAACTCTCCACCACACATAAAATCACAACCTCACCGCTCTTCACCACCATATATCCACGACCTCACCACTTTAAACCACACATATAACCACAACCTCACCAATCTCCACCGTTCATATATCCTTACCACTCTCCACCACACATATAACAACAACCTCACCACTCTCCACCAGACATATAACCAGAACCACACCACTCTCCACCACACATATAACCACAACCTCACGACTCACCATCACACTTATAACCTCACCACTCTCTACACCACACATAACCAGGACCTCACCACTCTCCACCACACATATAACCACAACCTCACCACTCTCCACCAGACATATAACCAGAACCTCACCACTCTCCACCACACATATAACCACAACCTCACGACTCACCATCACACACATATAACCTCACCACTTTCCACCACACATATAACTGCAACCTCACCATTCACCACCACACATATAACCACTAACCTCACCACTCTCCACACACATATAACCACAACCTCACCACTCTCCACCACACATATAACCTCACCACTCACCACCACACATATAACCTCACCACCCTCCACCACACATATAACACACAACCTCACCACTCTCCACGACACATATAACCTCACCACTCTCCACCACACATATAACCACAACCTCACCACTCTCCATCACACATATAACCTCACCACTCTTTACCACACACATAACCAACCTCACCACCTCTACCGCACATATAACCTCACCACTCTCCACCACACATAAACATAACCTCACCACTCTCCACCACACATATAACCACAACCTCACCACTCTCCACCACACATATAACCTCACAACTCTACACCAAACATATAACCTCACCACTCTCACCACACATATAACCTCACCACTCTCCACCACACATATAACACCTCACCACTCTCCACCACACATATACCACAACCTCACCACCACTCTCCACCACACATAACCTCACCACTCTCCACCACACATATAAATACAACCTCACCACTCTCCATACACATATAACCTCACCACTCTACACCACAACAACCACAACTCACACACTCTCCACACACATATAACCACAACCTCACCACTCTCCACACACATATAACCACAACCTCACCACTCTCCACAACACATATAACCTCACCACTCTCCACCACACATATAACCACAACCTCACCACTCTCCACCACACATATAACCACAACATCACCACTCTCCACCACACATATAACCTCACCACTCTCCACCACACATAAAACCTCACCACTCTCAACACAACATATAACCACGACCTCACCACTTCCACCACACATATAACCACAACCTCACCACTCTCCATCACACATATAACCACAACCTCACCACTCTCCATCACACATATAACCTCACCATTCACATCACTCATATAACACAACTCACCACACTCACCACACATATAACCAAAACCTCACCACTCTCCACCACACATATAACCACAACCTCACCACTCTCCACCACATATATAACCTCACCACTCTCCACCACACATATAACCACAACATCACCACTCTCCACCACACATATAACCTCACCACTCTCCACCACACATAGAACCTCACCACTCTCTACACAACATATAACCACGACCTCACCACTCTCCACCGCACATATAAACAGACCTCACCACTCTGCATCACACATATAACCACAACCTCACCACTCTCCATCACACATATAACCTCACCATTCACATCACTCATATAAACACAACATCACCACACTTCACCACACATATAACCAAAACCTCACTACTCTCCACCACACATATAACCACAACCTCACCACTCTCCACCACATATATAACCTCACCACTCTCAACCACACATATAACCACAACATCACCACTCTCCACCACACATATAACCTAACCACTCTCCACCACACATATAACCTCACCACTCTCCACCACATATATAACCTCACCACTCTCCACCACACATATAACCACAACATCACCACTCTCCACCACACATATAACCTAACCACTCTCCACCACACATATAACCTCACCACTCTCCACCACACATATAACCACAACATCACCACTCTCCACCACACATATAACCACACCATTCTCCACCACACATATAACCTCACCACTCTCCACCACACATATAACCTCACCACTCTCCACCACACATATAACCTCACCACTCTCCATCACACATATAACCTCACAACACTCCTCCACACATATAACCACAACCTCACCGCTATCCAACACACACATAACCTCATCACTCTCACCACACATATAACACAACCTCACCACTCTCCAACACACATATAACCACAACCTCACCACTCTCCACCACACATATAACCTCACCACTCTCCACCACACATATAACCACAACCTCACCACTCTCCACCACACATATAACCACAACCTCACCACTCACCACCACACATATAACCTCACCACTCTCTACACAACATATAACCACGACCTCACCACTTCTCCACCACACATATAACCACAACCTCACCACTCTCCACCACATATATAACTACCTCACCACTCTCCATCGCACACATATAACCTCACCACTCTCCTCCACACATATAACCACAACCTCACCACTCTCCACCACACATATAACCACAACCTCACCACTCCACTCACATATAACCTCACCACTCTCCAACACACATATAACCACAACCTCACCACTCTCCATCACACACATAACCACAACCCACCACTCTCCACCACACATATACCACAACTCACCACTCTCCACCACACATATAACCTCACCACTCTCCACCACACATATAACCACACCACTCTCCACCACACATATAACCTCACCACTCTCCACCACACATATAACCTCACAACTCTCCACCACACATATAACCTCACCACTCTCCACCACACATATAACCTCACCACTCTCCACCACACATATAACCTCACCACTCTCCATCACACATATAACCTCACCACTCTCCACCACACATATAACCTCACCACTCTCCACCACACATATAACCTCACCACTCTCCACCACACATATAACCTCACCACTCTCCACCACACATATAACCTCACCACTCTACACCACACATATAACCACAACCTCACCACTCTCCACCACACATATAACCACAACCTCACCACTCTCCACCACACAAATAACCACAACCTCAACACTCTCCACTACATATATAACCACAACCTCACCACTCACCATCACACATATAACCTCACCACTCTCCACACACATATAACCACAACCTCACCACTCTCCACCACAACATAACATAACCTCACCACTCTCCACCACAATATAACCACAACTCACCACTCTCCATCACACATATAACCACAACCTCACCACTCTCCACCACACATAAAACAGACCTCACCACTCTCCATCACACATATAACCACAACCTCACAACTGTCCATCACACATATAACCTCACCACTACCCACCACACATATAACCACAACCTCACCACTCCACCACACATCTAACCACAACCTCACCACTATCCACCACACATATAACCACAACGTCACCACTCTCCATCACACACATAACCACAACCCACCACTCTCCACCACACATATAACCACAACCTCACCATCTCCACCACACATATAACCACAACCTCACCACTCTCCACCACACATATAACCACAACCTCACCACTCTCCACCACACATATAACCACAACCTCACCACTCTCCACCACACATATAACCACAACCTCACCACTCTCCACCACACATATAAACCTCACCACTCTCCACCACACATATAACCTCACCACTCGCCACCACAAATATAACGTCACCACTCTCCACCACACATATAACCTCACCACTCTCCACCACACATATAACCTCACCACTCTCCACCACACATATACCTCACCACTCTCCACACACATATAACCTCACCACTCTCCACCACACATATAACCTCACCACTCTCCACACACATATAACTCACCACTCTCTGCCACACATATAACCACAACCTCACCACTCTCCACCACACATATAACCACAACCTCACCACTCTCCACCACACATATAACCACAACCTCACCACTCTCCACCACACATATAACCTCACCACTCTCCACCACACATATAACCTCACCACTCTCCACACACATATAACCTCACCACTCTCCACCACACATATAACCACAACCTCACCACTCTCCACCACACATATAACCTCACCACTCTCCACCACACATATAACCACAACCTCACCACTCTCCAACACACATATAACCTCACCACTCTCCACCACACATATAACCACAACCTCACCACTCTCCATCTCACATATAACCTCACCACTTTCCACCACACATATAACCACAACCTCACCACTCTCCATCACACATATAACACAACCTCACCACTCTCCACCACACATATAACACTCACCACTCTCCACCACACATATAACCTCACCACTCTCCACCACACATATAACCACAACCTCACCACTCTCCACACCACACACATAACCACAACCTCACAACTCTCCACCACACATATAACCACAACCTCACCACTCTCACCACACATATAACCACGACCTCACCACTTTCCACACACATATAACCACAACCTCACCACTCTCCACACACATATACCTCACCACTCTCCACCACACATATAACAACAACCTCACCACTCTCCACCACACATCTAACCAAAACCTCACCACTCTCCACCACACATATAACCACAACCTCACAACTCACCATCACACATATAACCTCACCACTCTACACCACACATAACCAGACCTCACCACTCTCCACCACACATATAACCACAACCTCACCACTCTCCACCACACATATAACCAGAACCTCACCACTCTCCACCACACATATAACCACAACCTCACCACTCCATCACACACATATAACCTCACCACTCTCCACCACACATATAACCACAACCTCACCATCTCCACCACACATATAACCAACCTCACCACTCTCCACCACACATATAACCACAACCTCACCATTCTCCAACACACATATAACCTCACCACTCACCACCACACATACCTCACACCTCCACCACACATATAACCACAACCTCACCACCACTCTCCACCACACATATAACCTCACCACTCTCCACCACACATATAACCACAACCTCACCACTCTCCATCACACATATAACCTCACCACTCTCCACCACACAATAACCATAACCTCACCACTCTACCACACATATAACCTCACACTCTCCACCACACATATAACACAACCTCACCACTCTCCACCACACATATAACCACAACCTCACCATTCTCCACCACACATATAACCTCACAACCTCACCACATATAACCTCACCACTCTCCACACACATAACCTCACCACTCTCACCACACATAAAACCTCACCACTCTCCACCACACATATAACCTCACCACTCTCCACCACACATATACCACAACCTCAGCACCACTCTCCACCACACATAACCACACAACTCTCCACCACACATATACCCACAACCTCACCACTCTCCATCACACATATAACCACAACACACACTCACCACCACATATATAACCACAACTCACCACTCTCCACCACACATATAACCAACTCACCACTCTCCACCACACATATAACCACGACCTCACCACTCTCCATCACACATATAACCTCACCACTCTCCACCACACATATAACCACAACCTCACCACTCTCCAGCACACATATAAACAACTCACCACTCTCCACCACACATATAGCCTCAACACACTCCACCACACATATAACCACGACCTCACCACTCTCCACCACACATATAACCACAACCTCACCACTCTCCACCACACATATAACCACAACCTCACCACTCTCCATCACACATATAACCACAGCCCACCACTCTCCATCACACATATAACCACAACCTCACCACTCTCCACCACACATATAACCTCACACCTCTCCAACACACATATAACCACAACCTCAACACACTCACACACACATATAACCACACTCACCACTCCGCCACACATAAAACCACAACCTCACCACTCTCCATCACACATATAACCACAACCTCACTACTCTCTACCACACATATAACCACAACCTCACCACTCTCCACCACACATATAACCACAACCTCACCACTCGCCATCACACATATAACCACAATATCACCACTCCCCGCCACAGAAATAACCACAATCTCACCACTCTCCACCACACATCTAACCACAGCCTCACCACTCATCATCACACATATAACCACAACCTCACCACTCGCCATCACACATATTACCATAATCTCACTGCTCTCCATCACACATATAACCACAACCTCACCACTCTCCACCACACATATAACCTCATCACTCTCCACCACACATATAACATCACCACTCTCCACCACACATATAACCTCGCCACTCTCCACCACACACATAACCTCACCACTCTCCACCACACATATAACCACAACCCCACCACCACTCTCCATAACACATATAATCTCACCATTCTCCACCACACATATAACCACGACCTCACCACTCTCTGCCAGACACATATAACCACAACCTCACTACTCTCCACCACACATATAACCACAACCTCACCACTCTCCATCACACACATAACAACAACCTCACCACTCTCCATCACACATATAACCACAACCTCACCACTCTCCACCACACATATAACCTCACCACTCTCCATCACACATATAACCACAACCTCACCACTCTCCATCACACATATAACCACAACGTCACCACTCACCGCCACACTTAAAACCACAACCTCACCACTCTCCATCACACATATAACCACAACCTCACTACTCTCTACCACACATATAACCACAACCTCACCACTCTCCACCACACATATAACCACAACCTCACCACTCGCCATCACACATATAACCACAATATCACCACTCCCCCACACACAAATAACCACAATCTCACCACTCTCCACCACACATATAAGCACAACCTCACCACTCTCCATCACACATATAGCCACAACCACACCACTCGCCATCACACATATTACCATAACCTCACTGCTCTCCATCACACATATAACCACAACCTCACCACACTCCACCACACATATAACCACAACCGCACCACTCTCAACCATACATATAACCTCACCACTCTCCACCACACATATAACCACAACCTCACCACTCGCCATCACACATATAACCACAATATCACCACTCTCCGCCACACAAATAACCACAACCTCACCACCCTCCAACACTGATAACCTCACCACTCTCCACCACATATAACCACAACCTCACCACTCTCCACCACACATATAACCACAACCTCACCACTCTCCACCACACATATAACCACAATATCACCACTCTCCGCCACAGAAATAACCACAACCTCACCACCCTCCAACACACTGATAACCTCACCACTCTCCACCACACATATAACCACAACCTCACCACTCGCCATCACACATATAACCACAATATCACCACTCTCCGCCACACATATTATCACAACCTCACCACTCTCCACCACACTGATAACCTCAGCACTCTCCATCACACACATAACCACAACCTCACCACTCTCCACTACACATACAACAACAACCCCACCACTCTCCACCACACATATAATAACAATCTCACCACTCTCCACCACACATATAACTACAACCTCACCACTCTCCATAACACATAAAACCAAAACCTGAACAACCTCCACCACACACATAACCACAACCACACCACTGTCCACCACACATCTTACCACAACCTCACCACTCTTCACCACACATATAACCACAACCTCACCACTCTCTACCACACATATAACCTCACCACTCTCCACCACACATATAACCACAACCTCACCACTCTTCACACCCACATATAACCACAACCTCACCACTCTCCACCACACATATAACCACAACCTCACCGCTCTCACCACACATATAACCATGACCTCACCACAATCCACCACACATATAACCACAACTCACCACTCTCCACCACAGATACCTACCACTCTCCACCACACATATAACCACAACCTCACCACTCTCCACCACACATAACCACAACCTCACCACTCTCCACCACACATATAACCACAACCTCACCACTCTCCACCACACATATAACAACAACCTCACCACTCTCCACCACACATCTAACCATAACCTTAGCACTCTCCACCACGCATGTAACCACAACCTCACCACTCTCCATCACACATATAACCACAACCTCACCACTCGCCATCACACATATAACCATAACCTCACCTCTCTCCATCACACATATAACCACAACCTCACCACTCTCCACCACACATATAACATCACCACTCTCCACCACACATATAACATCACCACTCTCCACCACACATATAACCTCACCACTCTCCACCACACACATAACCTCACCACTCTCCACCACACATATAACCACAACCTCACCACCACTCAACAAAACACATATAACCTCACCATTCTCCACCACACATATAAATACAACCTCACCACTCTCCACCACACATATAAAACACAACCTCAGCACTCTCCACCACACATATAACCACAACCGCACCACTCTCAACCATACATATAACCTCACCACTCTCCACCAAACATATAACCACAACCTTACCAGTCTCCACCATACATATAACCTCACCACTCTCCACCACACATATAACCACAACCTCACCACTCTCCATCACACATATAACCTCACCACTCTCCACCACACATATTACCTCACCACTTTCCACCACACATATAACCAAAGACTCACCACTCTCCATCATACATATAACCACAACCTCACCACGCTGAACCACACATATAACCACAACCTCACCACTCTCCACCACACATATAACCACAACCTCACCACTTTCCATCACACACATAACAACAGCCCACCATTCTCCATCACACATATAACCACAACCTCACCATTCTCCACCACACATATAACCACAACCTCATCACTCTACACCACACATATAACCACAACATCCCCACTCGCCTTCACACATATAACCACAACCTCACCACTCTCCGCCACACATATAACCACAGCCTCACCATTCTCCACCACACATATAACCACAACCTCACCACTCTCCATCACACATATAACCACAACCTCATCACTCATCACCACATATATAACCACAACATCACCACTCTCCACCACACAAATCACTTCACCACACTCCACCACACATATAACCACGACCTCACCACTCTCCATCACACATATAACCTCACCACACTCCACCACACACATATAACCACGACCTCACCACTTTCCACTACACATATAAGAACAACATCACCACTCTCCACCACACATATAGCCTCAACACACTCCACCACACATATATCCACGACCTCACCACTCTCTGCCAGACACATATAACCACAACCTCACTACTCTCCACCACACATATAACCACAACCTCACCACTTTCCATCACACACATAACAACAGCCCACCACTCTCCATCACACATATAACCACAACCTCACCACTCTCCACCACACATATAACCTCACTCCTCTCCATCACACATATAACCACAACCTCAACACTCTCGATCACACATATAACCACAACGTCACCACTCACCGCCACACATAAAACCACAACCTCACCACTCTCCATCACACATATAACCACAACCTCACTACTCTCTACCACACATATAAACACAACCTCACCACTCTCCACCACACATATAACCACAACCTCACCACTCGCCATCACACATATAACCACAATATCACCACTCCCCGCCACAGAAATAACCACAATCTCACCACTCTCCACCACACATCTAACCACAACCTCACCACTCTCCATCACACATATAACCACAACCTCACCACTCGCCATCACACATATTACCATAACCTCACTGCTCTCCATCACACATATAACCACAACCTCACCACTCTCCACCACACATATAACCTCATCACTCTCCACCACACGCATAACCTCACCACTCTCCACCACACATATAACCACAACCTCACCACCACTCTCCATAACACATATAACCTCACCATTCTCCACCACACATATAAATACAACCTCACCACTCTCCACAACACATATAAAACACAACCTCAGCACTCTCCACCACACATATAACCACAACCGCACCACTCTCAACCATACATATAACCTCACCACTCTCCACCAAACATATAACCACAACCTTACCAGTCTCCACCATACATATAACCTCACCACTCTCCACCACACATATAACCACAACCTCACAAATCTCCATCACACATATAACCAAAATATCCCCTCTCTCCGCCACACAAATAAGCACAACCTCACCACTCTCCAACACACTGATAACCTCAGCACTCTCCATCACACATATAACGACAACCTCTCCACTCTCCACCACACATATAACCACAACCTCACCCCTTTCAATCACACATATAATCACAACCTCACCACTCTCCATCACACATATAACCTCACCACACTCCACCACACATATAACCACGACTTCACCACTTTCCACTACACATATAAGAACAACATCACCACTCTCCACCACACATATAACCTCACCACACTCCACTACACATATAACCTCAACACACTCCATCACACATATAACCATAACCTCAACACCCTCAATCACACATATAACCACAACGTCACCACTCACCGCCACACATAAAACCACAACCTCACCACTCTCCATCACACATATAACCACAACCTCACCACTCTCCACCACACATATAACCACAACCTCACCACTCGCCATCACACATATAACCACAATATCACCACTCTCCGCCACAGAAATAACCACAACCTCACCACCCTCCACCACACTGATAACCTCAGCACTCTCCATCACACATATAACCACAACCTCACCACTCTCCACCACACATATAACCACAACCTCACCACTCTCCACCACACATATAACCACAACTTCACCACTCGTCATCACACATATAACCACAATATCACCACTCTCCGCCACACAAATAACCACAACCTCACCACTCTCCACCACACATATACAGTAACTACAACCACAGCACTCTCTACCACACATACAACTTCATCACTCTCCAAAACACATATAACCACTACCTCACCACTCTCCACACCACACATATAACCACAACCTCACCACTCTCCATCACACATATAACCACAACCTCACCACTCTCCACCACACATCTAACCACAACCTCACCACTCGCCATCACACACATAACCACACCCCACCACTTTCCATCACACATATAACCACAACCTCACCATTCTCCACCACACATATAAAAACAACCTCACCACTTTCCACCACACATCAAACCATAACCTCAGCACTCTCCACCACACATCTAACCATAACCTCACCACTCTCCATCACACATATAACCACAACCTCACCACTCTCCACCACACTTATTACCACAACCTCACCACTCCACACCACACATATAACCACAACCTTACCACTCTCCACCACACATATAACCTCACCACTCTCCACCACAAACGTAACCTCACCACTCTCCACCACACATATAACCACAAACTCACCACTCTCCACCACACACATAACCACAACCTCACCACTCTCCACTACACATACAACAACAACCTCACCACTCTCCACCACACATATAATAACAATCTCACCACTCTCGACCACACATATAACTACAACCTCACACACTCTCCTCCACACATATAACCATAACCTCACCACTCTTCACCACACATATAACCACAACTTCACCACACTCTACCACACCTATAACCTCATCACTCTCCACCACACAAATAACCACAACCTCACCATTCTCCTTCACACATATAGCCATAACCTGAATAACCTCCACCACACACATAACCACAACCACACCACTCTCCACCACACATATTACCACAACCTCACCACTCTTCACCACACATATAACCACAACCTCACCACTCTCTACCACACATATAACCTCATCACTCTCCACCACACATATAACCACAACCTCACCACTCTTCACACCCACATATAACCACAACCTCAGAACTCTCCACCACACTTATAACCACAACCTCACCGCTCTTCACCACACATATAACCATGACCTCACCACTTTCCACCACACATATAACCACAAGCTCACCACTCTCCACCATTCAGATATCCTTACCACTCTCCACCACACATATAACCACAACCTCACCACTCTCCACCACACACAAAACCACAACCTCACCACTCTCCACCACACATATAACCACAACCTCACCACTCTCCACCACACATCTAACCATAACCTTAGCATTCTCCAACACACATCTAACCACAACCTCACCACTCTCCATCACACATATAACCACAACCTCACCACTCGCCATCACACATATAACCATAACCTCACCTCTCTCCATCACACATATAACCACAACCTCACCACTCTCCACCACACATATAACATCACCACTCTCCACCACACATATAACATCACCACTCTCCACCACACATATAACCTCACCACTCTCCACCACACACATAACCTCACCACTCTCCACCACACATATAACCACAACCTCACCACCACTCTCCATAACACATATAACCTCACCATTCTCCACCACACATATAAATACAACCTCACCACTCTCCACAACACATATAAAACACAACCTCAGCACTCTCCACCACACATATAACCACAACCGCACCACTCTCAACCATACATATAACCTCACCACTCTCCACCAAACATATAACCATAACCTTACCAGTCTCCGCCACACATATAACCTCACCACTATTCGCCACACGTATAACCACAACCTCACCACTCTCCATCACACATATAACCTCACCACTCTCCACCACACATATAACCTCACCACTCTCCACCACACATATAACCAAAGACTCACCACTCTCCATCATACATATAACCACAACCTCACCACGCTGAACCACACATATAACCACAACCTCACCACTCTCCACCACACATATAACCACAACCTCACCACTTTCCATCACACACATAACAACAGCCCACCATTCTCCATCACACATATAACCACAACCTCACCATTCTCCACCACACATATAACCACAACCTCATCACTCTACACCACACATATAACCACAACCTCCCCACTCGCCTTCACACATATAACCACAACCTCACCACTCTCCGCCACACATATAACCACAACCTCACCATTCTCCACCACACATATAACCACAACCTCACCACTCTCCATCACACATATAACCACAACCTCATCACTCACCACCACATATATAACCACAACATCACCACTCTCCACGACACATATAACTTCACCATACTCCACCACACATATAACCACGACCTCACCACTCTCCATCACACATATAACCTCACGACACTCCACCACACACATATAACCACGACCTCACCACTTTCCACTACACATATAAGAACAACATCACCACTCTCCACCACACATATAGCCTCAACACACTCCACCACACATACAACCACGACCTCACCACTCTCTGCCAGACACATATAACCACAACCTCACTACTCTCCACCACACATATAACCACAACCTCACCACTTTCCATCACACACATAACAACAGCCCACCACTCTCCATCACACATATAACCACAACCTCACCACTCTCCACCACACATATATCCTCACTCCTCTCCATCACACATATAACCACAACCTCAACACTCTCGATCACACATATAACCACAACGTCACCACTCACCGCCACACATAAAACCACAACCTCACCACTCTCCATCACACATATAACCACAACCTCACTACTCTCTACCACACATATAACCACAACCTCACCACTCTCCACCACACATATAACCACAACGCCACCACTCGCCATCACACATATAACCACAATATCACCACTCCCCGCCACAGAAATATCCACAATCTCACCACTCTCCACACATCTAACCACAGACCTCACCACTCATCATCACACATATAACCACAACCTCACCACTCGCCATCACACATATTTCATAATCTCACTGCTCTCCTTCACACATATAACGACAACCTCACCACTCTCCACCACACATATAACCTCATCACTCTCCACCA